>VZTE01006313.1:1289075-1349184 GCA_013397775.1 Eulacestoma nigropectus | reverse complement strand
TTTTTTTTTTTTTTAAAAAGCCCCCCAGACAAATTTAAAAATCTCCATCCCAAAACCAAGATCTTCATGACAGTGCAGACTTTAGAAATCCTGGGTTTTAAGTGTGATTTAAAGCCTTTTGCCTTAGACACTTCTTAAAGTCCATGCTGATGAGTAATTAATATTTAAATCAGATAATTCTGCTCTAAGATATGCTTTGTCAGACCTTGTTGTAGGATTTTGTTTTTGGTCTGCAAAAGCAATGTTGGTGGATTTGCAGATCGCAGCATGCTGTAGCTACTCAAAGAATGGTTCATTTTCTCAGTCTGAGGCTTAAATATGCTTTTTCCCTTAATTAGAGGGAGAAGAATTTAAATGCTCTTAGTTTTTCCAGACACAGGTAAACCCCAGATCAAAAGGAGAGGTGAAAGAGTTCAGGAAGTTCATCACAATCACACAATGTGGAATAACTTTAAAGTGCATGCAGCTGTGTTTACCTGTGCTTTGAAATCTATATGTATTGCAAAGTTTGATTGATTTGTAGCTTGTTGAGCACCTGAATTCCTTAAATGATTCCTAACATATTGTATACTTCAGAAACTTCATTTTTCACTTTCTCTTCATTTTTATTGTCTCTTGCCTGCCAAGGGTGGAACAATGCCAAATTGGAACACTTCATATTACAAAATGTTGTTGGGTGTATAAATGTCTGGAAAATACTTTTGAAACTACATGAAATGCTATAGAATCAAGTTAAGCAATATCTTTTTGAGCTTATTCATTAACCCTTCATAAAGTTTGGAAAAGCGGTGGCAGAGAGGCTGCTAATTCTGTGTGAAGTTTCTTATGTTTTAGTACAAGCAGTAGAGCACAAAACTGTATGTGTATAACCTGTACACAATGAAATGGCTCCTTGACAGTGCCTGTATTCCTGAGTGTATCCTTAATATGGGATGGCTCAGCAGAGCTATTTAGCATGTTGTTGCTTGGATTGTCAGGGCTAGGAACTCTGATGGCAGTGGAAGCTGGTTCTTCTGGTTGGGGTTTTGGTTTTTTACTTTTGCCCTCTTGAGTGGCTTTTTAGTAAAACAAGTTGGAGGCTATAAGGGATATCTCTGAAGACTCCATGAATGAAAGAATGAAAATGGTAGAAGAAACACTTTTTCTAAAATTTTACTGGTAGTCACTGGAGGAGGTAGAAATTTCTGGAAGGTTGGAATAAGTAGCTGTTTGATTATGTGATACTGGTTATATTTTAAGGGTTGTATTTAAACACTGGATCACATAAATATCTGCTTTGAAGATGCAACTTGTTTCTTTCTCATCCTCTATTCTCAGTTGGGGATAGGAGTAGATGCAACAAAGCTTAGCCAGATGTTCCTCATGACAGTGGACTGCTCTGCTTTCCCTTCAAACAGTGGGTTTCTCCCCAGTTGTGCAAACAGCTTAATAGATTACATCTGAAAAGCCTCTATACTACCACAGACACTTTGTAATCCATTCTACTCAGAGTAGAGAAATACCAGATACAATAAGGATATCGTGTGATGAGAGGTTATAAAAAATGCTGTGCCTTCTTCCTGTAGAAGGGCACAAAAATGCGTGCCTAACACTCTCAGGTCATCTCTGACAGACTTGCTAATAAAATGCAAGGCAAAATGTTAAATGTACTGCACTGCCCTCTTCATTATGCTATTTTTGGCTGATCATATGAGGAAAGTATGTATCATTTAAACAAAAGTCACTGCTCTGAGTGTCTTCCCTTCCTTCTCTCCCCCAGATTGTTTCACATTTCTAAACATTGAGCATACCAATCAATATTCCATTAAGAGGAGAATTAACTTGGGAGAAGCTTGCATGTATTTGCATGTAGTAGCTTATTTCTTAGTCTGTGGCTTTGTGTTGCCTTTCCCCAGTGTCATATTTTCTTTTTTTTTTTTTTTTTTGATGNTTTTTTTTTTTTTTTGATGAACACTCCAAATATTTGTGCAATTACTTCTAGTAGTGAGGTTTTCCATGCCCCATCTTAATTTTGTCAATATGAATTGCTGGTAGAGCTGTCTGCAATGCCCTGCTTGCAGGCAACATCAGTCAAATGTTTGTAGTTACCTTTTTGCTTCTGTTTTACAATAGCTGGGCATCAAGGTACTAGACTTCAGATCAAATGTTGCTCCCGGTTACACACATGTAGTTAACAGAAATCAATGTTGCATAGGCGTAAATTAAAGTTGGGTTTGATCTTTGGTGAGTTAACTCTTACCTCTTTTACACTGATGCTGGTCTGGTTTTTCTGCAGGCTGGATTTAATGCCCATTCTCAAATTCAGAATTCATGAGGCTTTGGCTGTCTGTGCCAACATTTTATTCCTTATGGTCTTTGTATGAGACTGAAAGTAAAAACCACCCGCTTGCTTTCTGAGGTCTGAGCCTTAAGACTGCAAACAAATGTAATGAGATGTGATTAAAAGCTGCCTGTAGCACATAAGAGCGTGGGTTGTGGCTGCGTGGGACCTCCTGGGGAACCTCTCAGTTGATCTTGATGTGTGAATTGTCACAAGAGCTGCTGAACTGTGGACCAAATCCTGATCTAGTTAACACCTGTGGAGCTGACACATTCCAGTATGCATCTGATGTTGCACAGTGCTTCTCTACCCTGAGGAACAAATCACTTGTGAAATTCAACTGTGAAGGTCTTGAGGTCGAAGAAAAAGTCTGCAAATCTCAGTAGATGACAGCAAATGTAAGAGAGGAGGAAGGGAATACTTGCTAGTCTCTGGTTTGTACAGTCCAGGTGCTTCAATACCTTTTCTTTCCCCTCAGTTCTTTATTGTATAAAATGGGCCAAATTTGTCTTTGGCCGAGATCTGTGCAGTCAAATGGAGTTATGTTTGGTACCCTGAAAACACGAGATAAATGTTCTAACCATTCTTTAAGTTTATTGAATCTCTGAAAGTAAAGCCTATTTCCTAGTACGTTTTTCCTTTTTGGAAGAAAAGTGTGTAGTTTTATGATTAAACTTCTGGGCAGTTAGTTTTCCAACATCATAACCTTATTTCTCTGGGAACTAAAAGGCAATGGGAAGTTGTGGCCGATATTTGAGTTATTTGTAGAAGATAAAAACAGAGCATGAAATGGTATAGGAATTAAGGAAATAATAAGGCTTGCCTGAAGTCCCTAAAATGTGAGATACACTTGAAAAGTGGTACTTGGATACAGAACTGCAGCCAAAGATGAAGAGGAGAATTGTGATTGCCATAATACTCTTTATTCTGGTTTATTTGTTTTTCCCCTGTCTCAAAGAGGAATTTTGAAAGTCCATTTGTGTGTGTGTAGGGTATGTTCTTTCTAAAAAAGAAATTGAAGCAAGTTTTCCTTAAATTCACTGTTTCAATATCACACTTGAACAATTCACAGCAGCATCCTTCAAGCCTTCTAAAAACTATTCTTAGACAAATATTGTTGCAGCAGCTAAGTTATTGAAGTATAGTATTTCAAGAATAATACAAGTAAAAAAAACCCAACCTTTGTGCCATGCTGGCATCTTTATTCAAAGAACTGCATACAGCTGCAGTGCTCTGATGGCAGAGATAAGGTAGCCTGGGCTGGAGATCAAGAATGGCACCCAGTTGGGTCAGGTTGAGAAGCTTAAACACTAATTTATGGTGGAAGTGCAGGTGCAGCTTGAGCCCAGGCATCTCCTGCTTGAGGTGATGGTTAACCAGGGCATCATCAGGCACTCATCTGCAGGAGCCAGGGGGCTGCTGTGACTTCTGCTGCATGTAATCTGAGTGGAAGTCCTTGTTAACCATTTCCTTCCTATTTGTAGGCTGCACTGTTTATCAGGCAGTTATTCAACTTTAGGAAAACATGAACAGGCTCAGATTTCCTCAAGATATTTACTAAAATGGCATCACATATGACTTACAATCAAAGTCTTTTCCTGTCTAAATATTACCGTGTAAAATTAGAATCTGTCGGTTCATGGCTTTCAGTAGACCATTAATCTCTTGAATTTGACTATAGCCACTTCAGGGTTGGCTTAAGAAGATAGTTTTGCCCTGGAAACAAAGCATGAATCCCTTATTTTTATGTAAAAAAGACTGGAAATTTAACAACGATTGGAACTGTTCAGCCTTGGGACATCTTCTTGATTAGGAAATTGAAAGATTAAAAAAACCCAAGATAACCACCAGGGTAAGTTCCAAGAAATATCAGGGCTCGCTTTACCTAGATAATGTTACTTTTAATTTTAGGCAAAAACTTAGGATTAATGCCTGGGCGTTGTGTGTATAACTGTTACACGCACAAAAAGACCATTTAATCTTGGCTTGCTCTATCTAATTAAACAAATATATTTCACTGTATCTGCAGTCAACGTAATGTCCAGAGATGCTTACAAGAATGATGATCATAAAGCTCATACAGGAGAACACCAAGTGACAGCATTACTCTGTGATACCCATGGCCTCTCTCTTCAGAAAGAAATGGTACATGTAACTCTGAATCTCTGTGTGGGCTGTTAGCAAAAAAAGAATTTTAAACTAAGAACTGATCTTAGCCAAGCCCAGAGCAGGCTCTAAGCATTGGTATCTGCCCTATCTACCACTAGAGAGGGAAGGAGCTCTTGACAGAGCAGGGATGCAGGACTTGGACAAAGGCACGTGTCAAATAAATGAGTGAGTTTTGACAGTTTTTTGTTTTTCTTTTTGAGGGCATGAATGTTAAATCGTATAATTTTTTTATGCCCCAGAACAACTGCATGAGCAAAGTTTTGTTGCCCAGAAGCATCTCTAAAAAGACAGAAATGCTTCACATTCCATGTATGGAGGAAAGTTGCAAATAGTTTTGGCATAAAGCAACAGTTAACTGCAAATTGTACTGTGGAAGTTGGAAATAAATATCTAACCATCCTGATGAACCAAGAAAGTGCCATATTCTGTATGAAATGGAAGCACAAGGTTTTTCCAGGGAACTCTGGAAAGCAGTGGAGTTCTTCCATTTTCCTTCATGTGACCTCCGTGTTCTATTCTGCCTTTTTATTTAGCTGCCACTCTGAAGCTTTGCTGTTGCACCAAAAAAACCCCAAAGAAACAAAAAAACCTCACAAACCCTAGAAACTATGTGGGGTCAGCTTGAGTTCTGTGTGTAACTGCAGCTTTTTTTGGCTGCGTCAGGGTCAGGCTCGTGCAGTCCCATCTGCTTGGTAGCTCTCCTCTTCCAGTGTGGCTGCCTTGCCAAAGCAGTCTGCTTTACATAAATATATTCTCAGAGTAGCTGTACACTCTCTCTGCCCCCAAGTTGCTGCATTATCTCTTCTGTCACTGCATCTTAAACCTTCAGCTCTCTTTTTTTAGATTTATCTTGTTTCAGATTAATGAAAGCACCACCCACAATTATTGAACATCTGAAGGATAAAACACATCCTGTTAACTTCAGTTTATATTTGAAGGATTTTTTTTTCATCTTTGCTTTTTCTGTTTAGGCAATAAACTCTTCTGGAACGAGGGCTGTTATTTTTTGCCTGTACAGTTAGAGCTGCCTCCCTAGTTGTGCCTGGTGCTTTAACAGGACAAAAATGATTCATAAGCTCAGAAAATGCTGTTCTTCTCCACCCCTCCTTTCTCCTTTTCAGTCGACAAAGATTCTGTTATGCTGAGGCAAAGCAGAACTTAATGCCACTTTTCCTTTTCTTTTAATTGCTTGTTTTTAAGATGAAAATATATCCTAGAGAGGTAAAATGAACATTAAAACAGGTCATGATTCCTAAAATTATTTTAACAGGATTTTTTTTTAAACTTTGGGATGATTCTAATCCAGAGATACTTAGCAGTAAAACAGGCTTGCTAGTCAGGGGTGAATCTGTTTCTTCTGGAATGCAAGTATGTGCTTTGTCTCACTCTATTAAAAATAGTAATCCCAGGAATATATCGAAGGCTCCAAACTATTTTGGAGGTGGTTGTTGATGTAGAGGTCCACAGTCACGCCCACCAGAGGGCATTTTATCACCAGTTTCTTGGGGAAAAAGTTTTTTTCCTTAAGTCATGAATAAAGTAGTAAATATTGGACGGGAAAGCAATGTATGAAACATTGTACAGATAGCTTTTTTGTTTATATATAAATACATATGCTTATTTCCTGGCTGTATTTATATGTAAATAAGTAAGGATGTCGGCTTGAATGGTTGGGTTTCCCTGCTGCTTCCTAAATACTTTCTAATTTTACTTGGGGATAATCTGGGGAGAAAGGAATTCCTTAAAGCTCCCCCCACAGTTGGTATAGCCATTGGTTACCAGGAAACTGCCCTTCCTGCCACACAAGTGCAGCAGATGCTGTGGATGATTGCAGTGGAGCCTTGCTCCCCCTTTCCAGGGCACTCTGAAGCAGAGGCTGGTGTTCAGAAGCCATACTCATTTAGGAGGCTGGAATTTGCGAATATAGTTAATAGCAAAGCCCCTGGATCTAAAGGAAGCACTTGGCAGCTGGGGAAGTGTACATCTGCCAGATGGACCTGACATCTTGTGTTTGGCAGCAGTTAATGCTAAGGCATGATATGCAAAATCCAAGGATGACAGCTAGGAAATGAATTTTTATTTTAAAAACTGTGTTTTGATTTCGGTTTTTCCTTTTTTTTCCCTCATCCATCTTCCATTATGAAATAAAGCTCTGCAAAGGAAAAAAACGATCTGCTCCTGAAAATACCTTTTCTGGCCAGTTTTCAGGTTGCTTCCTCACGAAGCTGACATCTGTGCTGAAGGTCGGGCTGCCCTAGTTCAGATGTGTGACCTTCGTCAGCCTGATACAGCACATATAATGTGATTAATTCCCTTTGATTCCCTGTGGATAAATATATTCTCTCCAGCAGAGCCCCTATGACTTGTTTGCAGCCTCAGCAGAGGCCTGAGGTCATGTGAGACCAAGCTGCAAACCTGGGCAGGGCTCTGAACAGCCTGTGCTGGGACATGTAGGCAGAGCAGTGGTAAAAGCCTTTCTCTGTGCAGGACACTCTCTGCATGTGTGTGGGACATGCTCTGAATGATTTGAGTGGAGATTTGGAGACTTTGTGATCTCTGAGAATCTGGCCCTTATCCACAGAGGCTAGAGTGATCTTGTTTGGGATACAGGAGGCAAATATACAAGGCAAGAGCATAGTTCTTTGGAGCACAACCTCTGGGCAGATGCCTGCAGTAAGGATGGATGCACTGTCTGTCTGTGTGCTGTTAGTGGGGAGGCAGAAGGTGCTCTTGCTTCCCCTTATTCCAAGGATTTTGTGGTGCTCTCGTCTGAACACTTTCTATGCAAAATAGGGTGAAGACCCTCAACAAATGGTGGTTGGGGAGCTGTGTGGAAACAGTTGCTCAGACCTTTAAATGATTGCAATGAAAAAGTGAGGTGGAGGATTAATCAAGCCTAGCTCTGCCTGATCAGCAGCAGGCAGTCTCCTACTAAACTACCTCAATGTTTTTCAGCCTCTTTATTCAGATGATATATCCTTTAGCCAGGAAATATTTTTTTTCCAGCAGTGTTAGTGTCTGTGCAAATAAATGACCTATAAAAGAATTTTATTAATTCTCTAGGACTAAAACTTTGAATAACATTTTTAGCTAGATAAATTTGCTTTCTAGAACTGTCCAGATGATTTGATAAAGACCTATGTCTTTGCCACCTTGTCATTGCTAAATTTAGTAGCTTAATATCCTCAAGGGTTGTAAAAAATATCTTGTGGTTATTTTATCTTGAGGGAGTTGTGGGGTTTTATTAATATTTGAGGGCTCAAGTGTAGATTAGTGTTAAAAGGACTTTGGATATGATTCTGTATTTTGTTTTCTTTGGTTTTAATTTTGCCTGTGATGATGAGCTGGACCACATATAAATGTGGGGATCCAACTGTAAAGACTTAAGTGAGGGAGTGTTGTCGTAGTGGGTGAGTTAGTCTGCTAAGAACTTGGCCAGGATAAAAAACCCCAAACCTGTTAGGGTAGAAAAAAAGTAGATGGCAGCACTAAGCTGTTCTGAAGGTGAGAAGGATGAAAAAGCCTGTTAAATCTGCAGTTATTGCAACAGTGCAAAGCTCCTGCAACATGATAGTAACTCATACTAGCAAAAGAACCTTGCAATCTGGTTTCCTTGCTGTTACGTTGGGAGTAGATGCTACTGCTTCTTACCTCATTAATAAGGACCTTATGAGTTCTCAGGGTAACTCTGAGCTAAAGCAAGCTCATATCTAGGTTTCCTGCAGAGTGACTTAAGGATTTGACCTGATGGCTGTTTGTATCTTGATGCTAACTCACTAGCAGCACTGTTGTTACTGTATCAGAAACAATTCCTTTGCTTCCAAAGTGTGTTCAAAGACATACGTAGCTTCAACATATTTTCATTGTGGCATATAGGTCTGTAGCAAAGTTCTGAGTTATTTGCTCTGTTAGTAGGACCACATAGCCAATGGTGGCTTTTTGACAGAAGTAGCCAATACCAGTCTGAAATCTTAGAAAGGTGCTTATTATTCTTTATTTGAATTAGTATTTTAATGTGCTTCAGCAGAAACCTTTCATATTAAAAAGAACTACATGTCACCTTTTGCTTACTTTTCTGCTTTGCTCAGTCTGATGTCAAACACTGACACCAAAGGCACCTCCAGAGTGGTGGGGGCAGGGAGGAGAAGAAATGCTTGCATTGGAGCCAGGTGACTGCCTTGCTTGAAAACAATTTTTGAGCAGGAAAAGACTGTCTTTGCATTTTGTGAACTTCAAAATAAAGCAAGCAAAACCCCAAAACCAAGTTCACTATTTTTGTTATTGTATTTATGCTTTGAGTCAGCCGGTGGCACCATGTGCCTGGGGAGGAAACTTGGATACTTTCAGGACATTCAGCTTTGAACAGAATGGGAGAAAATCCATGTGTTTGTAATTACCAAACCAGCTGTTTCCAATGTTTTGTCTGACCAGCACTCTCCTTAGGGAGCAGGAGAGCCCACTAATGGTGCAGAATGTGAGCTTCTTGGACTCTGGTCAGGCTTGGTGTTGTGACAACTTTCCTGGGGAAGCCAGTTCCAGTGCTCAACCACTCTCTCAGTGAAGAACCTCTTCTTAGTGTCTAATCTGAACTTTTTTTTTGATCAACTGTAAATGGAAACCCAGTTGTGTGGATGGATATTTGGTATAGCTAATGAGAAAACCCTCAAAATAATGTAAGAACCAACAAAAAGAAAGCAAAACAACTGAAAAATCTCAACCCAAGAATTTTTTACATAGGTTGATTTGTAACCTCTGCACTGAAAGTAACTAACTTTATATGGTGGTGATTGCATGTATTGTTTGTTATTATAAGTATTATAGGAATTTGGCAGGGTTTAAGACTGCTAAAATAAACTTTTATTTTAGGAAACGGCAAGTACTGCTTCTGGAGAACTGGATAGATTTTGAGGAAATAATTTTTAATACTACAGTTTTTGTACCTTTTTGAGCAGCTAAGGTGGTTAACTGATATACATTAGGAATGAAGAACTTGCTTATCCCATGGATCTTATTGGTCCAGTTGTGACCTCAGAAAGATGGGAAATATGATAATTTTTTTTTGTCTGAATTTAAGTTTCTGTGATACTCCTTTTTAAAAAAAGTATATTTAACTTGGTGTTTTTCAGAAAAAAATATCCACTCCTTTTAAAGGGCTAGATGTGTTGTGTCCAAATGAAGCTTAAAAAAGGATGACCATGAAGCTACTAGTCTTTCAGTCTATGTAATCATTGCCTACTTCCAGCAGTTCCCAAGGCCAACCATTTATAAAAGTAGAAATGATATTTTGATTTGGGCTGTTGTAATTATATATGTCTCACAATACCTTTCAGGGGTTATCCCAGAAGTTAAATACCTTGTACCAAGATTTGTTTTATCATACACTCTTAAATCTATTGATGTTCTTAATTATATGTATGTGCTTTGGGGCAATTCTTGCTTTTTTTGGCCCTGACAACTTCTGCCTTCAAGCTCTGCAGTCTGGTTAGAAATTTTTGAGACTATCTTATTTTTATCTCTTCTATAACTTGTAGCTTTTATTGAATTTCCCTTTGTTATGCGACCAAAAAGAGAGAAACTGAAGTTATGACTTCTCTCTGCTAGTAATGATTTTACATTTTTATTTCATCTCTCAAGTCTGCTATCCAGTCTTCAGTCTGCCTTCAAATAAGCTTCTCCACATCCAAAATACTGTTTTTAGGGTCCTCTGAGTCTCCAGTATTTCCCATGGATTTGGGTGCCTAGCACAGAGTAAGGAAGCAATACTGTTGATTTGATAGTGGCACTTCGAAACTGCATTATTCCTCAAGCTAACACACTGGAGGTTTCTTGGTATTGTTTTCCCTGCCTCACTGAGCAGTTGTTTCAGGGTTTTTTGTGACCTCTCCAGAATGGTGCCCCTATGAATTTAGCTGAAGGACTGAAAGTCTGGATAGCTCTCATTGAGATGAAATTACTTGATCTTCTCTGTTTATTTCAATACAGATTATCTTGGATGTTTTTGAGGTTGAGGGTTTCCCTTTTGCAAAGATCAGTGGCTCTTCTGAGTGATTTTACAGATTAGGACATTTTGGGGAATCTGAATTGGATCTTATTCTATTTTTGAAACTAGGCTAATGTCAAGAAATTCTCATTTCTCACGTGTATATCAAGGGTCCTGCAGTTCCACAGGTTTCCTTTCTTTACCAAGCTTTGCATCAGCAGGAGATGGTGGTTTGCTGAAGTCTGGCTGTTCCCTTAGTCTGCTCAGGACTAGATGCTAAGTTTTGTCTCTTTCTGGTTTTACTCTCAGGAACAAATCATGGAGAGGGGGGGAAGAATGAGCAGTGTGACTCAGTGTACAGCATGCCCTCTCTGTCTGACAAGCTGTGCAGTCCCTGAGGTTTCTGTCAGCTCAGGCCAGAGCCAGTGGTATCTTTAGTGCTGACAGGCTTGTGTTTGAGTCCTCCAGGTCTACATGTCTGTGTGTGTTGGATTCCCCCAGCTGAGCAATGCTCGTCTCTACTTGTATGTCTCATCCCCATCCCGCCTATTTTCCTGTGTTGCCTTTATAATGAGTCAAGTTGAATTTCTTTAAAAAAACTTGATTAAAAAAACCCCCTCAAACCCAACTTCCCTCTCTGGCTTTGGCTTCTGGCTGTCATTTCTCAGGTGTCTGAACAGTTGCCTCAAGGCTTCTGGTTCTCTGTTCGTTTGTGCTGATTTAAGCTGAACACAGCTGATTTATGAAATATATCTTAGACAAAGTTGGCTGAATAGCAAGGTTTTGTTTCTCTTTTTTCTTCCTTCATGGGAACTTAATTACTGGGGGGTAGAAATTATTTGGTGGCTGGTGTTTTTCTATTTTTATTCAATTTTCATGAAAATTAGATCCAAACATAAGTACATTTCCTTCACACTGGAAATTCTAAGAAAATATTGCTTATAAACACTGAAACAAACAAATAAAAATGTATCCATTGCTTGTTTGCTTTGAAGTAATACTTGTATATAATCAAATGACTCCAGAAGCTGGCAGGCAGCTTTAAGAACAACATCAAATGTGATTAAAGCAAATACTCAGTTGGCAACCATTGGACCTTTATCACAGTTAAGGCTTCTCAGCATCAGACTTTCAGCACTCTTGAAACACTGTGAGAATGAATAAATAACCATCTTCAGAAAATCTGAGGTTATTGTGTCTATTTGGCCCTCATCTTGCATTTCTGCTCCGTGCCTTTCTGCATTTCTGCTCCGTGCCTTTCTGCATTTCTGCAGTGCCTCATGTCAGGCTCTGCAAAGCTCTAGGAACGGGAAAGCTGAGATGCAGAGGAGAGAAGGGATTTGCCTGGGGCACTCAGATCAAATGTACTCCCAGTTCTGGTGGCAGAAATTGCGACTTGCACATTTGTCTCTAGGCTCCGGTAATCTGTTGTCCTGTAGGACAGCACTGTTTGTTTGTTTGTGCCTGGGCAGTCTGGAAGGTGACCTGCCCTCAGGGGTGGGTTGGTGGCTCTTGGCTGCAGTGGGGAGGTGAAGCTTTGCCTATGCTTTGAGTAGGTTGTAGTGGTGATAATAAAACCACATCTGCCCCACTGCCAAGGACTTGGTTGGCCTTGTAAAGATGAAATTTACTTCTAACGTGCCTGTCCATCCTAGTCATCATAGAATAGACAGAGACAAGGCAATATTTTGTAATTTTTTTTTTTTTCTCTCCATAAGCAAGGTGGTCCTTCGCCTCAAAAGGATTGAGAAATCTTCTTTGTCATGTGCTGCCACAACAATGCCTATGGCTTTCAGCACTTGAATTCTGCCACTTTATTTTGTGAAATACTTGTTCTTTATTTCAGTTGTACACTGGGCTGTAGGATGTGGTAGGCTCCTGTAGCAATGCCCTCAGTCTGCCCCAGTGTGCCTCTGTGATGTCTGACGGTCCCAGAGACCTTGCCAGAGAGCTGAACACAGTATGCAAGGAAGTAGCAAAAAAACTATGGAGTTGAGCCCTAGCAGGCAAAAAAATGATTTCAGAGCTGTGAGTGAGGCAAGTTTTTCTGAGCTTGGCAAAGGAGGCTGTGATGAAGGTTGCCTTGAAACTGTCGTCATGCTGAAAGGGAGCTCGTGGTCTTTGGCTTGGGGATAGGATGTTAGCATAGATTAGAGCCACAGAGTCCTAAATGGTTTGGGTGTCTTAGATAAGTTCTGCTAGTGTGAGTAGTTGAATTGGGGCAGCTACTCCAAACTGCTTGATTCCTTAAACAAGATGCCTCTTGCAAGGAGTCAGCAGTGTTCTGGTAACCTGGAAGAACGTGGGTGACTAATGTGTGGTACAGTGCAAAGCCACACCTCTGGCACCAGTGCTGTGCAGGAGCCTGTGCTTTGGCACAGCAGGGAGTGGAGCTGATGGACTTGTGTGCAGGGCCATGGTCTGTCAGAAGCTGTCTTGATGAGTAGTCCTCATCCTATTGCTGCTGGATGGCTGTGGGAATTATTCTGTATTTCCCATAGGTGGGGTTTTTGCTTGTAAAAACTGAGACACGAAGTAGGAAAAGCCCTTTACACCGTTCTGGGTGTCCGATGCCCAGACACCAGCAGCAGCTGTCAGGTATCTCTTTCTCAGTAGCACAGAAAAGCGAGGGCTGTGGGGTGGGACTGAAACTCTTCAGCAGAAGGGTATCCTTAGAGCACAGACCTGGGGCTCAGACCTCAGAGCAGCAGTAGGTGATACTGCTGCAGAGATAAGGGATATAAGCGGGACTACTGGAGAAATAGAGTATTGGAAATCTGAAGCACTGTCCAGAAGGGAAACTTCCATGAAAGGAAAGTGGGATGTGCAGGAAGGAGATGATAGAGCTTTTCCTGTTTGCACTTTAAGGAGAATTAAGAGGATAATCTGCTGTGACAGCTGCCAGGTACCTGCTGCACTGCTGCCTTAGTGATGCACCAGTCCTTGCCCAGCACCTGTGGCTGCCAGCTGCTGATAGAGGGATGCAGCATGGATGGCCCAAGTGGAGACACTACTCCTTTTGGAAGAAGGAAGAACTTGGCTTGTGGAGAGTAGGAGAACAATTATAGAGAGCAAAATGCTTCCTTTTTACGTGAATAAGTGAGTTTCAGTTAAAGATAGGCTGCAGTATTTCTTATGCAATTCTGAAAAGTCTCAAGAAAGGAAGAAGTAGTAATTGAAGACATTGTTCATGACTAATCTTGTTGCTGAGACCTCTGAAGCCTTTGCGTTACTTGAATTGTTTTATTTCCATATTTTAAAACAATCTGAGAAGAAAATTACTGTCCAGCTGTCTTCCAGCTGTGTTTTCATAGAGGTTGACCCTGCTTCCAGCCTGAGAATATGTTGCCAACTACCTTCCTTTTTTAGTTACTTCCTTTAACTACCTTATCTCCTAGTTCTTGACTTGATGGGGCTTCTCCCCATCAGTCGTGAACATAATTATACAGGTGTTACAACAAGTCTTCAAGCTTTGAATGGTGGTTTTGGAAGAAAACTTTTAAAAGTATTTCACTGTTTTAGGGGAACATGCTCTTTCTAACAGACTGGATGGGCCACCTTCTTTTACTCCCTGTAACCAAGCCAACCCTGCTGTGGTCTGGCAGGACTTGCTCTAACCTGAGCATCGAGAGGTCATGGGGTCCCATTTCCCTCTTTGGCTCCTTGTGTTTGACTGCCACTTGAGAACCAGACTGAGAGGCTGTCATAGGGCAGCAGTTCTTGAAGTGACCATTTCTTTCATCTGGCAGTGACACCTCACCCAACCAGCAAAGCTGTATGTGCCAAATTATGTGCGTGTTTGGTAGCTCCAGAGTCCAGACCACAGTCTTTTCACAGAATAGAAACCAAACCCTGGAGTTAGGCTGGTCTCCTATAGTTACCAGCTGCCTGGCTTATAATCTTGAAGAAGTGCACCCAACATCTAATGTTAATAATTTGTCTATGCAAGCTTTCACCTACATCTTAACTCAGAGGCAAAGGTTTGTACTTTCAACACAAGAAAGGTCAGGATTTACGCTGTCCTGTAGAAGTTTGTGGTTACGGATTGAGCTCCTTGCTTTTAATGTAAAAAAAACCCTAAAAATCAACAAACTAAAATCAGAAGTTCAGCACTCTAAGCAGGTATCCCTTAAAAACATGCTGGACAGTCCAGAAAACTGTTACCCACTTATAAAAGAAAGTGCTGAATGTTTTCAGAAATGTTGTGTGTTACTGGCTTAGGGCACTTCTGGCAAGTTCAGTAGTTAAGCAATATTCTAAGCAGGGCAGCAATAGGGAAACTCCCACTGATGGAGAGCTTGCTTAAACTATTTAAAAACTTAAACTGGTCCAATCTTTACTTAAGTCAGGGGAAAATGTTGAAATGTGTTCTTTTACAGAAAGGGATTTCCTTTTGAACCCAGCTGGACATCTTTAGCTTGAAAAGAAAATCAGCTGCACAGGTAGATACCAAACCTGCTCTGCAAAGAGCTGTTAGTCCCACTGGAAATATTCCTGGAATGAAAACTTCTCCAGCACAATGAAGTGTCAGTAGTGGATCTTTCCCCACAGTGGAAGTTCAGAAACACAAAATGTGGAGCATCAGTCAAGCAGTTTTCTTGAGGTCTTTTACTACGTCACTTCTTGTGAGAGAGAGCAGCCAGTGTTTGCTGTATCAGTTGGTTTTGGGATGGAGATTTGTTTGGGTTTTTTTAATTATTGTGTTTGTTTTGTTTTGTTGTTTGTTGGGGTTTTTTTTTAATAGTAGCTCTGAGGAAGAGCATAATAGCAATGAGAGTTCAGCAAACTTCAGCAAAATAGACAGGCAAAGTAGTCTGCTAGGAAGTATCAATTCAAAGCAAACTACATTTGTCAAAATAAATGAACAAAACACAGCTTATGGTACATTAACTTGTTTGCTTACTTGCACATAACCAAATTCTTTTGGATTAGCAATTGGTATCCCACTCATTAGTGAACGTTAATTAGATTCTATTGTGATACTTACTGGCAAATTTGAGAACAGGGAAAGAAAAGAAAATGAGTTATTGGGGCCAGGCCCAGTAAAGTGCTAAGCACTCTTTGGCTTGCTCTCAGTTTAAAGGCATTATTTAAGCTTTCCTTCATAACAGGGGAGAACTAGCTACCTGGAGCCCACCAGGGCAACAGCAAACTTGTGTTGTCTGTCACAGCCCAGTTGCTCTGTGATTCAGGTTTGATTTTTTGGAAGATGTCAGAGGTATTGCAGCCCTCCTGTGCTGCCAAGCCTGGGCCAGGATCTGGCCTTCACCTTGCCGTGTGATGCTGGGAGGTGAGTGGTGCAGCTCAGCCACTCTCGTGTTCCACCCTTTGGAGCTGCAGCTGCCTCTCCTGTTAGACAGCTTTTCCAGAAGGTACAACGTGAAATTGGGGCGAGTCTTGCCAAATCCTTTACTGACTCTGAGGCTGTGAATACCATTAGTGAAAACTTTTGACTGTAGAAGAAATTCTCATGTTGTTGTTGAGAGAAATAGTGGCTGTGTCTGAAGCATTTCTACGCTACCGACATGAGGAACGTGGCACTAGTTTGTGTCACAGTCACAAGCCAAATCCCTGCAACAGAGGAGGCTTCTACATGTGTTTGAAGGTGGCAGAGGAGCTGTTTTGTCAAATGCATTAATTCTTGGAGAATGATTAGGTGGGGTGGAATTCTTCCCCCTCTGTATCAAGGAGGTTTCTCTCTTGATTTTTTAAATTTTTTATGAGTAAAGGTACAGGAAAGAAACTGCGTAATTCATTGAACTGTGTTTTAATCAGTTGCTAGCACTTCGCCGTTCCGTATGTCGTCCTAGGTATCTCAGCAATTTTTTTGGGGGGGTAACAGTAAAACACAAATCATGCCACTGTTATCTCTTCTCGCTTCACCAAGCAGGACTCAAATGAGGAGATCGCCACAGTGATCCCAAGCCAAGAGCCTCAGAGGTTTTTAGCAGAGAAAAGACTGCAAAAGACACTGATGAGGGAATGTAGCAGAAGCTCCTTAATGTTTTTAACATCCATAATGTCAAGGAAGAAGCCATTTTTACTCATACCTGAATGTTGTTTCTTCATCCGAGGTAGCAGGTAAAGAAGCTTGCTGCTCTCTTTGAAGCACTTGTTGATCAGTGTCTCCTGCCTGGCATATGTGTTTGTACCATCTGTGGCCAGGGGTGTACTCTTTTTATTGTCCTGGTAAACTTGGCGTGGAATTGGTGCTTTCTTGTATACTCTTAATTAATCTTATCTGAAGTGTGCTTCTGAAGTCTAAGTTTTGTCACCAAACTCTTACTTCTGTTAGAAATAAGATTGGCGTATACATTTAGTGGGCTTTTTTAAAGAAGTTTCTTTGTCTAGAGAAATACGATGAGCAAAACCAGGCTGAAGGAGTTGGTTATACTTGGTCTCCAGTGCACCATTAGCTGCATACTGCTGGCAAGTTTGGAAGATTACAAATAGCTATTTTTGATGCTGAACTTCTTATTTTAAGGGTATTACAACCTCATTCTAAAATGCTGAAGTACTTCCAATGACTTTAGAAGAGGCGCAACTTAATTTCAGAACCTGAGGTAAAGCAGATTGATGAGTAACTTGGGTAGCTAGAGCATGAAGAGCGATGGAATGTCATAACTCTCTGGAAGAGTCATCTGTGTCTAACTGAACTCAGGATGATGTCATATCTCAAGCCATTCAGGGATCACTGAAGTCTACAGAGATAGATTTTTATCCCTTGTTGTCACAGGGAATCATTTGGATCAACTGCAGGCTGCAACTTGCTTGGACCTTCTGGTCTCTGGCTGAGAATTTTTTTCAGGCATGCTGGAAACATGGTTCATTTAGCAAGGCTTATCAGCAAAGCCAAGAGCTGTGTTAAGGTTAATATTCCTGCCTAAGAGAAGGTTTCTTGCATTATTTCCATATGAGTATTTTTATTTTCATGTGATTGATGGCCAGCTCTTAACCAGAGCATCTTTGGTTATGCAGAGCTGAATGTTTGAATGCTGAGCTGTCAGGTGTGTGGCCAGTGGTTGAAATAAAAAGGTTCAAATTAGATACCTTCATACTGAATGCAGTTCAAGAATCACAGAATAGTTTGGGTTGCGAGGGACTTTTAAAGTCTAGTCCAATCCACCTGCCATGGGCAGAGATGTCTACAGCTACGTGAGGTTGCTCAGAGTCCCATGCAACCTGACCTTGAACGTTTCCAAGGATGGGGCACCTACCACCTCTCAGGGAAACATGTGCTAGTGTTTCACCACCCTAATTGTAAAAAACTTCTTTATATCTAATGTAAATCAACTCTCTTAGTTTAAAATGATTGCTTCTTCTCCTATTGCAACAGGCCCTGCTAAAATGTTTGTCCCCATCTTTCTTATAGGCCCCCTTCAAGTACTGAACGGCCACGATAAGTTCTCCCTGGGGCCTTCTCTTCTCCAGGCTGAACAACCCAACTCTGCTTTTCCTAACAGGAGAGGTGTTCCATTCCTCCAGTCATTTTTGTGGCCTCCTCTGGACCTGCTCTAGCAGGTCAATGTCCTTTCTGTGCTGAGGGCCCCAGAGCTGGATGCAGCACTGCAGATGTCGCCTCAAGAAGGTGGAGTAGAGGGGTAAAATCACCTCTCTCTCAGTTCATAAGAATTCCTGAGCTCAAGTCCTTGAGATAAACTGGACATAGGAACAGTTAAATTTAAGTTCTCTCATCGTGCTGTGAAAACACTGGAAGTGCCTGTCTTGGTCCAGCCAGTAAGTGGAAAAGTAGAAGTGAGACTCTTCTAGGGTGTGCACTGGGGTAGCATCAGCCTTTTGGCACCACTTGGACTCAGCTGGGCTTTGATTTTTGTACCTGTCATTAAAAACTTAAACACTGAAGAAGGACATAATTGCAAGAATATTATATTAGGATTATTCTTATAAAAGCCATTGGAGTTGGGATTCTTAAAACCCATTCACTAGGGACACATCAGTTCCTGTCTTGATCTAGTCTCTGGGATTTTTTAAGCTGACTTTATTCTGTGTAAATTAAAACCAAAACTGAGACTAAACTGCTTTTGAGGAAATTATTAGACTCTGTGGAATTGAGCATAGTGCTTCTGGTCTTCTAAAATTATGCTTTCAACTTCAGCACCAGGAATATCAAGTTGGGACTTTTCCAGTCATTTAAATTTTGCTGAGTGCTTTGAGTTTATCAGCAGGAGTACGTGATGTGTTCTTCCCTTTCTACCCTCTACCCCCTCCCACAACTTATTTCTGCATGATTGTGCCCTATTGGATATCAAATAAACATGCTCCAGAAGGCTCTGTGATGCAAAGAAGACTGGAGATCTGCTTTTCCCATGGTGACAGAATGCCTAAATAAATAGTTGCCAGAAGCTGGAGCAACTGTAGTTTAACCACTAGGAAATGTATTCAAAGAGCTATTGGTAGTAGAAAAAAATCAGCTAAAAATAAGTCTGCCCCCTCCTAATGTTGCATGGTAGGTAGAAGGGAAATATTTATCAATTTTCTACACCTCCCTTCCCCCCCTCACCTTTATTTAAAATTTCTCATTCAATGGCATAAGGGGATTGTCAACAACTGGGTATGCAACTGTAAGTATTTTTGTTCACCCAGTAAAACCACTTTTATAATTGGGAAATACTGAAAATAGCTGCTTTCCTGCAGGAGGAAGGAAAGTGCTGCAAAATGAGATCTCACTCACAGAAAAATGTGTGCCTTTGTTTTAAAGACAGCAGTAAAAGGATTTGTTTTGGGTGTTAAATATGTCAGCATTGTAAAGAGCCAGCAACCCACTTTGTTTTTAAATGTTTAAATAATTGTTCCTATGCTATGCTGCTGTGAATTATGATTAATTATACGAATCACAACTTGGTAAGAACCAACCCATGAATGAAATATTATATTCAAGGGTTTGTTTTTCTGCCTTTTTTTTTTAAATTCGTGAGTTTTCTAATTTTCTTTAAAAAAAAGGCTGGCTAAGAGAGGCCAGCTGGCACTATTATAGAGTGATAGGGGAGAGCTGTGAGCATCGAGGAGGCACAGCATGACGGAAGGCAGCCAAAAGGATTAAGGTATCTTAGAACTTCTTTGCCGCAGGCTTAGTCTGATGGCAGAGGGAACGTGTAATTCCTGCTTTATTTTATTTGTGGCACAAGCGAGGAAGGGGGTTGAGTTCTCATGACACAGTTTGAGGGATGGGGCCAGTGGAGCTGCTGGTGGGGCGTCATGGAACTGCAGAGAAACAAAATGGAAAAGATGTTTTAGGTCACCTTTTTTCTGAAGCTGCCTTCCTGTGGGTGTGTTGGCGTAAAAGGATAGTGAATGAGGCTGTCCAAATGGCAGAGGTTTCAAGGGAGGATTGGGAGTAATAAAAGAGTGCTCTGCTTCAGTATTAATGCTGGGTTGGCAGAACTCTGCAAATATTTTCAGCTATTTTCACTGGACATTCAGGGGCTGCAGTTGCCTCCTGTATTAGACAAATGTCCCATTTAACCTGTAAGAAGATAGGCTGCCTTTTATTTCTGCCCTTTTTTTTTTTTTTTAATAAGCAACAACAATGAAGTAGTAGATATTGATATCTTTGAAATTTGTTTTTGTGAAAATTCAGGGACTTCATTTTATGTTCCAGAGATATCATCGATACCAACTTTTCAGTGTGCACCTATTTGCATGCTTATATATACACATACATGTATTTATGGGTCTACATATATACACTCAAGGCCCAAATTAATGATAAATTAATGATAAATTAAAAGAGGCCCACATTCTAGTTTGAAGTTTTGATATTTTTTTAAGAATCTAGGTGTGAAGTTGATGGTGTCACTTTAATACTTTCACTGGCAGTATCTCTTAAATACTTCCATATTCAGTTTTAAAACATAAGTACTTGTGCCTCTTATCTTCTGTGGCCACTGTTCTAGGAAAGAAAATCAACATTCTTTGTAGCTATTTTACTTTCAAGGTATTGAGCCCTTGTGCCCTAATCTCTCTTGGAAGGGATTGTAGGAAGTGAAGTGCTGACTTGCTGGCTGTATTTAAATCCTCTTTGAGAACTTTTAATCTTTTTTATTTAATATTTTCAAGTCAGTTTGCAGCACAAGACTGCTCACAACTGCAGGGAGACTTGCCTTTTGGGAAGGTGAGCACAACCTATTTTGTGAGGATTGAGATCTGGACTGCGGCATGTTTAGCCAGCCCTTGGGGTAGAGGTTGGCTGGACCTTAGGAGCAGCCCTTTAAGTACACACACATGCACCTTGTATAAAGCTGCTCATACTTCTGGAAATACTCAGGGTGGGGCAAGAGGCGTATTTCTGGCAGTTTGGAGTTGGCTAACATCATTGCCTTAGCTGGGCTGAGGTGGACTGAGCTAAAGGCCACCCAACCCTTTGGATGCTATTTACAAAAGTAATTTGAGAACTCTGGGAGCTGACAGAGATGGGCACATCTCGGAATGCTGGCAGGTGAACACTGTTACAGATGGAGCACTAGTTCTTTTCAGTTCTGAGATTGAAAATCCTTGGGTTTTGCCTTACCACAGTCAAACTTTTTGGAAGAAAATCTTTCATTTCTCCCATACCTCTGGGGCATTCCTGAATCAGAGCCTTGAGTATTTTATTTAACAACTTGTTTAATTTCTAGGTCTGATTGAGGTTTTTGAGTTGGGGGTTACAATTCATGTTTGTTGTTATGTGACAAAAGTATTTTTTCTTCTTAGCATGTGTGTTCTTTATAGCTTCCTAATACAATCTAAGCACTCTCTAGTGCAACTTGACTGGCCAAAAACATAACAAACAGCAAATGCTTTTATTAATACTTTTTCTCTTTATTAAATTGCCATAATTGATGCAAGATGAGCCTACACCTTAGGAAGAAGTAGAAGAAAATTGCAGCTGGCAAGGTTAAAGCTTAGTCTGAAGTGAGTGTTGGTAAGACAGATGTGAAGAGGGAGGCCATGTTGTCACTTTAGCAGTGTAAATTTCTCTCCCAAAACAATTGCATGTAAAGCTCCACCTATGTGGCTAATCATGTTTGCATTGTTGAATGTTTCCATAGCACAGCAGTGCCCGCGTGCTGCTTTAGATTAGATTAGCTGCACACTGTGTCAAATAGATAGCATTTTGGCTAACTGTGTGTCAAATGATACAGCCACTATGAAGTGACTGAAGCAGCATCTTCCCCCTGCCCTACCCAAACCAGCAGGCTTGTCTCCATGAGGCCATTAAAAGTCATTAGCATCAACAGCTTAGTAGGGCTGACCAGAAGAGGGGATCTGAAGAGATTTTTTTCTGTCTGTTGGAGAGGAAGACTGTTTTACTTGTAGAAGAATATTAATTTTGAAAAGCAGTGGTTCCAAAATCCCTTACAAAGGGAGAGCATCACCATTTCTGTTGCACAGCAATTTTGTGATCAAGTCCTGGATGTACAATCCTGCATAGACTAATATCTGGAAGTAGGTTATTAAAGAAATGTTTTTCTTGCCTAGATGCTTAGGTCCTAAGTAGAGATAGATTTTTTTTTTTTTTTTTAATCTAGTTAGCAAGGGAGGAGGTGCAGTATGAGCAAGGTGCACTTTTGTTCATGCAGCAGTAGCACATGCTCCTGTGGGTACAACTCTCTCAGGTGGCTGATGTGGGGATGTCACTGTGTGCACATCTGTCTTCAAAGCATCTCGGCAGTTTGTGGATGCCTGTTGTTGTACAGAGGCAAAAATAAATACACAGTTGTGGCAGTGTGCAGTGCTTGACAAGGTGAGTTTGTTTCCAAAGCACAAGCCTCTCCATTCTGCTTATTTTTAGGGGCTGGGGAAAAACTGATTGAAATTAGTTTGGAGGAACAGAAGCCTTCTAGACCACTTTAAAGCTCTACTGACTGCTGCTCGGATGGACAACTGCCACTGGTTTTCTTCTCAGTACATTCACAGTGTCATGACTCAGGCAAGCAGATACTCAATTATTAATGACTTATCTACAAAGAAAAATAATTAAAAACAAACCCAAAGCAATAGAGCACTTAATTAAGAGTTAGTGGTGGAATTTCCGCTGTCTCTTAATGGAAAGCTTCCAAGAACAATTTACCTTCCAGAAAGAGCACCTGCATCAGCCTGCCTCATTAAAAATGCTTCCCGCGTAAACCAGAAGTTGGATCATACTTTTAGGCAGGCAAATAAACTTATTGATTAGACACTAATTGGAGTTCTGCAGAGCGGAAGGGAGCCTGCATATATTTCAGAGGCTTCATGTAGAAACTTGCATTGGTGTTGCATTGTTGATGCTCCCAGGAACAGTTTACAGGAGGCTTAAGGAAACTTTGTCCTACAGATGAGTTTTAGGACGTTTTGCCCCTCTATCTTTTGTGGCATCTCTTGGTGTCTGGTTGGCTTAGAACTCCCTTGGGCATTTTAGCAATGTCATTGTTACTGTCCTTGCTTTGTGTAGTACCATAGATTTTGTCGTTCCTCCCTTTTCCGTGTCTTAAAACAACAGTCTGTAGCAAACTTCCCCCAAAATAGAAGGAAAATCTAAATGTCTTAAGTAGAATAAGGGTTTTTTGAAAATGCTAGTTAGCAGTACCTACCTGTAAGATGTAAATCCCTTGTGGAAGAGCTGTGTATGCAGCATCTGCAAATGAATCTGTTTGTCTCTCCAAGGGGACACATCCAGGCTGGCTCCTGCCTTCTGCCCTGTTTCCCTGGAATCCTCTCCCACAGCAGCACTCTGAAGCTACTGCAGTTTGGAGAATATAGGCTTACCAAGTCTTAGAGCAGTAAGACCTGCATGAATGAAAAGCTGTCTGGGTCTTAGGAATTCAGTGGTCACTCTTTGTGGGGCAAAAAGAATATAATATAATTAAATAAAATCAATTCACTGCAGTGGACTTGAATTTCTGAAGGTATTTATTTCCTCACATCTGTCTGATTTTCTATGTTGCTATATGCTTGCTCCTTTCACGGAGTCATAGAATGGTTTGGGTTGGAAGAAATGCTTTAAAATCAGAGCTTCATCCAGCCTGGTTTTGTCTTTGGTGTCTTCCTCCCTACCCTGTGTTTCTGTGATTTTTTTTTTTTTCCCCTCCATGCTTGTAGTGTAAGATCTTTATCTTTGCAGTCCTGTTCTGTTCCCCTTCCATCTGTGAATGCGTGTCAGTAATTCCTGAGGATGCACAAACAGAAAGCATGCTAAGTAAGTCTCTAAATGCAATTTGGTAGCTGGAAATAAAGAGCAAAACCAGCAGGATGTGACCAGCAATGGCTTTGCAAACCAAAGTGGTGAGTGTTGTGTTAAATGAAGTCACAGTCCTTTCTCTATTATTTTTGTTGTCTTGAAGTGCTGGCAGTTTTGTTGCTGGAGGGTTTTATTTCTCCTTTAGTCCTCTGTATGCTGTGTTAGCTGACAGTAACTGGCTGATGAGGTAAATGATCTCATGACATTACTGTCTGTGATGTTTTTGTTTTGCTTCTCCCCCCTCGAGACATGATATGTGGGAGGAGGGCTTTAATTTAATTACTTGGAAAGAAGAGTCGGTGAGTGGTCACTCAGTATCTTGCAGAGGGTTTTAACCTACAACTCGTTAGTTTGACTTGGTAAAAACCCCAACTGGGCAGGCAGCCTTTTGCCGTCATTGTGATCATCTGCTTTAATTATGTTACCATGTTCCCTATACAGGAGTAAGAAGCCAAAATAAAATTCTATAAGCTGTTAATGAATCTTAAGTCACTCAATTTCTGACTTTTCAGGTAAATTGGAGATAATAAATAGTTGAAACCTTGGCAGTGTGTGTTCTAAAACTTGTCTCTGGCTCACCTGAGCTTTCTCAGAGAATTAGAAAAAAAATTCTTTAAGCTGCCAGTTTTCTGTCCTTCATGTTTGAGTTGTGTGGATAACAGAGGCTCAACAGTGGCAGGATGCCCTTTACATGGATGAGTAGAGAAAACAGCATTTGAGGCATTGGCTCCTCCTGTTTTGCATCAGTGATGGACCCAAATTCAGTGACAGAAGAATTGAAAAAGGTTACCCATTAAGTGTTGTCCCTCTCTGCAAGATGGCTTCAGCAGCAGTGGTGTCACGTCATTCCTGTCCATGTTGCCATTCTGAGCCCTTGTTCTCTGGGTTTATTTAGTAAAGTTTTGTTTTCTCTGAAGGCTCAGCTTACCACAGCCTTTTGGCACATGCAGGTTCTTGGTTGGCACAGCCAACAAAACAGGCACCTTCAGAGGGGCTTTGTCAGAGAATGCTTCCCCCAAGTGAAGATATCTAGATATTTTTTTCTTTCTACTTTAGCTGTTTCTGAAACTTAGCTATTAATCTATGAAAACTTGTATACTCTGAGTTTCTATAAGCCACCTATGATGAAAAAGCTGAACAGGGCTGCTCCTGCTGGCAGCTCATCCACTAAAATGTGGCCCTCCATTGAGAACAGCATGTTCTCCCTCTTGAGACAAATAAATACCTTTTGACAGGTAACTTGCTAACTGTGTATTTGTGCTTTGTGTTACACATGATTCCTGACATACCTAATTACCTTGAAATTACAGATAAAGGTCCCTTTATACTGACTTGACAAAAAATATTTTTGTTGTAAGTTCTATTTATAAGAACATGGCATTTTTTAAAAGACAGTTTTAAGTAAACCTGTTTATTCTCCACGTGCAGCTGTAAAACTGGTTTGAAAGAGGATTGTTGATTACCCTTAAAACTACAAGACAAATTTTGGTCCATTTAAGAACTTTGTGTGCATGATAGAAAACAGTCCAGCTGAAAGCATGTGGTGTAGCTGCTCCTTTTCACATGTAGGATGTTTGTCAGCAGGGGATTGTTTGGGCTTTTTTTTTTTTTTTTTGTCTCTGTGATTCTGTTACTAAATCTTAAAGGAAGCTTAAGGAAAATATCATCTGAATTTTTAACCTTGCTGCACAGCCAGCCTGCTCTGAAGCTCCTGGTTAGTGCAGAATTTGATCACAAAGTATGATTGAGAGTAGCAGCTTGTCACTGTGTGTGATTAATGACAGCTCCACCTGCCATGGAGCTTCCTAAGTGGTAAAAGCAATCCAAACTGGAGTGTCCTCTTCACTCAGCTGCAATTTAGGTTGCAGATTTATTCCCTCATCTCCTCCCCCTCAGCCCCCCCGAATAGTGTGAAGCTGAAAGAAATGATCAGAAATACCTGCAAAGATTCAGGATTACAACAGGAAACTGCTGGCTGGTGAGGGGAAGTAGTGGCACAGAGCAGTGCAGGTGTGTTGGTGCTTTTGGCTGAGGGTCAGTAGAATGTATAAATACGAGTGTGCTGTGCTGCACCTGAAGGAGGTATAGCTGGTGCAAGAGGCTGCACAGGGCTAGTTCAGGTGCACTCACCTTGCCCAGGCAGGGTGACCCATTCACTATCCAGCCTGCTCTGACTAGATTTTAGTCATTTTTCATTCTAGTTCTGTACTAAGTCTCAATGAGAATTCTTACTACTTTCTTTTTTTTTCCTTTAATTTTTATAACATCTGCAACCCAGTACCCCTTCCTGTTAAGCTCATGTTTGGCTTCTGCTGACCAAAACCTTCACAGCAGTAGGAGCAAGCCTGTACATGCCCTACTTGGCTTTTGAGAGCAAATCAGTTTGGTACTATACCTGAAGAAATGAAGGTACCTGAAATATATTCCACAGCAGTGAATGATTTCTGCATGAATGAAGTCTTGCAGATACACCTGGTCATCCTGACTGATCTCACTAATGTTATTATGGAGCAGAGTCTTTCACGTGGCTATGGTTTGCACGACAAGCACAGATTATAGGGACCTGCCTGGGGAAAGTGTGTATTTCTCTGTAATGGGCAAAGAAATTAAACTCCTACAAGAAACAAAGCTATCATTAGTGGTGAGTAATGTGCTTCAAAATTGTACATCAGTGAGAGCCTGCTCCTTTGCTCTCCTGCCTCTGGTAAACACTCCACATAAATGATGCTTACAGCTGACAGATCTGAAATAAAAATACATTTAAAAAAAATAAATGTGTTTCTGGCATTCTGCCCCAACTGCAGGTGGTTTGTCCTGGTAAAGCAGGTGGTGGGCACAGGGATGCACAGGGCAGTGGTAATGTCTTGTGTTAGGAAGCACAGACAGGCTGGGGGACTCTGTCCTAATGCTGGAGGTCCAGAGGAGAATTTGAGAGGTGGCCTTGGATTGCGAGAGTGACTCAAGCACATTCTAGCACTGATCACCTTTCTTAAAATAAAAGCTGTTTGCATTTGAGGCAGTGAGGGTGGGATTTGTCTCCCCTTACCTCAGACATCTAAATCTAAGCTCCTTGCCCCAGGGTGCCTGCATGGACAGGAGAAAGAAATAGATTGCCCTGTCCATGTGCCTGTTGTGAAACTCTAGGTGCTGAGCTTAAGCTGGCGTTAGTGTCTCTCTCTCGGCCTGTTTGTGCTGATGCCCTGTTCCCTATTGTTCACCTCATGAAGTTCAGCAAGGCCAAGTGCAAGGTGCAGTGCATGGGTCAGGGCCATCACCAGTGTCAGTGCAGTCTGGGTGATGCACCTGGGGGTGTTGGTCGATGAAAAACTGGACATGACTCACGAGCATGTGCTTGCAGCCCAGAAAGCCCATTGTGTCCTGGGCAGCAGCGTGGCCAGCAGGCCCAGGGAGGGAATTTTGCCCCACTGCTCTCTCTGGAGGTCTGTGTCCAGCTCTGGGTTCCTGAGTACAAGACAGACATGGACCTATTGGAGTGGGTCCAGGGGAGCACCATGAAAATGATCAGAGTGCTGGAAGGGTTTTCTTGTAAAGACAGGCTGAGCCATTTGGGGTTGTTCAGAGCAAAGAAGGTTCTGAGGAGATCTTACTGTGGTGTTTCAGTGTTTGAGAATGCTTACCAGAAAGCTGGAGCCAGGCTTTTTACCAAGGTCTGTAGTGGCAGGACAAGGAGTAACAACTTTAAGCTGAAGGAGGGCAGATTTAGACTGCATGTAAGGGGAAAAAAAAAAATTATTATTCAGAGGCAGAAAAATAAAAGGTGATTTAGAGAAAACCACTCTGGTGTCAGTCTGTGGTTGCACTGAATGTAGGGCTGCTGCTGCATTTGGTACAAATTCAGCGTGAAACTTTCTGCTCTGGCTGCCTCTGTGGTACCGCTTGCTTCCAGCGAGCCTTCCCGGTGTTCTCGGCAGGGTAAAAGCTTGACACTTCATTTTAAACAAAAATATCAGTTTCCAGAGCTTCTGTTTTGAATGCAATATGAGAGAGTGTGTATATAAATACTTTCTCTGGCTCTTGCCTCTGTCTGCAGTGTGAATTAACATCAGTGTTTTGTCTTCACAAAAATGTTACCACATTATGTTGTTACGTGCCAGTATGACAACCTAATAGAATCACTGCTTCCAACTTTTCCCCTCTCCGTATTGCAGGAAATGATACCAATTTAGCTAATGAGGAACCGGAATACAGCAACTTGCAAATATTTGTATTTTGGCAGGCTGATGTCTCTGCAATATATGGGCCTGTCTCTCCTAGTCCTTTGGTTTCAGAAGATGATACACTGGTTATTTCCATTTTCTGTCCTTACTACAGAGTTTAAAGAGCAGCATCTCTTAAAATGCAACATGGAACGTAATGTCTGGAGAAGTATTTGATCTGATTTGGCTTAAAAATGATGTATTTGTGGGGAAGGAAATACTAGGAGATGTTTGGATGATAGGACCTTTTAGAGTGCATTTATTTATAGGTTGGCATTGATAAGTGTATGAGCTCATCAGCTCATCCTTTGAGGTGTTAAGGAAGTATTTCTATTCCCAATTGAATATGAGGCCAGCAGGGAGACTGCTGCCTGGCCTGAAATCCCACAGACCCTGGTAAAAGAGGCAGTGAGAACCCAGTCCTATGCCTTCTGTTTCCTCCCAAGCTGATTGGAAGCAGGATGTACAACATCTCGAGTGTGTGGAGGAGCATGGCTTTGAGACACCACGGGTATTCTTTGGTCCTGACACAGTTCAGGTGCTCCTAACTGATATCCAGGCCAGGTAGCAGTATCATCTTGCCTGTGGCAGTTCTATGTGCAACTTGCAGCACAATCAAGGGAATTAAGCTCAGAAGATGACAGTTAAAGACTTACCTTATTCCCTGCAAGCTGAGAGGATACAGCTGGGAACATGTCTTGCTAATGTGGTGACTTGCAATGACTTGATCAAGAATCTGTGTGATTGGTGAAATTAAGTCATTTATACTGCAAAGCGAATAATATTTTTGTAAGTGGTAGGAAACTGATGGTAGTTGTGGGGTTTTATTCCTTTATGGGTATTTCAGTTTGAGTAGTTGTGCAAAAAAAATTATATTTATTTGGTTGATACTAAAATATATTCCTGTTCTGTAATTTTGATCTCTTTCCTGATACATAATTCAGTTACTGCCTTACAGGCAGTAAGAGCTTTAAGTGTACTGTTGTTTACTTCTATCAAAGCAGGATTTTACCTGCTGACCTATGAAGGACTCTTAAAGTTAGCTTTGCTGTACACAAAATGCTATTCAACTTAGATAAAGTTGAGTGAATATGTGTGTTGTGAAGTCCCAGTGATATGTAGAAAATGTAGCATAAATATATGTTAAAGTTGCAAATTAAAAAAAATAAAAGCCCTTGGTAAAATTGCTTTGCTGATAACTCAGAAACCAGATGCTTAAGTTGTTTAAAAGCAAAAAAAATAGTAGCTTTAGTTTCTAGAAAGTGGAAAACGAGTATCAACATAACTGCTGTCAGAAAAGGGGCTGTAAAAAGGCAAGTTCTTGCTCAGCAGGTCTGTTTCTAGCCTGTATTTCAGAGTCTATTTTTCCTGTTTTCTTCTCCTCCTTCCTCCTGATGCATGCTTCTGCTCCTGTTGGTTTTGCAGAGCTAGCACAGCGCTGATCCAGGGGGGTTGGCAGATGCAGGCACTGGAATTACCGACAGCTTTCCAAACTGTGCCTCTCCGGCAGCTGCGTGAGCCTCGTGGGGACGGGGGATGTGCCGATGTCCCCATGCACAGCCTGGGCTGGGAGTGGTGGGCAATGAGAAGAGAGTCCAGCATGACTCTGGAGTGTGCTGTGGGGACGTTGAGAGAGCATCTTTTACTTGTAAACTGAGACTTTAGATAGAAGCCTGGAAGCACAGTAAATCTGGAATATCACATAGCCTCTTTTTACCTCCTAGTCCATGTACACTCGAAGGAAATCTTGTTTTCAGTCCACTTGGAAGAGAACTGGTTGCTTGGAGTATGGGCAGAGAATAAGAAAAAGAGCTGAAACTCTGGTTTCTTCTATTTGGAATGTTCCATTTTGTGAAAATTGCCTCCAACTGATACGGCTGCGAAACAAGTTCTCTGTGAATTCAGGCCATTTTGTGCCTTAAAGGGTTCTCCCTCAAGAAGCAAAAAAAAAAAAAAAATAGGAACAAAAAGATATCCAACCATCCAATTAAATACTGGAATTTCGAAAACCTAGACATAGCAATTAAACACGGCCCCTTCCTCCTTTTATTTTTTCCGCCTATTCTAAATAAGCCCAAAGCACTTTGCAAGCTACAAATGGAGGTCATACAACACAACCTAGTCCCTGTGGTCATTAGCCAGAAAACTGAAATACAGATGTCTCTGGGGCAAAACCAAGTAGTTTTTAAGTAGGACACAACTTTAGGACAAGAAAAGAATGTCATCGAGCTGAGCTGAGATTTTCAAGGTAACTAAAGAAGTTGAGCCCTTAGGTTGTAATTTCAAAGGTCTGCAGGCAGCTGGCAGAGGGATCACAGCCTTAAATATGTATTTATTGTTGCATTTACCTCTGTCTTCAATGCCATTTCTTGCCCCATCTCCCCCTCAATACGTGAAGTTTAGTTTGTAGCATCCTATTTTAAAGTCATTACTTGGAAATTTTGTGGTTGTTCATTTAAAATGTCATGGGAAGGTTGAAGGACTTTCTCTTCCAAAGACAAAGCATAGGAATTTTTTTTTAAGTTGGAATAATTTCACTGCTGTGGTAACTGGGGAAATAAAATAATCCTGCAGAACCTGCCAAAATGGAAGCATAAACAGAGGCTTTGAAAGCCCACATTTCAAATGGAAAAAAGAGCATGTTCTCAGGCTGTGATGGTTGATAGATGTTTGCACTATTTTGAGAATAAATGCCCTAAATTGTATTAAAATAATAAAGGAAAACATTGAGTTTTTTAATAACTAGTATTTTTCAGAAGACACTATTTTGCTAGATTCCATCATCTCACTTAATTGTTTCATTAAATTACTGATATTCATTGTAGCAATTACAATTGGGTTTATGTTTTAACTTTAACCTACAGTTATGGTATCCCACAGGCTGCAGAAGAGCACCCAAAGACGTGTCTAAACAGTGTTGTTGTGAATGTGAGAATTTTAACAATCTTCCTCTTCTGTTAAAGGGTTTTTAAAAAACTATTGATTATTCACTGTCTGGGGACTCATAATAATTTTCAAAAGTGTGAGAAGTGGTCTCTTTGATCATTCTGTGTAGAACAACATTGAGGTGTGGTGAAGCTCGTGCTACTGCCGGGTGGTGGTGGATTGACATGGATTTACTGGCACTTTTTGGCAAAAGTCTTTGCAAAACTGTTTGCATGAGACCCAGTTACTAAATGATAGATTTGCTTGTTGAGATGTTCATGAAGGCGATGCTGCCTCTCTCCGAAATGAGTGGTCAGGCAGGATTCTTCATGACAGGTGCCACCTGCTTGTATTTCTACCTTAGGCTGTGGTTTGTTAAGCAACCAGACCTAATTTTTGGGGGTAGGGGTGGGACATGAAGCCAGAGTCTTAGTAATGAGATGGGTGATACTGAACTCTCTTACAGAACTGAAGTAGCATATACTGCTATTTCTAGAGTTGTATGATGTTATTTCAACAAATGGAAGTCCCAAGCATAATGTCTGTGGGAGGGAATAATGGTATTAAATGGGAATGAATGCATAGTCTTCCTCCATAATTCACCTCCAGATATGGTGATGACCATAAATCTCTGGTCAAGGCTGGTTCTAATATTAAACAAGACTCTGCATTTTAATGGGATGAGCATACAGCTGAGACATTAGCTCATGAGTCTTAATCCACCACTGCCTATGATAATTCATTAACTTTTCTGTCTGTCTGCCTTTGAAGCTGTGAAATGGCTGAGTTTGTAATCCCTTCCAGAGGAAACTCTGGGAAGGGTTCCATGGCTTTAAATCCTACTCAAGGAGCAACCCAGGGGAAGCACTTGTTCCAAGGGTGCTGCAGCAAGGTCCTTGGAAGTAACATGTCTTAAAAGACAGAAAAGGACCAAGATCTGCATGAGGTTCACCGTCCAGTAGAAAAGTGTGGAGGTTGTGGATAGAGAAATATCCTGGGGGTGGCTTCTCTCAGCAAGGGCTGATGGGAAGCTGCCTGGAAGCTGTATGTTGGGAAGAGGATGTTGCTCTGGAGTCCTTTCCTCTAGTCTGCCCACACAGTGTCCTTTGCTGGCTCTCTTTTGTTAACATGCGTTTTAGACCTTCTCTCATCCCCCCTGCTGTGTTGTTTTTTCCTCCCATTTTTTTTTCTTTACCTCAGAAACAGCAAGACAAAATAAAACAGGGTTTCCAGAAAGACATCACCCACGTAAAGCTTGTTGCCATTTGTTTTGGTAGGGTCTGTCTCTTTTTCTGCACCTGCTGCCATCTCTGCTATTTTGATGGGCTTTACAGAGCAGGCAGTGCCAGTTGTGCATTGCGGATAAAGATGTAACAGTGGTTTGTCCCAAATGATTTTAACATGAAAATAATAAGTGCAGAGTGCTAACTAAAATCTAAATACCCATAAAAGAACAGGAGGCAATTCCTCTCAGGTGATATTTGCCACTTCTCAATTCAGTTTCTCCTAGTCATCTGCAAGGTCACTGGGGAGGTCCTGCAAATCCTGTGTTTAATTTGATAATTTAACTTTGTCCAGATGCTTGTTGTTTAGGTTTCTTGTTGCTGTGGCTGTTGAGGGTGATCCTGCTGGGTCTGTGAATACACCATCTGTCTGACGTGAAGTCTGAGTGGAAACATAGGTAGTAAATGTACAGTAAGCCTGGCTGGTTGCTGGGTATGGTTCTTTTCTCTAGGATTGGCTTTTATGCATAAGGATATTGCAACAAAAGCACTGGAGCTCTTAAGGGCTATCAGTCTTTGACTTCAGTGTTTTAGATGAGCATTGTTTCAGGAGTGGTAACCTTTTACTGATCTTTCTGATTCCAATAATGCTAATTTAATATATATTTCTATTGATATATGTGATGGGGAGAGAGCAACTTCTCACCAGGCACGCAAACTGGGATTAATGCATCACATTGAAGAGAATCATGAGTTTGATTTGTTTAGGTTTTTTTTAAGAGATTTTGACATAATTCTTTCAAAGACAGACTCTTTGTAATTTAATGTCTGGACTTCTTGTCCTTTTAAAAATGGGAAAATTGTTCTTTCCTCCAGCTATTTTCAGTGAACCAGTTCCTAGAATTTTATAGAGAAAGGATAAAATTTAGGTCATAAGAAGAAGGCTGTTGGAAGTTGCCTTCAAATGTACTGTAAATATCATAGCAACAGTTATGAAAGAAGGAAAATTGTAGCTTCTCAGGGTATTAAAAATCAAGTAGCTCCGTTAAGCTATTAAAACGATATGAAATGCAGTGTAGTGCCACATTAGACTCTGTGAATGAACCAATAAGATTTTCTGTGAAACAGGAGAAGTAACCATCCAAGAAAAGTAAAAGTGGGAAGATTAAAGCTGGAATATTTTTTCATTTAAATAGTATAAACTAGAAAGGAAAAATAATAGTTCTGTTGTCCACCAAAAAAGGCTCTGTAGCTTTTCAGTGGACAGCCAAATCTTTGGGACTGAAGAGCTGCAGATGCCATCCAGGCCATACCCATATCACAATGTTGACAGATTTGCAAGCGTAAATAAAAATTGAAGTCCTGTGGACATAAAAACCTTCCTGAATGTAGTATTTTTCCTATAGCTGAAAAGAGATTTTTTTAAAGCCTAGGAATGGCTTGACAGAAATTGTTAAAAATTAATGAGTTTGGGTTTTTTTTAATTGTTTATACCAAAGTTGTGCAGTACCAAAAAAGAATGTTAGAAACTGGCCTAGATGAGGGTTCAGTTGAGTACAGAAAATCCCTCAGTGGCACCTGGTCAGATGAAGAAGTTTATCTCTTCTCTCTCACAGGCGATCAAACATTACACTTTGGCTCGTGGGTAAGTGCTCATTAGTGGCTGGGAGCTGCTGGTATTGCTTTTCAAGGGCCTGGAGAGACATTCTCTGGGGTGTTGTGACTCTGTCAGCTCAGGGAATGCTCAGTCAGGCCAGAAGAGGCACTGGCATGGCTGTGTCCTCATATTTCCCAAACAAGGGTTGCTTGAGCTGCTGAGTGTCTCTGAGGCTGCTGATGTGGAGGTGCCCAGGCAGAATGCTGCAGTCTTGGAGCTGGCTGGGCAGAGAAGGCAGTGCAGGTGTCCTGGAAGGATGGGCACACAAAAGGTTTTCCTTGAGTTTTGCCTCAGTCCAGCTCAAGGTGTGCTCCTGAGGAAAAGCGGACAGTTGCTGGGAATTTGGCCACCAGCCAGCTTTCAGGCGCTCATACAGAGAGGGAAGATGTCTTCTGTGTCCTGCAGTTGGACACTACGATTTGTCTCTGGCAGTTGTAGGGAACAGATACAGGCAAGGGTGGAGAAGTTAAGTTTCCCAGTGGATGGTTGCTGTTTGGAAAAATGGAATGTGTGATGTGAGAGGTGGGAAGCAGAGGGGTTTTCCTCACCTTTGTTTTCATAGAATCGTCATTTCACATTAGTGTCATTACGAAGGGGTTGTTGAGACAGTATCAAGTCTGCACTCTCACTGCTTTTTCCTTTGGAGGGGCAGAAGGAAAATGTCTGGTACCCTATGGCTTTTTTTCATTTTGCTTGACTTGAGGCATGTGTGGTTCAGCATGGAGCTGCCTCAAATATATCTATCGTTGGGAAGTGGATTGGGTGCATAGAGTAGATGAAGCAGACTTGAAGTCCTCTGAAAAGCAATTAAATTTGCCTGTCACTTGCTATTTAAATGAGTGGAAGTGGTATGTTGATGGGTTGGTTTTGGCCTGAAGTGCTGTTTTGTAGAGGAAGATGCAGAGCTCTGGTTTTATGTGGTGGGGGTTTTTTTGTGCCTGCTGAGAATGCTCTAAAGTAAAAGCTTATGACACTGAAAAACGGATGGGTTGAAGCATACCCTCAGTAAAGCAGATGCGTGAGGAGCTTCAAAACAAAATCCTTCCTTCTTCCAAATAATATAATTGGGGAAAGAATTCAGGAAAACCAAGATTTTCTGATAATCAAGCTCTTGTATCATAGAATAAGTAACCAGCTTACCTTTCTCTTGCCACACTTCAAACACTGATGGGACTCTAAATGGCTCTCTGTTAAATGTATGCAAACCAGATTGTACAAAGCAACGATTTAAAACAACAACTGTCTTTCATCTTTGGTGAAGACAACAAATATTATAAAATCTAAATTGTCTGGAAAAAGTAGTTTATCTTTGAATCCTGACAGCATTCAACAGCTGAAATATATAAATGCATTCAATTCTAGCTTTGGAGCCTGGATTTAATGAGATGCTCAGAGGAAATCTTTGGAAGGGCTTATATAAATTGTAGAAATGGGCCACTGTGTTGTCACAGATAACTACTTTTTTTCAACTTTTGATCCATTTTTATAAGCAATCATTTTATCAGACAACACTTGGGTCTGCGTTTTACCTGTCGTTTTTTGAAAATAATTTTCAACAGTAACAAATAATCACAGGCTGGAAATGGAGTCCTGTCACTGATGCTACTGAATAACAATTGACGAACGTGGAGCAGAGCGTGAGCTACTGGGCTCTGCATGGTGCAGGATGCACCCACCTGCAGCTCAGCCCCAGTCTTCCAGTTTACAGCTATGGTGCCGGAAGAATGGAGGGGAAAAAGGGGAAGGGTGTGGCTTAAAGCAGAAAAGAAAGTACTTTTGTGTTGGTTTCTTATCCTAGAAAAAATGTGTACCTGATATCTGAGAGGTTGCAGAGCTCACACTTCCTCACAACTGACTTTATTCTAACACAACAGTCCGTAATTTCACTGAGCAATCTGCCCTTCTCTTTTACTACTTGGTTTAGCTCAGTGATGAGAGATGTTACCTGGCCTCATTGTCTTCCATTTAGTTAGGAAACAGCCTAGGAGGTTTTTAAAAAGAAAGACATTTTTACATTAACATGAAAACAAAATATATTTTGGCAAAGATATCCTGGTAGGAAAGGAAACCTGTGGAAATGCTGAGGGTTGCATCAATCTTAGGAGAAAATTATTAAATTTGATCTGGTATCTGCTCACTAATTATAAACTGAAATTTCTGGAAGCAAAGGAATGCCCTTTTTATTTTCCCTGTTGTTGACAGCTTAAAATAAATTGGGCTAAAATAGATATGTTCTTAGTTTCTCTTCCAGTGTGAACATGACCTGTAGATACTGGAGTCTACTGCTTTTTCTTCAAAGAACCACTGTTTCAGTTAGGAACCACAACCGACATTGAGTCGAGCTGTCCATTTGGACTCCAGCTCAAGTTCCTGAAGGCCATCCTTCCCTCAGATGGGCAAATTAAAAGCATGGAGAAGGGAACCAGAAACCTACCATTTACCTACAGCTCCCTGTACATCTGTCTGATGTGAATCTATTTATTGACTTACATTCTGGGTTGTCTAAGCTTGCTTCTTTCCTATCCCCATCAAGGCCAGCAGTCTTTGATGTGATCTGGTCTCAATTTGCCAAATAACAATCACTTCTCAGGTACCACAGAATTATTTTTATCAGCCATTTCTGCATTTTTCCATAGGGGCTAAGCCACCCATCTAGATATTGGCAGATGTTGTGGCCTTATCAATATGACAGATTTGAAATACTTTCATCTTTTCCTGGGAGGTAGCAATTTTGGTGACTCTTATTAATTCATTGACTTCACTTATTTTAATACTTGATCCTTTCCAGGGGATTTGTTTTGAAGGTATTCAAATGTCCAGCTGTAGTTTCAGGTTTTGCTTTCATTGCCAGACAGTAAGCTGGAAATAACTTTAAAGTCATCGCCCTTACCCCTCCTCCAGTGACCAGATCATGCCAGCATGAGTCCTGTCTGTGCTCCAAGAGTTTGTTTCTTCTTGATGATTAATTGTTTGTGTATTTGTATTCTTCTCTGTTATTTCAAAACTTTTGACACGAGACTGAGCATTGAGTTTTGCAGTCATTAAAGTTAAAAAAAAAAATATTCAAAATTCAAATACAAAAATAAATTCAGTTAGTGCTTAATGCTGGATGGGTTCCCCTTCCCTGCATGCTTCAGTCTTTAGTTCTGCATTGGCTGAGTTATTACTCAGAGAAGGTATGTTTATGGGTAAATTGCATTCTTCTAATCAGAATCACAGATTTGTTTGGGTTTGAAGGGACCTTTAAAGATCATCTAGTCCAACCCTTCTGCCATGAGCACCTCCCACTAGACCAGGTTGCTCAGAGCCCCATCCAACCTTAAACACTTCCAGGGATGGGGCAGCCACAGCTTTGCTGGGCACCCTGTGCTAGGGCCTCACTCATGGTGTTGCTGAGGTGCACTAGTGGGTAATTTTTCATACATTTTGGGGTGAGGTCTGGGATAATAGTGCTTTTCTGGTGGGAGAAAGGGATGTTGGGGCTGCTTGGGGGTGTATGGGTGTTGGGATTTTGGGGCTGGTTGGGTGTATGGGTACTGGGATGTTGGGGCTGGTTGGGTGTTTGAGTGTTGGGATTTGGCACTAGTAAATGTTTTAACACCCTTTGTTTGAATTTGAGTTTAGTTTAACTGTGCAGGATAAATGCAGACCATGATGTTTTACTTTTGTTCTATGTTACAACAACATAAGGTCATCATTGGGGGTTATCCTGCCTCTGTGGTTGCGGAAAAGAGAGAGAGCATTTTCCTTTTAATGTGCTTTTTTTAGATTTTGAGGTGGAAGACTGGGGGTTAACAATGGGTTTCTACTTCCTTTTTCAGTGGTAAAGATGATGCTGGGAGGAAACTTCTTGTTTACTGTTGGAAGGAGCATAAATATCTCTTTAAGTCATCCTGGGTTGATATTTTGAGTATAATTTAATTTTCCTGTTTTTTCTCTGTGTGGTTTTCCAGGTCTGGAAGAATTTGGGGATTTTTTTTTTAATCAGTCATCTCTTTATCCCAGAGTTCCAACATTTTCTCCAGTTGGTTTCCACTGGCAGCTTTCCCTTAAGCTGCTGTTATTGTATCTTTTGTGCCATTGTCTGTGGTGTGAAATGTTAAGCAGCTTAGCCATGACTGTTTAATTTCTCTGTTAAAGCTGATGTTTTTAAATAGACTTGGCCTGCTTAGCACCTCTCCAAAGTTAGTGGACATCCTCCCTTCACACTTTTGGTGCAGGCATTCACTTTGTAGGTGATAGCAGATTTCTGGGTCAGGCCCCTGAACTTAAAAGGCATTTTGTTTTAGTTTCTTTCAAAAACTACCAGTTTAGTATAGTTAACTACAAATTCTTATTTTCAGACTGTTTTTTTCTTTGCAATTTATTCCTCATGTCAGCTGCTGATTTTTCTGAACCTGTGTGTGAGAATTTGAATGTGTTGTATCATCTTTCCTACAGAAATATCCCTTGCCTCTGATTTCTGCATCTCCAAAATTCGTTTCCATTGTGGGAAGCGATTGGTGTACAGCCTAAAACATGTCAATTCTGAATTGTGTTGGATATGCATCTTGCAGTCCATAAAATCTTTTATTGATATTGATCTGAAATTGCTGCTGTAATCGTATTTAGTCCTCCAACGTGGATTTCTCTCAGTACTTTTTATTTTGCCTTTTTAAAGTTTGGGTTTTGTTCTTGCTTTGCATGAAAAGTAATCAGATCAGATGTCAGCTGCACTACACACTTTAATATCCTGGATAAGTTGAGCTACGTTTTCATTCCAGTAGACAGGTTTTTAATCTGATCTATGGGTAGATACCTTACTAGCGGAATGAATATTCCACCAACAAGAAACCCCGGAGCGATTCTGTCAGTCTTTTGCAATCATGACATTTTTTTATTATTATTTTTATTTGTTTATTTACTTATTTATTTCCAAGCATGCTTATGAATTTCATGCTGGTTGTTGTCAGGCCTCTCCAGTGTAAGCAGGTGTCATGGCTGAGGACACTGTCACAATTTGCAGCAAGATTTAGCAGCACAGTCGTTTTTCAGTGTGCAGAATCCTGTAATTGTTATTTTCCAGTATCACATATGAAATGCAGAAGGTGGCTGTTAATTGGCTCCCAATCCTCCAGCAGCATTTCAGCATTAGAAATCCTAGTGTAAAGTTCTTTCTGCAGAGAGGGAGAACCATTTTCCCATCTTGGTTCATCATGTCTATGATGAATTCTTATATTTATTTATATCTTTTAACCTACTCCTCAACATCAACATAAGCTGTGGATTTTGAGAACACACTCATCTGTTTTCTGTTACTTGGACAGCTTTTGACCTTGCTGATTTCTAGTATCATGGAGAACTATAATTGTAGCTGGTAGAGAACCACTCATTTTGGAAATTGCTGTTGCATGTGGAATATGTTACTGCCACTCCTCTGTGCTTTCCCCAGCTGTGTGGTGCTGTGCTGCAAGTAAAAGGGGAGATGGGAGCAATCCAGCATCCAGTTTTGTCAGCCAGCCTTGTCTGAGGAGTCGTTGAAAAGGATTTGACTAATCCAGGCAAGGAGAGGCTCGCACAGCGCAGTAGAGATGAAAACATTACTTGACAGGTAACTATTATGAGTGGCAGAGCGTAGTAGCTGTCTTCAGCTGCTTGTGAATGTCCACAGGCACAACTGACTTGTCAGAGCCTCCCTATCCAGATAATTTCTCTAAAGGCTCAATCTTTGAGATATTCTTCTAGAGTGGTTTGTGTAGAGCCAACCTTGTTTGGCTTTTTGAGTTAACCTGCCCTGCTCGGGTACCTCTGTTTGCTCATCAGGTCAGCTCACTCCTGAGGGTGACTGGAAGTTGGTGGGTCTGAAACACAACGAATTATTTGCTTTTCATGTGGTCTTTGCTCTTCTTGACCTGCCTGGCTTGGCTTAGCCTATAATGGAGAAAGCTGCAGCTCTTGGTGTAACTTGCAAGGTTCCCATGATGTTCTCTGGTCTCTTCTGCCATGTCCGCATGCAGATCCTCAGGAAGATACCACTGGCCCAGATGATGTTAAATTCTAAATTATATCTTTCTCTACTTAGAGATGGATGCTCTCCCATTCTTGGTTGTGCTCAATCCTTTTATACAAAGAGCAGGCACTTTGACAGTGGCCATGATTGCAAAATTTTTATATTTTTAAAAATTATTATTATTTTTAGATCCAGCTTTGTGTGCATGGCAGGAAAATATCCATTCATATTGCAGCTGTGAAATTTGTTTATTAAGGAAGTCAAAAAAGATATTTGACTTACTGTCATGTAGTAGAGGATGCTGATCTTCAGTCCAGTACCACATGTAGGTTTCTTGGCTGTCATTCTAAGTGTGTCAATACATATAAAGCTATATATATGTCATATATATAAAAAATTAAGAGTGTCTCCTGAACGCAGCAAGAGTATTATTTGAATGTCTTTTTCATTTGTGTGACAGGGAATTTCAGTGGAAAGAATGTGCAGGCATGCATCTCTAGCTTTCCTTGGGATGTTGGACGGTGTTACAGATGAGTGATAACACATGTAATCACAGGCTGAGATTCTGCTGCAGGAGATAATCTCTTGTTGTTTGTTACATTGAGTGCTTTTTCCTTCCTTAGCCTGCTTTTTCACGAGTCCCTTTCTGAGGCAGAATAAGCCTAGTTGTCCTTTTATGAAATCCCAGTTGGTGATTGCTATTAGCAACATGGTAACAAGTTTCCACAAGCTTTCACCTGGTTTAAAAAAAAAAAAAAAAAAAAAGGCAGCATTTGCTGCTTTGTCTCTTGGGTTATGAGGTTCAGTTTGAATAGCTGATTCATGCTCTCTGCTGAGGTACTCAGTCCTGTGCCTCTGAAAGAAGTTGAAATGTGTTTTGTTGTGCTTGTGGGTCACTAAATTGAGTAATCTGGAGAAGTTTAAAACGCAGATATCGTCTATCTTTTAAACAGTGATGATGTGCAGTTGTCACAAATGGAAGACAGAAGATGAGGTGCCACTCTAGGTGTGAGGATTTTTGATAAGAATAAAGCTTGCTTGCTGGAGGACCTTTGTAGCTGTAATCAGTTAATTGTTTGATTAGAACTTGGATTATTAAATCAACTTTGAATACCCATGAAGCAGTTATTGAGGTCCTTCCTAGCAGCTCTTCTGCAGACAAAAAAGGACTGTTAAAGCTGAATCAAACATTCCTTAAAATCAGTGAAAAGGGTGTTTTATGTTTGGGAACTTTGGATCAGGTCCTATGATGATAGAAACAGTGAAGTGATTTAACAGCTTGGCCTGTGTTCTGCTTGTTCCCCACCACCCACCCCACCACTCAGTTTGGATTATTAATTTTACTAATAGAAATATATTGACTTTATATAGGATTCTTGGTAGTATCTCCATGAGCTACTAAGATGCCAGCAAGGCAGAATTTGGGGAAACTCTAGTATTACAAACAGATGTGGAGAGAGGAAAAAAAAATGGAATGGCTTTCTAGTACATGACCCCTGAAATTTGAACATGTCATCTGGAGAAAACGTAGATGTCTAGAGTTTGCATCTCTAAGTCTGGTGCTTAGTCTTCTGATTGACAATACCTAGCATTTCCATGTTCCAGCACTGAGTAAACATGTTTTTAGGAAGCAGAGTATATCTGTTCTGGCTGAGGAATATACAAGAGGAGTTGTACTATGTCAGTTGTTTGGGTTAAGTTCTTCTTAACTATCTCTTGGGGAAAAAAAGCAAACCACAACAATGTAATAAAACAGATGGAGAGCACTGTTTCTTCATATCTTTCTGTGACAGGCAACATTCTTCTAACAGAATTACCTATATTAAATTATGGATGAGCTATATTGCAAAACTAACACAAACTTTTGTATTTTTCGGCCATTCTCCCCATGTTTGTCCCAAATGGCATTCATCTATAGATATTTGTGTCATTTCATTGTGGTAAAGCAAAGCTATACTCCCATGCAGCAAAGGCTCTGAAGGTGGGATTTCAGTGAAATGAGTGGGAGCAAGTCACTCTGGATCCATTCTCTGCAGCCCTCAGGCAAATATTGCAAGAAACTTCCTAGCACTTGTTAAATTTCCTGGGGGAAATAAAAAAAAAAAAGAAAGCTTTTCTTGGTGAATTAAGTTGCATATATTTTATGTGGAGGTTAGCTGGGAATTCCATTTAGGCGTAAGAGACTGTCACCCTAGCTGCTGGGGAGATGTTGTGTGTGCTCCCTTGGGGCAACCAGAGCCTTTGCCCAGCAGTTTGGAGATACCAAGGAAGAAAACAAGATTGGTGCTAACAAGTTCCCGAGGGGGCTTTTGCTCAGCCCTCTTGTGTAAGGAAGGTGGTTGTTGTAAACCGGTCTTCTGGGTGAGAAGCAGCTGGGCCAGGGGAGAGAGCAAAGGGGTCTTTGCAGATGAGCTCTTAAACACAGATACGCCCTTACGTAATTAACTCCCTTCCCTGCCTAGTCTGTCCTGCAAGAAATGGGAATAGTTCACAGGAAATAGAGCGGCTATCACAACAGTTGTGGGGTTTGAGGGGTTTTGTTCCTACCCAGTACTGGCCTCATTAAATTGGAGCACAAGTTTTATGAGGAGGAGCTGAGGGTGCTTAGCCTGGAGAAAAGGAGGCTTAGCGGGAACCTTATTGCTCTCTACAACTCCCTGAAAGGACATTGTAGCCAGGTGGGAGTTTGTCTTCTCCCACTTAAGCAATAGGGCAAGAGGAAATAGCCTCAAACTGCACCAGGGAATGTTTAGATTGATTACTAGGAAAAAATTCTTCACTGAAAGGGTGGGCAGGCATTGGTACAGGCTGCCCAGGGAAGTGGTGGAATCACCATTCATGGAAGTGTTGAACAAAGATGTGTAGAAGTGGTGCTTGGGGACATGGTTTAGTGGTGGACCTGGCAGTGCTGGGTTAATGATTGGACTCCACCATCTTAGAGGTCTTTTCCAACCTTAATGATTGTAAGCTGCAGTGAAAGCAGCATGGGCTGAAGCCCTCACTTGTGACTTAGGCCAGGCGGGTGCTTGCTATTACAACCCTCTTTAGGCTCTGTATTCCTGAGGTTGCTTTAAATGCTGTAATTTTAGCTTGATTCTGTATAGCTTCATTTATATTAGTAAACTAAACAAGGCCAGGGCACAGGTTCAAGTGTACTTGTGCATTTGGGTGATGTTCACATGCTCTTGGATGAGGGCTTTCCCTAAATCATGCCCAAATGTGGGCATATCTGTGGAAACAGGCTGGACAGAAATGCGTCCTGGAGGGGAGTTTGGGCAACTGGAATGGGAGCTACAGTGTACCAGAGAATTGGCACTGACCTGCTAAATGCACCTTACTGGTGTGACATAATTTATTAAGGTGAAGAGCCTTTTTGATGTTCTGTTTTGGGGTTCTTTTTGATGCCTGGAGCTGACAAGTGCGTATATGTACATTCAGGTGCATGATATGAGATGGCAGAGCTGTTTCTGCCCTCTGTGGGAGTGCTGTGATGTGGGGAGCAGGTTTGCTTTTCTCCCTGCTGGGAGAAGTGGGAAGAGTTGTACATGCACGCTCACATCCCATACCATGCTTTGATAGCCTGGTGGTTGTAGCTTCCTCCTGGGGGCTGGTTTCAGATTTCGGGTGGGATTTCAGGTCTTAGGCAGTGGAGAGGCTTGGAGCACAGATGTCTGTGTTTAAGGCAAGTTCTTTAACCACTGAGCCATTGAAGGGAAGGGGAATGATGCTTTCTAAGTGCTTAAGGGGAAAAGGCAAAAAAGCTCCACTTTTTATTGCTCTCAGCAGAGGGGAAGGGAGATGAAACAGTGAATTCCAGTAGAGAGATCACTCCTGGGAAACAGAAGTGAGGGTTTTAGCTACCTTCAGAGGGCGAGATACCATGATTTATTTCTCTCCATAGTATTTCCTGGCCTAATGCTAGTCTCCTGTATCCTATGTTGTGCAAGCCCTGCCCTGGTGTGCCTCACAAGGTGCCTCATGGTGCCTGGCAGGGAGTGGAGCACTGCACTGCCACAAGGCAAGTTCCTCACTGCTTCTCACTTTCTGCAAACACTGAATCATCTTTTGTGATCTAATCTGTTTTAATAGCTAATAGTATTAAGTCTCATTCCCACACTGTTTTAAAGGTGGTGTATAACTACAGATGAATGTGGTTTTGATTTTTTTAAAACATACTTTTCTTGATGTTTGTGTTAATTCCTCCTTAACGGTCTTGAGTTCCAGTCGTCTGAGCTGATTCTGTTGCTTGGTCAAATCCCATTCTGGTGCTTTGGAGGTGCTTTTAAAAAATATTGGCGGATTTTCACTCGCTTTTTTGTGGTATGGTAATAATTTCTGACACAGTTCCATGAAATACAGCCTTAAGTTGATGAAATTAACTTTTCTTGAACCAAGAGATTAAATGTGGCTGTAAATTTTTAAGCAGAACCAGTTGCTGCAATTCTCCATCAAAGAAAATCTTGTGGACTTGAATGAGTAAGACTTAGGGAGAGCATTCTCCTGGGGAAACTGATTAGTTAATACTTCAGTAATATCTTTTTCTTTCCTCTCCCCCTGCATCTCCAGACCTGAAACAACAGAAATGATTCCTAGATCAAAAGACCGCTCAAGTCCCTTTTATTGGGCAAATATCATAAATGGTAGGCTCTTAACTTTTCACTTGAGTAATGGCTCAGGCTTTCACGATTCCTTTAATAAATTTAAAGTAGGTCATAATACCCACCACTGCATCCTTAAACTGGTATAAATCTTGGTTTTCAGAGTTTTAATTACAGTGGCTGCTCCCATTAGGTGGTCTTGTTTCATGGCAGGATGCTAGACAGCTCTCTTGCTCTAAGTCATTTATGTGGACTGCGGGTATGTCTGTCAAACCATAATGAGCAATGAAAGAATGAAGAATGTTAATTTAACTGATGCTGCTTTTGCTGTTAGCCTAAGTACCACCAGCTGCACCTCGTAAACATTTGCTGTTTGCTTGCCGGCGCTTTGCTGTTTAGCGAGGCCTAGCGTGATTGATAGAGGCAGAATCAGACTGATGGCTGGCGTGCCGCAACTTTTCTGGAGCGCTACTTCTCTGAATGCCTTTTTGTTGCAGGAGACAGCTCCTAAATTTTAATTGCTTTTCAAGCTAGCAAGTGCTGCTCGTGTCAAATGCGGATAATTGTTTTATGACATAGAGGTGCTATAAATTAAGGAGAGGTCAGCGTAGATAATGTGTGCATTACCTGCTGGAGGAGTGATGATTGGGTGGAAGTGACACGTAGGAGATGCTCACTTTGGCGTGCGGGGGTTCTCGGTGCTCACACACAGCTTCTTAAACAATGGGCCCATAGGAAGGGACTGGTTACAACAATAGCAATGCTTGAAATCACTGTATAATTAGAGAAATTACTGAATAATGCAGAACTCCACAAATGGCTTTTTTTCTGACCCATTAAGCGTTCAGGTAAACATTCAAAATAAAGCTGCACACCTCCATTCACCTGTCAGTTGTGGTGTGCACTCAGCAAAAGCACATTTTGTACCTCTCTGGTGGGTCATTAAGAGGGTGATGGACCCCAAGAATTTGACACAAGCCACATGTGCTCCACTGCAGCTTATCCAGAATCATCTTTCCTTCCTGCTCTTGCTTCACTGATTAAGGTGCTCCTGTACTTCTTGACATGAAGCTGCTTCTTATTGACATCCTGTCCAGCATTTTCTTCTTTGCCTTGATAGTTTCTTGAAGTGTTTTTCATTGCTAGCATAGTTCCTTTCTCTCTCTGTCTTGATATACCCAGTTATTTTAGAGATGATTTACTACACCTCTGGTTTTTATGCCAAATGTATATCAGGGTGAAATGCTCTAAATCAAAATGACTCAATCAAAAGTCTTTAGGATTTGAATTATTTAGGGTTTAAACAAAGAAATACTCATATAAGTAATTGATTTGTTTTTGTTCTGTATTGCATATAACTTATTTTCATAATATACTCCAGTTAGTAATAATTGAAATGAGTTGCAACTAAATACCTTAAATTTATACCACTCTTTGCTAATTGTAATAATATGCTTTTATCTCTGCACACTATTAGGTTTTAAAGCTTTATATTCTCAAAGTAACAAATAATGTACCTTTATTGAATTTTTAACAGATTAATCTGTAGCAAGCCTTTTTTTTTTTTTTTTTTTTTTGGGACAGCTACAATCAGTGAAACTCTTTGTTTTGAGTAGAGATGGGAGAGATGCAGAACAAGGTAGAACTGGTAGTTATGACTCACAGGACCTGATGGTTATGGATGGACCACAGGTCTGCTTCTGGAATATTCCGGAGGGATGAGAACTGTAGTCACCATGGATTTAAACTTGTTAAACTTGCCAAAATTGTGTCTTGGATACCAATGTCCTCCTTGGGTCAAAACCTACCCCAAAGCCTGTGTGTATCTAGGCTTTAGAGGTAAGTTTGATTGACTCCAGAGAATTATATTTATGTAAAATTCTGGTGTCTGTGCACTGAGAAGCTGTAGTGAGATTTTAGAAAAATGCTTGCGTGTAGTTCTAGGGACCTAAACTGGTTATTATAGGGATTCATGCCTGTAAGGCTTTGATATTAGGCTATAATACCTTTCTCTTCCATTTGATTCCCTTTTTTTCAGCCCATGACTGAGAAATTCACTTTCCTTGGCCTTAGGTTCGGTGAATTGGTCCCAGTAAAGAAAATACTTTCTGAGTAACAGCTGGCTATGTTGCAACAAACAAAATAAAAATGTACTTCTGGACAGCCAAGGCTGAAGAAACAGACTTCTTGAGAAAGATTACCAAAGGGAAAGATGAATATATTAGCAGTTATAAAAGTAATAATATAACTATATACTTGTGCTTTACATTTTAATACACAAACATGCTTGAGTTGACCTTAGATGGCAAGGAGATCTTCCATGGATGTTTTTTGTATAATTTCAAGTTGTTATCTTTTTTCTCATAACCTGAAAAGAATTCATTGATATAGAATAATAGAATGGTTTGGGTTGGTAGGGACTTTAAAGATCATCTAACACATCCAATAAAATTTTCTTTAAACCTTAGTCTGTTTAAACCCTTATATTAAACTAAAGTTTTAATACTTTGTTTTTTTAAATTAAATTTGAAATTATTACATTTTAATCTCATGTAACTGAGAAATATTTGTTTTAATACAACTTAGTATAAATTTCATTATGCTTTCTTAAGGGAAAAAAAAAATCATTTTACTGTCTTGTAACAGTATTTCCATTTAGTGAACTGTTTAATTTATAGCCACTGAAAATAAAAGTATTTTTTGCATAACTCAAAGGGTTGTTTTAATGGGCCTGACAAAATAAATTCCATTAAAATTTCATATCCGTTCCAAAGCAGGATGTTTCCATTTCCAGTTTTGGGTTTTTTTTTTTCCCCGCTCTTGACTATGTTGTGAGCAAACCAAAGAAAAGACCTTGTGGGTGTATTCAGGTACTGTTTCCACTGTTCTAATGTGTAACTTCAGCAGGAAACCTGTCCTCCCCCTCAGTGTGGATTCCTCGCCCTCTTTCCATTGGCCAGCACAAGCTTTGAGTGGATCTAGGGAGCAAATCCCAATTCCTCAGCGTTGGCTCCCAGCAGCTTTTCCAGAGCTGCTTTTAGCAGCAACCCTGAAAGCAACTGAAGACTTGAGCTGTGGTAGGAGGTGACAGTGGTTAATGTTGGTTCCTCTTGCCACAGAAGTGATTTGAAATTCACACCTGAATACAGTTTATGGACGTGAAGAAGAGATAAGAGACCAAGAAAGGTATGGGTGTCCTCACCTCCAAGTATTTCTTTCATCTGGTTTCAGAGAGGTTGATGCTGCACTGAGGGCTATGGTGGTCCGTAATCTAGTGTATTGCTTATCCCCAGATAGATACTCAAATGTGTGCTGATTTTTTTTTTTTTTTCCTCTCCAAGAAGGAAAACCTTGGGGCAGTAAGTCTAACTGGGTTGTGTTCACTTTGGTTTTGTAGGCTGGAGATGAGAAAGTGAACAAGGAGATATTCCAGCCTTCCAGCTCTTTCTGTAACCTATGGGGAGTCTGGATAAAGCATAGTGTGTCTGTCCACACGAAGGCCATAAAGGGCCTGAATGAAATGGGTGAAACTTGCAGCTTCAGTACTTCTCTAATGAGTTGGTAACAGCATTTCTTCCTCTCTGGCACTGGTCTAAGTTTTGCTTGAAATGAGTCTACTGTGTGAAGAGTGCTTCAGTGGGTGAAATATTCCATGTTTAAAATTGAATGGGCGGAAAAAATTAACTTCTGCTGAACAAAAAAAAAGCCCCGATGACTTCTGATCTTCTATTAGAAATAGCTTAAGTCAAGTCAGGCTGCATTAAGCAATCAACAAGTAACACTTTTGTTTTCAACAACTTGACTTACCTCCTGCTAATTTTCATCAGGATTCCAGATAATGTACTACTAACCATTATTTTCTCACCTAGTTTGCTCAGTACTGACAGATAATAGATGATCCTATTACAAATAGATTTGACATTGCATCCATGAAAATGTGAAAATTGGAGTCTCTTGTCATTATTTAAAATGTGTGCTCACTCACTCAAATGAGGTATAAGAGTCTACTTTGGAGATAAAGTAGTCCAGATTGCTGGAAAGGCTGCTCCAGTGTCACCCAGGTTAATGTAGATGTATTATGTATTTATATAGCCTATAGGAGGATAACTTTTTAGCAAATGATTTGGATTGAATATGCACTTGATCAGGACTCTCATTAATAACCCATGGCCACACCGTTCTCATGGTAAGAACTTAGCCTTGCAATCACAAAGATTAATTCTGTGGCTGTCTATTGCAGTTTGGGAGAACGAGTCCAAAGAAAGGGGTGAGTCACACGAACAGCGATCGTATAAAGTGAGCTGTAGATTAAAATCCTGCACTGTGCCTGACATTTTGATTAAAATGGCCATTTTTTCAGTCATACTTCTGGAATTTGGAACAATAGTGTTTTTCTCTGGTGATGGGTGCTTGCTCATACTGCATCTCAGTTGAGGGCCTGGTGTCAAACTGTAACTTCTGTGCTTGAGATATCAGAGATAAATTGACTTCTTTCCATTAGGTATGAGGTTATGCCCATATTTCCGTAAGAGTTGTAGTAATCTAGTTGGGAGTTAGTAACTGATGGACTGATACACTCAATGGGATTTGATGTGAAGGAGGGAAGAATTGGTTAAACATGAGACAAGAAGCATTTTCTTTTATACATTTTCTTTTATACGGGATTTCCCCGTTTGATGGGTCATGAGAGACCAACATATTTGAAGTTCTTTGGAGCATAGACAACATCCATGGACTGTTAGAAAATTCATTATTTTGCACATCTCTGAATCCTAGTTATTGCAGAAGCCATGCAGCTCAGCAAAACAGTTTCGATAGACTTTCTCCTCAACAGTGTGTACCTCTAGCATGGCATTTGTGGAAGTGGTCTAGGACCAGAGAATTGGCTGGACTAGTCACGTGAAGGCAGAAAGTGTTTTGAGAGTCTGTGAATTATGCCTATGACAAATGTGGACCATAAGAGAGGGCACTGATTGAGGAGCATTTGGATGAAGGTGACAGGTGAGATGGAGAGCTTCCACCTGAAAAGTACATCACCAGAGAGCTGGAGCTGGGGAGGGAAGGCTTTTGTACTAATCCTGACATTGCTGTTAGGCCGTGAGTTAAAAAATGAGGATGTAAACAGCAGCATCTCTGCTGCTGGAGCATGATCATTGTACACACTCTCTGTCATCAGCATATTCTCTATGTCAATAAATGGGAGTATGGTAGTCTTATTCAAAGCCTTTGATGACAGGCTGCAGGACACTGCCTGAGGCTGTAAGACAAATAATAGTAGTCTTCTCCATGGGTGCTATCTGACTTGTAAAAATGAGTACCTTGCTGCCTGTGCCAGTGCTGGTTTGTTAAGACATAGGCAAGCTCTCTGCTATCTGTGTAGCTGCTGAACTAGTGCGTGTTTTAGTCAGAGCTGTGAACAGGAGCATCAAGGGAAGCATTACACTTTCTCTCCACAGATATGGCAAAGCATGAGGAAGATGGCAGTAGTTTAATGATGTAAAATAACTTGTTGTAATGCCTCAATTGAAAGTAGTTGTGTGGAGACTGTCTTCCAGGCTTATTGAGGAAGCTTGCTAGTTGGAAGGTGCTGGAGGTAGCACTGATGTGTCACCCACCAAGCGTGCAACTGAAAATATGTGATGGCCAGGATAATTTAAATCCTCTAGGAAAATGATTTTTCTCCACTTATCTTGTATGTAGGCATCTGGATGACTGCAAGCAGTGCTGACTCTCCTTAGGGAAGGTTAGTGCTCAGGCTACCCACTGCTGAAAGTTTCTTGGCACCATATGTAAAAAGCCTAAACCCTATGTTTTTATATAACCTAATTCTTAAATTAAATCTAGCAGCTCAATTTTAACAGCATGATCTCCTCACACGATTGAATGAATTCTGTGATGGTCATATGTGCTAAATTCAACAATTTGCATCTGGAGAACAAATTCTCACTGTGAAGGAATTGCTTCTTTTTCTAATTATTCTCATGGAATCCAAAGTTTGATTGACTGTAACCTGCACACCTCCCATCTTCCTCTTCTGTTTTTGCTTGCTTTCTTCTCTTTACTCTAAAGGGGATCTTTTGTAACTGATCTGTTTGTTCTGCTGTTTCTTTGGGGATGACAAATTAAGCCGCGGATCTTTTTTTAGTGTTGCATTTTGGAGGTGAAGAGAGGAGATTTAGGGCTCTATTACTCTGGTGTGGTACTGGCAGTCACCTTTGGAAGTTTGGATTGTTCCTTTGGAAGAGTGGCCAAGATCTGTGCCTCAAAGGTGTGAGGGTTTGAGTCTTGTCATTTTAATAGTGAATAGGGGTGTAATAACTGGTAGAGGGTTGAGTAAGAGAATTATAATTATTGCCAGTCAACACGTGCTAATAGAAAATAGATTCTGTCAAGCTAAGCTGATATGTATTATGTGTTTTTAATGTGATTGCAAGTTTGATATTTATGACTTCTACAAGGCATTTGACTTGGTGTCACCATTTTGATTAAGAAACAAGAACAATATAGAAACATATTGAGAGGTGTGAGGGATGGGAACTGAGCTTGCGCAACTTCAGCCGTTTACAGTTTTACACCTTTTCCTAAGCCAGTTGTCCTGGACTCCCTCTGAAATCAGTGGAGAGGAGAGAGGGCCATTTCTCCACCCCAAGTAGACAGTAGGGGAACATGAGCTTGTTGGACAAAGCTCTTGTTGCCTGTGTCAACAATATCTGTGTAGATCCATAGGAGAACTTCAGGGAGGCTGTGCTAAGTCTGGGTCTGACCATACTGCAGACACTCACAGAATGTTGGGTTCAGGTCGGTCTGCACCTCTAGGAGGTGGATCAGATAGTGAGTAGAGTAGATGTAGAGTAGAAGAGTGATCATGGTGGCTAAGGGTGGAAAAACATGCCTTTCAGCCACTGGGATTTCTTGCAGACTTTTGTTACCCTAATCCAAGAGAAAGAAAAAGTTTATTAGCTTTTCTATTTGGTAAAGTTTAAGAAAGGAAGAGTCTTCAGTCTGTTGAACAAAAATATAGCAAGATTCGTTGTCTAGAAATGAAAGCCAAGAAAATTCAAAGTAAATAATGAAAAACCAAAAAAAAAAACCACCAACAAAAAAAAAATACAGGCTTTGGCAGCCAGAATAATTAATCACTAAAATCTTTTGCCAGCACCCAGAAGGCATCACTAGAAATTTGGTAACTATGACAGTTTGGGGTTTTTTCTTCATGGAAAAGGCAACAAATTAAGTCCTTTGCCTTATAATACATAAGAGAATCAGACTGAGGTCAAAAAAGGACTGCTATGATTATGCAGTCTGTAAAAAGTATGTTGGTCCCTGTGAAGACGATATGGTTTTCCCTGTTCTAGTCAAGCTCTCAGACTCGTTACAGAAAGAGAGCCTGTGTTTGGGGAATCACAGGTGACATCTGTCAATCCCTCTATATCCAAAGGGTAAACACACTAGGTAGACACTCACAGTTTTGAGAATCTTTTTGGGATGCAGCATATAGCTGGTCATACTACGCTGTAGCAGTGTTACCACCTCGGTTCCTGTTTCACCTTTCCGACTACTTTGTACCTTAGTTCAGATCGCAAGAGAAGCGGTTGCTTTTGCCCTTTTGAGCACAGGCTGTTGTTTCCAAGCTATGGTACTTTGCTCTCCCTTTCGTTTTTGTAGCATCAGACCCAACAGAATGAGCTGTCATCATCCCTCATGTCTCTGGTACATCATGAACCAAGTGCAGTTCCTGCTTGGCTTCTTGGCATTGTGCAGGGCTTCACATAAGACGAGGAGGGACACGAAGAAGAGCCAAGTACTTACTTTGCCACCATCCTGACTTTTTTTGCAGCAGCCTGATCCTATCCTGCTGCTCTCCAGCTGCCTAATAGCATTTCTCCCACACTACGAAAGGCAGAATCTGTCTGCCCTTACATCACCTGCAGCTGGTTACATTACCTGACTCCCCAGCAGTCTCTGAGAGTCTTACTAGAAGAGTAGGACTTTGTATTAAAAACCATCAGGAAATGGCAAACCAACGGGCTTTGTTCTGCTTCTATTGACTTTTGACAAATATCTGGAAAAGACATTGAACTGCAGAAAGTCAGTTCATGGTGTCAAAGAAGTTGGGGTCTTCTCAGTCTCAAATGTTTCAGTGCTTTGACTGTGAGTCTCTCCAGCTGCTTCAGTGAAGCACTGACATTGGGAAAATATGTTAGCCAAGCTGTCCTAAAACTTCCAGTCTTTTAATCTCAGTGCCTTCAAACTATTTCAGAAGAAGGTATCTTTGCTGGTCTTTGCTTAAATAAAGAAATAAAAGATGCTTCAACAAATGTACTTACTTGCCTGCTACCTTCAAACTAAAAGTTTAGAGGGCTTTAAACTAAAGTTGCCAGTGGAAGGGAGCCTCAATCCATCTCACTCCTATCAGTTTGATGGCAGTGCCAGCAAGAGATGCCCAGAGCTTGGAGAGGGGATTTCAAGTCTCCAGGAGAGCACCTGAACCCAAGCCAGCTTCCTCAGGGGCCCATCTTAATGACACTGTACAGATGTGGCGAGGGGACTGAACAAGAGGAGTTAGAGATGTGCATGCCTGCAAGGCCATGATCTTACTGGCATTGTGGAGACATGCCAGGATCGTTCCTGTGGCTGGAGTGTTGGAATAGAAGGATGCAGGCTCTTTAGGAAGTGCAGGAAGTGGAGATGAGGAAGACGTGTAAATGGCCAGCTGGAGGTCATGGAGCTCTGCCTGGGGAGCGATGAGAAGCTGATTGGGAGCTTATGGGACAGAATTAAAGGGAGGGCAGGGACAGGTGATTTTTCTGCCTTGGTTTTCACTGACAGGTGTTCCAGCCACACTGCCTGAGTTGCAGAAGGCAAAGGCAGTGATTGGTAAAATTAAGAACCACCTGCAGTTGGAGATGGCGAGTTTGAGTACCTCTAAGGAAGCTCCAGGGCCACAAGTCCATGGGACCTGGTGAAATGTACCCATGGGTTCTTAGGGAACTGGTGGATGACATTGCTACGCTACTCTCCATCATGTTTGATAAATTGTGTCAGTCTCGTGAAGTTCCCACTGACTGGAAAAGAGGAAACAAAGCTCCCATTTGAAAAAAGGAAGACATGGGGAGCTATAAACCAGTCAGTCTTATCTCAGTGCCTGGCAAGGTCATGGAGCAGATTCTCCTGGAAACTATGCTAAGGCACATGGAAAATCACGAGATGACTGGTGACAGCCAGCATGACTTCACTGAGGGCAAGTCACGCCTGACAAATCTGATGACCTTCTACGATGGGGTTAAGAGTATTGGTAGATAAGGGAAGTGCAACTGATGTAATCCACCTGGACTTGTGCAAAGCATTTGATGCTGTTCCATGTGACATTTTCTGTCTCTAAACTGTGCAGATATGAATTTGATGGCTGGACCACTTGATGGATAAAAAATTGGCTGGTTGGTTGCACTCAGAGTTAGGGTCAATGGGTCAATGTCCAAATAGAGCTGCATTCCTCAGGGGTCAGTTTTGAGACCAGCGCTGTTTAACGTCTTTGTTGGCAACATGGACAGTGGGACTGAGGCACCCTCAGCAGGTTTGCTGGTGACACTGAGCTGTGTGGTGCAGGTGACACACTGGAAGGAAGGGATGCCATCCTGAGGGACCTGGACAAGCCTGATAGGTGGGACTGTGGGAACTTCTTGAAGTTCAGCAAGGCCAAGCACAAGGTCCTGCACCTGGATCAGGGCAATCCCAAGCACAAATACAAGATGGGTGGAGAATGGATTGAGAGCAGCCCTGAGGAGAAGGACTGGGGAGTGCTTGTGGATGAAAGGCTGGACATGATCCAGCAATGTGCACTTGCAGCTCAAAGTCACCACGGATCTTGTTCTTAGAGCCATGAAGATGATCACAGGGCTGGAGCATCTCTCCAGAAAAACTGCAAAGACTGAGAGAACTGGGGTTGTTTAGCCTGGAGAAGAGAAGGTTTCGGGGAGACCTTGTATGCCCCCTTTAGGTTCTGGAAGGATGCAGTAAGAAAGCTGGAGGGGGATTTCTTACAAGGGCATGCAGTGATGGGACAAGGGGAAATGGCTTTAAACTGGAAGAGCACATTTGGGTTAAGTATTAGAAAGAAATTTCTTACTGTGAGGGTGGTGAGGCCCTGGCACAGGTTGCCCAGAGATGCTGTGGCTGTCCCTTTCCTGGAAGTGTTCAAGGCCAGCTTTGATGGGGCTTGGAGCAGCCTGGTCTAGTGGAAGGTGTCCCTGCCCATGGCAAGGGGAGTGAGGTGAGATGGGTTTTAAGGTCCCTTCTACCAAACCATTCTGTGGTTCTGTGACCTTCATCCGATCTCCAGCAAACCCAGGGGACTTCAATGAATTGTGAAGTTGACCCTACTTTAAGGCAATCTACCCTATTCACTAGACTATGTGTATTTGTCTTCAAAGAACCCTCACTATCAGGGTTGAGAATTTTTAACTGAACATACATGATCTATTAGAGCTCTGCAATTTTTGAATAAACAGTCTTTTCAGTGCTTTATTTTTTCATGGGAATATTTTACATATCTTTTTTTGAAGCCCCAACATATTGGCAGCTTTCCTTGAGCTTTTAATGGGAATTAAAAAATAAATAAACTTGGAATGAGTTAGAAGTTTTTACTTGCATCCTCGTAGTGATCCCATTTTGAGTCTTAACTACAGCATACCACAGAACTTAATGTCATCTAGATAAAGCAATTCTATGTTTAACATGGTTTAGGGGAGGGATAGTGAGTTACATGCTCTGAGGATGGGCTCCTAAAGTGTCTCTCTGCATTTCTTCCTGGAACTTTGTTCAGTTGGTTTGGTGTGTATGGTTTAACTTCATTTACAGCATCAACTAAAGGCCATTTAAAGAAAAAGATGAGACTTGATAGACTATTAATGCTGGCTATCTGATCCTTTAGGTCTATAAACTCATTACTAACCTGTAATACATGTACATCTTCTAGTGTTTTGAAAGCATTTTTTAAGTAAAAATGTGTGTGTAAATTATCTTGGCAAACTTTGTCATAATTGCTCATTGCGTTTGAGTTTGCAAAAATAGCTTTGTTTATGATGTGGTATTTTTAATGGCATATTTCACTGTTTCCATTTAAACTTCGAAGTGACATCTTTGTTTTTCCCCTCTAAAGAGCAGCATAATCCAGATGTCTGTCAGAAGAGTTGTTGATGTAGCATTTTATGAGTAATCCTTCTGTTTGAGGTTTTTGTTTTGTCAGAACTGTTTGCCAAGCTCTTATGAAGCTCCCCATGAATATTATTGATGTATACTTCCTTTTAAAGAAGTGATTATCCAGGCAGGAATACAAACTCAACAGCAGTTCTAAACCACAAATGTTTTCTCAAAAGTTTTGTGATGTCATAGGAGGAGTTAATTTGTCGATGTAATGGAATGGGGGGGGTACTGAGTGAATATTATTCCCCCCTTTCCTTTCCATTTCTTAACCCTTTGAGGCACAGGCCAGCATTCGAGTTTGGAGGACTTCAACTATTGCACAGAGTGACCTCAGGGTTACTGTGTGTGTAAATTTTTGATAAAGAGATATTCATAGTTCCCAGCCTGTTTTCAGAGAGATGAGTGTGATTGCGAGAAACTTTCAGTAAAACATGCCAAGTAGCCTCAGGTATCAGCAATTATCATTTCAAACCCAGAGCTGATAGTACAGGGATGCTCTCATTTGTTGCTGCTAAAAAGTTTTCTATAAATATTTGAACATTATGCATGTGCAGACATCCTTCTCTAGTAGATTTTTCTCGGGTAGTTCCTTAGTTTAGGTGGCTGTGGCTTAAATTCTTTGGACCTTAGTGAGGACTGGCAGCATTGCCAGGCTTTTCCCAAGCATTTCAAAATCCTTATGGTTTGCAAATGCCCTGGGATCTGCAGACCTCGCAGCATTTTAGCTTGCAAATTAGTAGTTGGCTGGTTGTCAGTTGGGGAAAAGATGTTGCTGTAAATTCTGTAATAAATAATATATTAGGATAAACATGACAATAGTATTCTGGAGACATCGTGATGCAGAGCAGTCACTCCTTCCCATGAAGTCAGGTGGGACTGTGAAAATGGATGCATCCTTCATTTCCAGCCCTGTGTTTTATTTTTTCTATCTCAGCCTACAACTCTTGGCTGCAGCTCTGGTGAACTTCAGAGCCTGTGTAGCTTCTTGTGGGATCTGTAATTAGTCCCTTCTCAGACCACTTGCTCAGTTTCTGACAACAGTAGGACAACAGGTCACACCAGGCATTATAGAGCTTTTCCTGCTAAACATGCTAAAGATAACAGAGAAAGATAACAGCACACAGTTGTCCCTTACCTGGCAGCACAAACAGCTGTGGGGGTGTCAGTCCAGTCCGTATTTAACCTCCCGTGTCCATACAACTTCCCAGGTGTGCTGAGCTCAGCTGTTTGCAGTGACTGATGTTGATCTGGCAGATACGCTGCCTATAGCACCCTTCTGCTGCCTGTAAAACTTCTACATAGCCTGCCTAGTAAGTGTTTGTAATTTATGTTGGAGTCTTCTTTTTTTTCCCCCTTCCCTCTGATTTGCTTTCCTTTGCCTTGTTTATTTGCAAAGAGAGGGTGTTTGCTGTCCAGTATTTCATTCCTGTTCTTCAGCCCCTGCCCCAGGCTGTGGTACCTGCCATAGGGGAGGTTGTTTACAGGGCAGAGCATCTTGTAAAGGGCGTTTTTAAAGCACTTTATGCTTCAGAGTTGATTTATAGCTTGTCTGCACATGCAGGCTTTCATAGAATATTTTTGTGTTAAACTTTTTCTGGTTAATTAACCTACAATAACTATGTTCACATCCTTGGCTTTATCTTTCCTGTTTTCCAAATGCTTTTTTCAACCACAAATGAGACATGGGAAGGCACTGCATGAAGCATTGCATCCTCACTGATGTCCATGTTGTGCACCTCTGCTGTTAAGTGATCTCTTATTCAGGGAGGCTCTGGAACGATGAGTTCCTCACTGCAATACTGAGTTGCCAAATGTTGCTGCCTGCTCCTTACCTTTCTTCAGATCTGCTGTATTGCTTTTGGATACTTTGTCTGTGACAGAGAAACTCTGAAACAGTGTCTTACTGCATTAAAAAAAATGTGGTTTTGGCTTGACATTGTCTGAACTCCCTCATCGTGTCTTGCCTTTTGGAAGCCTCTTTTCTGATTTACTACTTAGAGCTGAACTTTCTGCTAGCTGCTTGTGCTGTCACCATATCTCATTGTTTTCTGGGGCAGCTGAATTCTTCTTTGGCCAACCCAGAACTGTAGAGGGGAGTCCAGTTGATACAGCTGCTCTCTCCAAAAGATCCAGACCTGCTTCTCACTGACCAGGCTTTTCATGCCAAAGACACTTCTGATTATTCCATCCCTTCATGAAGTTGTTCATGTTGGTGAGAGGTGAGCTGACACCAAGTTTCTATACCATGGCCTGCAGCTGATTTAACCTGAAGAAAGAGCTCTCTCCTTCAGGAGGGAAGAGATGCGGTATCTGAAGTAGATAGCTTTAGATCCAGTTGCTTCAAGTCACTTAATTTAGAGGCTTAGGCACAGGACAGAATACTTCACCTGTCCATTTTGCGGTAGTTAGGCTCCCAAAGGAGACGTGAGGCTGCTGCTGTAGGCCTCTGTAGGGCACCTTCAACTTGATGAGAAGCGATACAGGGAATGGAGGTTTTACCTCTGTGCAGGGTAGCATGCTATGATGAGAGACAACCTTTGGGTTTGCTGTTGAAAGCTCCTTGCTGTGCTTCTGCCTTTCCCAGTTTCAATATTTTATTTTAGTGGTTCAGAACTGCCTGGCAGGTGTTGCTCCCCTTCAATGGTAACTGCAGTAAAGTTTTGGTAAGCCTGAAATCCCTTCCTATAAACAGCCAAGATTTTCTAAAGCAAGGGAAGCAAAACTCACCCAAATGCTAGTAAATAATGTAAATTGCAGTGTGTTAAAGACCATTAAGTCTGTCATCGTATTTCCCCAAGTAATTTTTGCACTTCTCTGGAACTGTGTCCCCAAGAATAAGCAAACAGATTTTGAGCTTTGGCCCGTCTTTGCGTAGCATTTTCATGATGACATGTAATTGCCTTTCTTGCTCCTTCGTTTCCTTCTGATTCTTCTTTCTTCAGATGTCCCATATCCAGCTGTGAGTTCTGTTTTGGCTTTCTATATCACTGTCTAGAGCCTGCAATGTGCTTTGTAAATATTATTCATGTCGTCATTATTGAGGTGAGATAGAAAAAGGTTTCCTTCATGAAAAACTGTCATTGGCCTTCTCAGGCTTCTTCCCTATCTGAAACCTGTTTTATTTTTATTACTCTCAAAGGTTTTTTTCCTGTTCTGTGAAGTTCTGAAACAAGAGTCCTGAGGTGGCTTTGAGAAGTGTGTGTTTGCCTAAGGAGATCTTTCAGAGTAGCTCTGGCCTAGTGTTGCCCTTGGAGATGATGGGGTAACTATGATGTGATGAGTCACTATGCAAAACAGAAATTACTCCCCTGAGTAATTTCTCCTTTTTTCTTTCCTTTCCATAAACTGCCTCATGAAAACAGTGCTCTTTTCAACAAACTAAAAGCAAAACAAAGAAAAGAGTATATTTTTGTTTGAGCATTTTTAGGCAGTCCATGCTATATTCCTTAGTTATCTTGTGAAAGTCAGAAATACTTTATTAAAAAGTCACAACAATGTATTCAAGAAGTGTTAAATAGATAAATACATTGACCAGCTGTTTGAAAAGCCTTAGCTCCAGAAGGAATCTAGACCTGTAAAGAAGACAGGCTCAGGAAGAGCGTGGAGCTCTGTATGATGGAGTGAACTGTAATGATGAGGGATAATGTGGACAGGATGTTTGCATACCCACACCTTCCCTAGCCTTTCATGTGCTTCCTCTTTTGTTACCTTATTTTATGTTTTCAAGAAACTAACGTGCAGCTGGCTAGTGGTTAGACAGCACTCAGTTTTTTCTGCATGTAAGCGTTCTATGTGTTTTATTGAATCATAGAATGGTTTGAGTTGGAAGGAACCTTAAGGGTCATATTCCAAGCCCCTTGCCATGGACAGGGCACCTTCCACTAGGCCAGGTTGCTAAATCAACATCCAGCTTGGCCTTGAACACCTTGAGGTTCCTTAGATGGTCTTGACCCTGATCTTATCCCATAGCAGGTGGTTCTTCATTCCCCCAGTCCCTGCCTGAGACTCGGGTGGTGTGGATGGAGCACCTGTGACTGCAGACTGAGGCAAAAAAGTTGCTGACTATCTTAATGTTCTTCATGTCCCAAGTAACCAGGTTTCTCATTTCCTTCTGGAGAGGGCCGACATTTTCCCAAGTCTTCACTGTTGTCACAAAAGTACGTATAGAAGCATTTATTGTTGCCCTTGATGTCCTTGGCCAGATTTAATTCTCTCAGCACTTTAGCTTTCCTAACCTGATTTGGGATGTCATTCATCTAGCCCTAATCTCATCCTTTTANTCTTCATTCCCCCAGTCCCTGCCTGAGACTCGGGTGGTGTGGATGGAGCACCTGTGACTGCAGACTGAGGCAAAAAAGTTGCTGACTATCTTAATGTTCTTCATGTCCCAAGTAACCAGGTTTCTCATTTCCTTCTGGAGAGGGCCGACATTTTCCCAAGTCTTCACTGTTGTCACAAAAGTACGTATAGAAGCATTTATTGTTGCCCTTGATGTCCTTGGCCAGATTTAATTCTCTCAGCACTTTAGCTTTCCTAACCTGATTTGGGATGTCATTCATCTAGCCCTAATCTCATCCTTTTAAACTTTTTTTAGTGGTCTCATCTCTTCCCCC
>VZTE01006313.1:1184131-1288941 GCA_013397775.1 Eulacestoma nigropectus | reverse complement strand
TTTTTGTGTGTGTTCCATCCCCCCCCCCCCCCCCCCCCTTGTTTCTCAGGCTTATAGTGTGTTGTGCCTCTCAGCCAGCTCTCATTACAGATCATTCATTGTAGCATGAGCCATTTGATCAGCTAGTCAAGCCAAAGTTGCTACATGCTTCATTTGCAGAAATATAGTAGGAATTTAGCAGTTTTATTAAACTCTTAATGGAGCTCATTGCATGACTGATCCACAAAGTGACCTTGGGTAAGTCATTTCGCTTTTCTGTGTGCTTCTGTCTCTTGTACCCTTACCATCGTCAGCTTCACCACACCTCTTTGGGCTGTAGATATTCAGCACTGAACCAGTTTCAGGCTTTCACAAGGGAAATTATTTGGTCAGGCTATTTGAACATAGCAAAAGTCATACGAATATTCTGAAATAATATCCTAGCAGAGTAGGGAGATAACTTCCAAGGGGATGTTTTGCATGGTAAACTTACCGTAGCTTGCAGATTGGGTTAGTGAAGTGTTACTCTACCACTTCAAAACTATTATAAATACACAAAACATAAAGTTTATATAAAATGAAAAAAAGGCTTAAGCTGAGACAATGGGACAGAAGCCCTGATTGCATTGCAGAGAGAAGTGCACTGTAAACTTCAGATTCAGATTGTGTCAGCTCAATTACATGTATGCAGCAATCTTGTCATTGTAAGAATCTTCTTGGTAGAAACTGAAACTCCAGTGCTAAAAATGTGAAATCAATAGGCACTGTTATATCCACTTAAAAAAAAAATGGTATTGATTTGCAGATAACAACAGCAGTTCATTCTTGCAGGATTACATGCCACTTCCTGTCATAAAGATTACTTCAATATGTATTGCATCTGAGATGGAGAATGTAGGGATAAAACTGCTTTGCTTTAATGAATAGTCATTTTACTCTGTGCATTAAAATGAGATATATTCCTTTAAATTTATCTCCAGGGATTATTTTGATTTCATGGGCAAACTCTGTGTTACCCAAGACTCTAGAATGCTATTAAACTTTTAAATAGTCTTAGATTGCCTTGTTTTTGCAAGTGCTTGAACTCATCCTCTCTTTGATAGCAACTAATTAAGCAAAATATCGTGCTCTTTCTGGTCTCCTCCACATCCTTGATTAGAGGGTTAACACCATGTTATCTTGGGTATTAGATGTTCTTTGCTAAACCCTGAGTGTCTTAACAGCATCTAACTCTCCGTGCTTTGTAACAAATTTCTGTCGCCTTCTGGGGTTTAAGTTCTCCATGCTGATCATGGTGGTCTCCCATTGAGCAGCTTTCTTTTTAATTTTTTTTCTGGTGCTGTGATTCGTTTGAAGCCTATTCTCATTATGCATAGGTGATTTCATCTTTGTGTATTAAAGTAACTCTTTTCAACTCTTTCTAGGTAATCTGGCTTCCCAGAAATCTTCTGCTAAATGCAAGGTTTTGCTGTCCTGTTTACTGACTGTTACACCTGAGGCTGATTTTGATACAGATTCTGGATATTGCAGGGTAAGTGTGCAGATGTCTCTTTTTTTTTTTGTGGTTTTTCTTTCATGGTCTCTTCCTTACTTACACAAACACAATTTGGGCTCTGCTTTCCCTTTCAGTGACTGCAGCAAGTCCCTATTGCAGCACGTGCAACTGAGCATCTGTGTTATAATAGAAAAATATTGTAATATGATAAATGCTAATGCTGTAAACCTGATCAGGAGTATTTGAATTTGGTGGTGTAGCTCCAAGAGGGAGTAAAGTTTTTTTTATATATAGGCCTAGACTCATGGAGCCATATCTTATGAAACTGTAAAAAGCTGTAAGAGGCTTACTTGGGTGTAGTGAACTTTGAGTTTTAAGCTGATAAAAGGGCATGTATTTTTATATTACAAATGAAACGTTCTTCATAATGTACATAGTTAAAATATCTGTGAAGTTTGCAAGATTTAGTTCAAATATTTGGAAAAGGGAGATTAAAGGTTAGTTGGTTTCTTGGAGAAAAGAAAGAACCGATTCCCTCTCTTATCCAGTTCTACTATGCACATTACAGTAGAAACTTAAATACTTGACTTCATTGTTGAATGACTCTTGTGGAATTTTTCACCTCCTGCCTACAGGAGGAAAGTTCAATTTTGTGAACAAAAAGAGATTTGATTTGATTTTTTTTTTTCTTTGCCTCTTCCTCAATCTTGATCTTCTGCTTTCACCTTCTGTTTCAACCTGCTATTTTTCTTGCTTATTCCCCTTTCTGGCTTCTTTTTGCATTCCTCTCTGTTTTTCATTGCTGAGCTAATCCTGTGCCTTTATGTGTTTTCATGTACTCTTGACCTTCTTTGACCAGATTTCTGGCTTCTTCCATCCAGATAAGTAATTTTTTGGGATAATTTAGGCTGGAAAACACCTGTGAAGTTGTCTAGTCCAGTCTCCTGCTCAGAGCAAGGTCGCTTCAAGCAGGTTGCTTGAGGGCCACATCCAGTTGGGTTTTGAATATCTCCAAGGATGCAGACTCCAAAACTTTATTAGACTCCTGTTACCATGTTTTACCACCTCATGAAGGATATTTTCTTCATTTATAATCTGAATTTTCATTGTTGCAGCTTCTTTGTTCTTGTCATATCGCTGCCCTTTCAAGAATAGGCTCACTGCATTCTCTTTGCACCTTCTCTTCAGGGATTGGTAAACATAGTGAGAGCTGGGGGAGACCTCTATTCTAGCCACCAGTATCCTCCACTGGTCTTTCTCCAGTATGTGAAAGCCTTGTTCTGGAGGGATCACAAATCCTGCATGAAAGGGGAGGATTGCTTTCCTGGGCCTGCTGGCTGTGCTCTCACCAGCACAGCCCAGAATGGACACACTTGAGTTTGTTTCAAAGTCACGTTGCTGGCTCAAATTGTACCCACTGTCTGTCAAGACCACCAAGTCCCATACTACTTTATTTTTCATGTTTTCAGTCTGTTTAATCTTTCTCATACACTGTCGTTCACTCCTTACTTCCAGCATTTGCTCTTTCTTTACAGGATTCCTTATTGAACACCTCAGTATCCCCAGTGCATCTTCATCATAATGTTTCTGGCAACCTCTTCCCATTAATGCGCATGAGCTACACTTCGGAAAGAATAAAACACTCTTGGAAATGGGTTTATTTCCATGAGCAGCTAGCTTAAAGCTTTCCATGTAGCTTTGATAATTTAAAATTCTTTTTTCAATTTCTATCATTAGTATTCACAATAGATCAGGAAATTGTGTGTGTGCTTGGGTGTGTACAAGTGTGCATGAGAGTGTATTTAATCCTTTTTTCTGTACTGCCAGTACACAGCCATAAATAGTGTATATAATAATACATATGTGAAACTTGCTGGAAATTGCGTCTGAATTATGAACAAGACTTACTTTATATTCCTTCCTTATGTTTGTCCCTGCATGTGTGTGTGTGTGTGATGCTACAAATTGCAGATGCCAACAACTGTAATTGTAGTGGTAGTTAAATCAAACATTCTGCTCTTTTTCTTTTTTTTGGTGGCCCTCATGATGAGTAATGTATCCACTTCTCCTGTATTTTAGTAGAGTATGTATGTTGGGAGATATGCCGGAGAACAAACACTCAGGAATACAGTCTCAGCCTTAGCTTGACATGTTGATCAGATGGTCCTTGTGGAAAGGAAACATAGTCTTGTGCTCCTGGAAGCTTTGCTGTCTGATGCTTTAGGAGAAGGACAAAGATGGCAGCTGTAGTTCACTGCTGATACCATATTTACTAGTTTGGCCAGGGTGGCTGGAGCTCCTGTACAAATCCCTTTGTTTATATCTACCAAAGAGGGGAACGAAAGAATGCACTGGGGGGCAAGTGGAGCAAAGAGGGTTAAACATACTAAGTCAGGGGAAAAAATAATTGAGCAGAAAATAAGAGAAGTGGAAAGGAAAAGAAAATGTACAGAATGGAGAATAAAGACTTTAACTTGTGACAAAGTGTTTTGGTTTTAATTCAGAGAAGTGTTGTCCAGCTTGTGAAGAAGTAGTTACACTAGTGCATACATACAGTGATGAGTGACAGTTTAATTCACTTTCTGTGGTGGGGAATGTCTAGTAAATCTGGCTTGTGATAAGTTGCCACATTGCCTAGTCACATCAGTATGAAATGTCTGGGATGATCTTAGGCTGAATATCCAGTTACTGCAAAGTGATTCCATTGGGCTGTGGGATGCCCATGAGCGTTTCTGCTACGGTGCCTGTGATCTGGTTATATAACATGTATGTAACAAATAAATTTTAAAAACTAGTAATTTGGAAATGAGAAGCCAGGTGTGTCCAGGCTTCCTCTTGGAGGTTGCTGTTGCATGTGAGAAGTTGTTTCAAAAGGGCCTGAGTTCCAGGATGGACTCTCCCTGTCTGCTTCTGGTAGTGGGCTGCACGTAGGAGTTGCACACTTGTCTGTCTCACCCATTTTTGGATATTCCTAGCTCAGCTGTTCCCCTTAAAAGGCCTTTTAACTCAGTTTTTCTGAAGGATATAAAAAGTATTTCTGCATGTTGACTGTAGCCCTGTATATCCTGAGAGTCACTTGTGGTTGCAGTTTTTGTGTTCCAGTTGAAGAAGTACTTAACCCTAGTGTTTTCTGGTTCAAACTGAACTAATTTTCACCATATGCAGCACCTCTTACAACAGTGCAGGTGGTAGGAAGGAATTTGAAATGAAGTTGAGAGCTGTTTTGGTGATGAAGTTATTAAAATAACTGTGGGTCTCCCTGCACAGCTGACTGATTGTTTCTTGGAGTATTTCTTAGGAGGAGGAAGGGTCAGGAAGGTATGTAAGCTCCAAGCAAGACCTCAAATGACCACGTCTTTAGGAGCTTGAACGCAGTGATTGTGTTTTGCTTTTCATTTTTCACAATTTTCAAGTGGGTGAAAGCAAAGATTTGGATTTGTTCCATTTTATCCCTTTCAGGAGAAGAAGCAAGCCAAATAAAGTAGAAAAAGTTAGTCACAGAAATCCAGGGTCACACTTCTTGTGTGAATTTGTGATAAGCTTTGGGATGCAGCAGAGAAATCAAATAGCAACCTCACTTGTCTTTGGGATGATATTCAAAGAACAATTCAGTATGGGAACGACCTTGGAGGGGTCATCTTGTCCAAGCTCCTGCTCAAAGCAGGCAAACTGCAGAGGCAGGGCAGGTTGTTCAGGGCTGTGTTCATGTCCAGGCAAGTCCTTTAATACCCCTGAGGACAAGGGCTCTGCAGCCTCCCCAAACAGCCATTTTGCTGGTTAAGCACCCGCTCTGAATTCTTCTTCCTTACGTCTTAGCAGATTTTCCCTTGATGCCGCTTGCGCCTGTTGCCTCTCTTACTGCACACCCCAGGAAGATTCTGGCTCACCACACGCTCCAGACTTTTAACCATCCACTAAATCATGACAAACTGGAGACCTATGATTATGAAGAGCTCAGATCAATGTTTCCCGAACACCTATGAATCAGGCAGTATTTTTTGAGTTTGCATCCATTTAGCAGCATCTGTGTTGGCGTTTGGGTTTTTTTNGGCCTTTGGGTTTTTTTTGTTTTTTTTTTTTTTTTTTTTTTTTGAAAGAGGGCTCTGAGTTTACTGTGCTGTTATGTCGGGGAGCAAGGACGGAGTGAAGCACAGACAGCACTCACTCTGACATCTCTGTACGTGCCAAAACAAAAATACCTGTGTTCCTTTCTGCCTATAGATAATACGTGTCAAAGAGGCGTGGATTTAGGCACAGAGCTTGGAGTTGGATATGGTTTCTGTTCCTGTCTCTTCCACAGCCGTCTTAGTAGTAGTTGTGCCTGAACTTCCATGCCTTTTAAATAGAGATTATGCATTCTTATTCAAAAGAGTGCTACAAGTCCTACAGTAACTCTTAAATGCTTTTAGTTACTTAGGAGAAAAGTGCTATAAAAAAGGTTAAAATATGTATTTTTATGGTATAAACTATATGTTTGTAGTTGCACAGCTTTATGTTAACTCTGTATTCTTTGTAGGCTGCTTTTAAACCTAAGAAGTGTTATTCTGTAATGTGTTGTGTAATGGTACAAATTGGATGCTTTTATCCAAATTACGTGTTGGAAATCGAAGGTGGTACGCACAAGGGTGGTTAAGATAGCCTTTTTTTTCACACAGAAGATTTAGAAGTAGAAACAAAGCTTAGAAACTTGATTCTTTTAAAAAGTAAGTCCTTTCATAAAAGCAGTTAAGTATTCTTTCTGTCAGCTTTAATAATAATGAGCTTTCTGGTGCTGGGATGAACGATAATTGCAAATGGCAAAAAGTCATCAGAATGTTGTTGCTCAGATTGCAGATTTTATTAATCGTAAAAGAAATGATTCACCTAGAAAGGCTGTTTTATAAGTGCTCATTTACATGAAGATTTCCTGCCTAATTTATTTTGTTTAAAAGAAAAAAAAAAATCACAAAAACCCACAACCAGGAACCCGCACAAACTTAGTCCTGTCCTTCAAAACCCTGATTATTTTGTCCTTCCCATCTAGTTTGTTTATCAGTGGGACCAATCTTATTTTTGCCTTCTCTTTCTCACATATGTACATGAAGCTTCTTGGAATTATTTTCTGGTTGAGTACTGTGCATCTTCCCTGCATGAATTTCCTCCACATTTAAAAAGGATGTTTATCTTTTATGAATGACTTCTTGGGTAGATAAGTTGTTTGGCCCTTTTTATGTTTCTGATCTCATGAGGTGTTGGGATTTGCAGATATAAATTAAATTTTCATCCGTTTTCTCCCACTCTTTTTATGTTGTTTTCAACGTGGGTCTTGAGTCAGTAAAAAAATGGAGCACATCCTTCACTGTAAGAATACAATTAGTCAGTGAGCCTGCCCTGTGAGCTTAAAACAGGGCACATCCTAAAGTATCTCTTTAATTGGGGCTTTGGATGGTAAACTCTTTGGGGTAATGGTGCAGCCTTTACATGTTCCTGCTAGAGAATTCATACAGAGAGCATTGCTACGGCATGAATATTCAACAGCTGCCTGCCCCTTATTCCTTATGCTGAAATATTAATACAGCAGTGATTCTGCACCTAATCGTGCCGAGATCAGGTGTGTGTAAGTAATCCTACTGACAATATCCCAATATCTTGCATGCACCCCAGCCTTCCTGTGGGTTCACACCTTCCTGGACCATGCTGAACACCAATTGCTCTCAGTAAATCCTCAACTGCTATTTGCTAAAATGATGATGGGCTCTGCTCCTGGCTGTGTGCCAGCAGGTCACCCTTTCAGCCTCTGGAAGGACAATAACTCCAAGGGGGCAATAAAGCTGCTACTCATCATAGCAAAAGTGAGTTCAGATGTGCAAATGGAGAAGCACTTCACTATTATGCCCATTGTGACAAAGCTGTCTTTGAACTTTGCCGGTACCAAACTGAGATCCTTCACCTGGCATTGTCATCACTTGGCCTTGTCAGGATTGGGTTGCAGGAGAGTTGGTGGCAAATCCTCTAAGGAAGCACAGAATTTCTGTGCCCTGCTGTGCTTTGGGCTGTAACTTGAAAACAGGATTTCACAGGATTGATGTGGAAGACTTCTCAGTCTATTTTCTAAACTAATATTTAAAGTATGCCCCACCAATTCTGGTCTCAGAGTTGGCTGTTGAAACTCTGATGTATTTTAACACAAAATTATGCAGGCTGAAGTGAAGTTTGGTATGGTACTGGAGCAGATTCTTCTGTTTCATGTATATTTGAAAGCTGAGAAAGCTGCTGCTGAAGTCAGACAACACTGGCTTGTCAAATTGCTCACAAACGAAGAGATTGCTTTTGGATGGAATTAATTTGCAGTATCTCATTTACTATCTTAGTTTTGTCATGAATTTCCCCTACTCGGCAGCCTGAAATGCCAAGTGAAAAAGTGTTTCAGTGGGAGATAATATAATATATTAAGAAAATGTTATTGATCACAGTATGCTTTTACTGGAAGATGACTTTTTCTGACCGAAACACAAGGGACTTTGCCTTGTTATAGTAGGAAAATGTATTGTAGTATGCAAACAGGATTATTGTTAAGGTCACAGCAACTTTGTTTTTACATTCCACTTCCTCTGGAAGCAAGCTTCTCTGCAACTAATGCTGTCAGCTGGGCTGGAGTGAGAGCAATTTCAGTTTTGAACTTTCAAGCAAGAGATTGCAGCAAGTGTTTTCGGTTTTTGAAGTAAGGAAATAAATACTGTTTTCCACATCACCAAAGGTCAGAACTATAATTCGGTAGGGATTATTCTAAGCATTTCGTTATGATGATGGACTGCTTTGTGGTGGTTTTTTGTCAGAATCAATTAATGCACATTTCCTCATCACATGTGTTTTATACATACCTTACAGACAGAAAATGTTGCATATTTGGGTTTAGAGTGGCTTCCACATACAAGGACTATCAGGCACTTAATTTTTCCACGTAATGTAGGGAAGATTAGCCAGGTGGAAGAGTCCATGTTGCTCACAGACATCTTATGTGCATCTTTGGACATAATTGCTCTGCAAAGCTTGAAGGCATAAATTTGTGATGGGGTGCCCAGTACAGACAACTTTAGGACAAGGACACTTTTAAACATGTTTGATTTAAAGAGAGCTTCCACTGCATAAACAGTAACTCAGAGCCATTAAAATCCTTATTGCAGTGAGGTTGCTTTCTGCTGAAGGGCTCAAAATTTCCCCTCAAGGGTAAGCATGTCATTAAGATGAAAATTCTTAAGTTATTTTGAGCTACTTCTAATGAAAGTCATCCAAAACACGTTCTGCAAAACTTTATTCTTCACCAAATCTTATCTCTGTGTGATTTAAGTTATAGTAGTATGAGCCATGTTAATTTTGACTGGAAGCACAAACTCTCTTGGAATAAATCAGTGAGGGTTGCACTGCAAATCCAAGAATATTGTATTTTCTGTTTTAGTCTTCATTTTGCCCTGCTCCACTTCTGACATATCCCTCCAGTGGTCTTCTCTTTTTTTGTTGCAATAAATCTCCAGTGAATTTGAAGATACAAACCTGACTGCAGAAATTAATCTCTGATACAGTAGCGGGTTACTAACCTGCTCAATGTTTCCACATGGCAAAATGATTTCTTCACTTTAAGCAACCATTTCCTACACAGGCAAAGCACTGTTACTAAAATGGTTGTTATATCCTAAAATTTAATTGTATTTCTTTGCTGCATTTTCTAATTCAGTTTTTACCATGAGAAGTTGTTGTAAATCGGAGGAACAAACCTTAGCTGTGTGCAAGACCTATTTCCCTGGTCCCCTTTTGCAGACTCCTCTTCTAGCAGGAGAGAGACCACTTGTGTTATTAAAGTAAGCAGAATGGAAAGGTTTAGATTTTGGCTTTTAAAAGAGTAAAAACAAAACAGAAACACAAGTCCCTAGATTTTCTTTTTGCCCTTTTTTGCTGCCGAAGTTTGGTATGGCTTATTTAGCACAAGAAACATGACTTGATGTGCAAGTGTAGTAAAGGTTAACTGTTGGACCTCCCGCAAGAGTTAATCCATTGTTTGTACTTAGGATGTTTAAAAATACACAAAATACTCTCTATTTTCCTTCATGGCTTAAAGAGAAGCAGAGTTACTACCACCACTTCACTTCCCAGTCCCCATGGGACCTTGGTTTAAGCAACTTGGCTCGCAGGATCAGCTCAGCTTGTGCGGATGTCTGCCCGGTGGGACTCGTGCTCCTAAAGATGCTTTATGTTGCCACATGTTTTCCTGCTACTTGGCAGGAAAACGATGCTCAGCGTTTGTAATTCTCTTCATCTTCCCAAGATGTGCCAGAGCTCACCCTGCTCACAAAGCCTCTCTTGTACAGACATGAGTCTCCAAAACGCAGTGGCAGTTCAGGACGGCTGGTAATGTGTCCCCGTCAGCTGTGCTCGGTAAGGATAGGTACAGTTTCAACACGTGTTGTTTAAAAACAACTCTGTCAACACAGCTGTTCAGCATTTCTTCACAACCTTTTGTGACTAGCTCTCCAGAATGCTGTTTAAAATACCACTGGAATCAGCTACATCTGGCCAGCCCCTTGGACGAACTCAGGTATTAGTTTGATGTACCTGAAAAGATGAATTATTTACACATCAATCCATTTAGTTTTCATGTTCCCTATCTTCATGAACTGAAAAATGAGTGGAGGGATAGAGGAAAAAGAGAAACCCCATGGGAGAACAGTTAGTGCTGCTGAAATCATAGCTAAGTTGTTTTATTTGTTTTTTTTTATGGTTCTTGGTGGGCACAGTAAACACAGTGAGGGTATTGCTCACTTTTACTGCATCTTGTGCTGAATGTGAGAATTCAGTAGTGAGCAGAAAAGACAACTGTCTATAAAATCCTTTTGTATGTTTGTAGAAGAGTTTGATATAATGACATGAAAGATATCTCTTAACCTATGCATCTAATTGTAATGCAGTAAAGAACAGTTTCTCTGCTTATGAGTATGTGAGCAAAAGCATTTTTGCTGAACATTTATGGGGGCACAAAGAGGTGGTTCTTGAAGAGCAGAAGAGGCTTTCTAATTCGTTTTTCCTGCTTACAGGAGTTTTGTTGGGTTTTTTTTTAAAAAGCCTTTTGCACAGAAGAGATAAAATGAAAGATACAGATAAATTGGAAGAGGTGGTGGGGTTGTAGTGGGAAGATCAGGGCCATATTTGAATCTTCCCTTGCTCAGCCATAAGCCTGCTCCTGAGCTGCTTCACATCCCCGTGAGAGGTGGCTCTATACAGCCTGAATTTGAATAATAGACTTGCCATTAGTGTCCAACATAAAAAAGATGATTGGCTGTATGCTTGATTTACGGGAAGGCAGAAGCGGTGAAGTATATGGTACACCAGGGGATATTTATGCCGCTAATGCTTAAAACACAGCCCAGTGTTCTATGCACTCAAGATGCTTTCAAATGGCAAAAACAAAGGTGCAAATAGCAGTAAATCCAGTTATTCTGATAGTTGAATGGCCCCAGATCAGGATCAGGCTGTGCAGTCTCTTCAACATGCAGAGCAAGTCTGGTAAAGCCCCTGTTTAGTTACTGCCTGTTACAGGATTATCAGCTTTGAATCAAAGAAAATAATTTCAGATATGTTAGGATTTAGGGTATATTGTTTCATCTTCATCAGTTTCTAATGCAAGAATTATTTTTTCCAATTTATGTGCAAATAGGCTTCCAAAATCTGTTGCTGTGAACTGAGATTTTGTCAGATTTTTTTCCTTCATCAAATTACTCCTGTTCTGCTAATAACTGTCAAATTGCACCTCAACTCAGCATTTTCTTGATTTATCTTCCCTGCAGTAGCTAACAGTAGCTCTCTGAGGTGTATCACTTGGCTGCTGTGCAAACAGGCTGCTCTTAAGTTACTGAGCTGTGCATTTAAATTTTTTTGAAATGTTACAGCAATTATATTTGATTCTTAGAAGAAGAATTCATTGTTGACTCAAACTGGATGAATTTTTCAAAATGTAGAGGGTTTTTTCTCAGATGTTCATAAGCTGAGGGGACGTTCGGCATTCATCATTCTGCAATGTCTAAAACAAAATATTAACTCTATGTTTTTAGTCTGTTTTTTCCTAAAGAAAGTATTAGTCAGATCTTTCTGCTAAATAATACGTTCTGCTCCATTTGCACAAATCCACCCATTCCCACGCTTCTACAGGAAAATACTTTACAGGGAGGGAGGTCCTGGAGAAGCTGGTTTGGGGTTGGTTAGTAGCTCCCTTGATGTAAAGATGTTAGTGAGGGTTACTTCTAGCTGCTTCCTTTCTAAAGGTGTTTCTAATTAAAGAGCGTTTGCTGAGCTTGGATTAATTTTGTGTGATACAGAAAAATCACCTGTTTTCCCTAAAATACCATTTCTGAACAATTTTCTGCATTTAAAGCAATTTATTTCTCTCAACCCTCTATTTGGGGAAAACAGCTACAGGAAAAAAAAACCCTGAGTTGTCTACTAAGCCTTTCCATGCGAAGTGCATATTAGCCCTTCTCCACTCATGAAAGAAGTTAAAATTTTATAGAAGTTGCTTGATATTAAGAAAATGTAGATGCACACCTGTCTCTGTGTGTTTTGTGGACTTGAACCAACAAGATCTATATATCCAAATTATAATAGCTTTCTCTAGCGTGAATGAGATGCTACTTACGTTTTCAGGTAAAAGAAATCAACAACTATTAATTTGGCAGAATTATTTATTTCTTACTGATGATATTTTCAGTGTATCTAATCAGAGCACTCATGAATAGAAATGAAACAATTTGAATAGAGGCAGTGTACATTGTATGATCTTGTTTTCTCAAACTGTTCCATAATGCAGTGAATAAATTTATCTGTTCTATTGAAAAGTCTTCTGCAGAAATCATGCACAGTGCTTTCACCTCTGTTATTTGATACGACTGTTTTATAACTCTTGGAAGATGGTTATTTCTGCTGCTGCTACAGGCATCTGGAAAAAATGTTCATTTTGGGGCAACAGAAGGGAAAAGCAGGCTTAGAGAGTTTGAAAATCCAGAAGGGTGCACCAGGAACACTTGACTGCAAGTTGTGTAGAAAATGATGGAGTGGTCTTAGTCCATACCACTCCCCAACCCCAGGAATAGCAAGGTCCAGATTTACAGAAGGTAAAGTAATGACTGAAGAGAGGCTGGTCTGAATCAGCATCTGAGCTCCTTGGAGGCAAAGGAGGAAATGCATCTGTGCAGAGCCAATGTTCACAAAATGTCCTAGTAGCACTTGAATTTTAGTGTGAATCATTAGATGAATCTGGTACACTGTGGGAGAGAGACAAGTTTTAGGTGGCCTCACCACCAACCACCTTTTGGCTGTCCATCAAGTCTGTTGGGAGCCTGGTGGGCTTTGCAGAAGTCTGCATTCTCCTCAAGATTTTGTACTGTGACTGTGCAGTTTGGGGTGGTGGTGGCCAAGGGTGCCAGCAATGAACTTTGCCCTTGATGCTGATGGAGACCACTCTGTCATGAGGGAATCTGACCAGGGTGCTGTGGTTTTCACTGGTTAAAATGCCTTTTTAGTAAAATTTTTCACAGAAAATTCAAATTTGTTTATTAAAAGGTAGTGTTTACTTAGAGGTCTTTGCAAGCTAATTTTTTTCTCTTTTCTGTTTTGTTTTTTTTTTTTCCTGGAGAGTTTTGTTTTGCACACTCCAGATTATTTTATACGGGGAGCTTTGCTTATCCTTGGTAACTAAGAGCATAAACAGATCTTAGAAGTGAATCTACACAAGCTGGAAACAAACTAGGAGATCAACATCTTGTCTTACCCTTTCTTCTGAAAGGATGCAGATACAAGATGCCATCATCATTTCTGTTACAGTGCTTTTAAAAGTTCTACTGTGTCCAGGCAGGTTTTTCATGAGCAAAATCTAACTCAAACAGGTTTTAGATTGCCATAGTTCATTTGTAGATACCAGAACATAAATACTTACTTCTCCTCACTAAAGCTGCCCTAAGACCATTTAGTGTAAGCCATGGCATGCATTTCACTTTTCCACACTTTTCAACTCTCCTAATGCTTGGGAAAGAAAGGGTTGTGGGCAGTGCAGGTGGAACTGGCTGCTGTTTATGATCTATCCTTTCTTTTTCTTCTTTTTTTTTTTTTTTTTCCACTTGAGGAATTTTAATCCCAAAATGAATTCAAGCACTTACATGCCTTTAGAACCTTACTGGCAACCATCACCTCTTAATCTTTTTACATTTCTTGTGATTAGCAGTGCTTTCTAATCCTAACACCAGACCCAACAGCAACTGTTAACTGCACTACTTGTTTTACAGCTAAATCTAATCCTTCTAGCAGTCTGAGGCCAACATTATATTTATCATTCTAAAATTACAAACTGTAAGATGTTGTGGCAGTTCTTCACTTGATTTTTTTTGGTTTTTTGGGGGCTTTTTGTTTTGTTTTTTTGATGGGTTTTTTGTTGTTTTGTTTTGTTTAGTTTTTTTTCACTTTCTTATTCCTTGTCATGGATTGATAAATACAGCGATTGGTATATTTCCAGAAAAAGATGAAAATAGGTGCTTTCTTCCCCTTCATTCTTTTTGTTCTTTTCTTCTTCTCCTGGTCCTGGAGAAGTAATTTGCTTTCTACCTGAGTTTATTATTAGTAGTGAGATGTGTAGGTGGAATGTGTTTTACTGGCTTTTTTCCCCTCTTCCTTTCCCTCCCCCCACACCTATTAATATATCTGTTAGTAAGCTAATGCTATTAGGTTATGCAGACTGCTCAGTGTGCAAGGAAAGGTAAGACAGCCATCAAATCCTCACACTGCCCCGAAACATCTCTCCCTTGTGCCAAAGGCTCTGTGTGTGTTTGTTTGTGAGGCAGCAGCAGATTTTATATCCAGTGACCACACAAAGAAAGAGTAAAGAAATTGCTGTTGTAGATTTACTGGTGTGAGGTTACCTTTTCACCACCTGGAAAGTTGTGTGGGTGTTTACAGTCTCTACAGGAACTGCTCTGAATTTGCATTAGGAAATGGGGAAGGGAGCATTAGAAAACTGAAAACTTCTCTTTGTTGCTGCTTGATTTTGATTTTTTATTTTTTCCCCATGAGAGGGGCCAGGGAGGTTTAGCCAGGAGCACACAACCCCCAGATGACCCTATTTACTTAAATCCTGGAGTAATTTTCAAGGTGGATGAAAAGAATGGCAAAGAGAGGCTGCAGAATAAAAAGTAGCATTTTTCCATAATCACAGTAGGTAATAGCTAATGGCATCTTCTGCTGCTGCTGGGGTCTTCCATGGTCTGTTTTTCCTAGCTGTGATTTTTTTTCTCCAACCAAAGGAAATTTGAGCTTTATTTGTTATTGGCAGCACTGAGAAAGCATTTTGGGTTTTAAAGCAAGGTAGGAAGTTTTTATATATATGTGTATATAAACATGTCTATTTGTTTTTATGTATTTAAAGAGCAGTGGTCCTTGCTCTGTGAAGATCTCATGTCTGCTGGCCCTGGTGTCTGAAAGCTCATCTGTATTCTCTGTCAATGGACTAAAAAAAGATGATACTTCTCTCTGTGTTCTTTGTCTTGCTTATATCCTTATAACCTGTCAGCTCTGGCAAAAAGAGCTACTTTTGTATTTAAAACAGGAACAAAATTGCAAAATTATATGTAGTTCAAAACAATCACAATGTAACTGTGTCATTGCCCTTTTCACCTTATTAAATGAATAGTTACTTAAATCACTTTAATCCATTACTAGCGAGATTGTCTGGCTGTTAGAAGAGGATACAGGGCTTTCGTCTCTGCTCAGACAATGCTGCTCCACATCTCTACTCAGGGGAGAGCGAGTCGATGCCTGCACGTCTGGAATGTCTTCTTTATATGTTGAACAGCCGGGAAATTTCAAGGAGCTGCGTCTTCCCCGTGTACATGTGTGTCTACGCAACTGCTCTCCCTGTTTCCTGTTTCAGGCTGTTTCCTGAAGAGAAGTTCTGGCTGTCCCTTCCCTGGAAGTGTTCAAGGCCAGGCTGGATGGGGGCCCTGAGCAACTCGGTCTAGTGGAAGGGGTCCCTGCCCATGGGAGAGGGGCTGAAACTAGTGGTCTTTATAAGGTCCCTTCCAACCCAGTCCATTCTATTATGCTCTTTCTGGTTTCCCAAGATTGTTTTGGGGCTCTTCATGGTTCTTCTAACAGTTTCCTCTCCACTTTCTCTGTTTTTCTTTTCCCCACATGCTGGAGTTCAGTCAAGGTCCCTGTTGAGTTTGTACAAGCTTGTAAAATATTTTACCTATGATTAATTTAGTCTTGACTTTCCAAAAGGATAAGTGCTTGTAATATATGATGAAATCAGGCTCCCACTCTCTTTAATTATTTCTCTGCTTCACACCTTTGAGTTCGTTCTCCCAGATAACTTTAAAATTTTGCGAGGTAGGGCAAAAAAACATACAAGGTGCACAAGTCAAAATTAGGCTTTGTAGTCAAATGCCCTGGCAGAGAAGAAGCTGGGACACCGGCCGGGCTTTCCCTGGCAGCCTGGCAGGAGACACTGATCCCCACTGCTGTTCTGAGCTGCAGATACTCGTGGCTGTGGAAGGAGGGGATGAAGTGAGAGCCAATCTGGAAGCTGGCAATATTAATATCATGTCTAAAGTTACAAGTGCAAGTATGGGGCTCTTGGTGCAGAAAGGAGAGGTTGAGGGGGAAGCCCTAAATTTTAGGGTCCTAATGCCTTTAATGCCATCTTCAGTGGGCAAGCGGCTTAAGGAGGATCTAGTGTGAATTAGGAAACTGTGATGATTAAAAATTGGGGTGAACAATACAAGAGTAGCATGGGGTAAATAAACAATCTAGGAAAAATTAGGTTGGTACCCTGCATAAAACATAAAGAGGTCAGGGGTGATGTTTTCAGACTTGCTGTAATGTTGCTGATGCCCAGAGAGACTTCAGAGCTTGAGTGCTGCTGTTGTTTTAATGTTTACCTCCTTTTATAATTTCTTAAAGAGAGAGATTTCCTGAGCCCTGCCTGCATAACTCTTCACTCTCCAGTCAGTGCTCCTATTTCCTGCACAACATCATACCTAGTTACAAAAATCACTCTAGTTAAAAAGGAAGGCATATTTATCAGTCAATTTTCTATTTTAGCAAAGGCAGAATATCTGTTCCTTTCAAGTCTTCTGACTGAAAGCCATGCCGAGTTGATTTATGTAAGAGGTTGGATCTTCTACCATCTCTTTTTTTAATTCAGCTTTGAGCGCCAACTACAGAACACATGTGGTGGGAAGCAGGCAATCCTATTACCCTTCTCCTCCTTCACTATATCTGCTGAAAACCTTTTTTTTCCGGTAGGTATTGTAAAAATCAATATTCAAGTTGCAGGGAAGGAAGGAGCGTTATTCAGGTTGATACTGAGGGATCTGCAGTCTGTTAGGTGTGAGATTGCTTGCTCCTTGCACTGGTTACAATCTTGGTCTTACTGCTTACACATTTTGGGGTTATATACATAAGACAGACGCTTTTATGTTTTTATGGTAAGTTTCAAAGGAGCGGAGTTGATCAAGGCTTCTATCATGAATAGTAAATGTTCAATCCCATAAAAATTGCTTGTATAAGTAAATAGTGTTCCAGAAAGTGACAGTCTAATGCCTTACATTGAATTTCATTCATTCTTTTACCTCTTTAATTTCTTCAGTAGCTTTTGAGGCATGGAAACTGATAACCTTCAGGCTACTCTGTACCTTAGAAACCTCTCTACCTCAGAATAGCATAAGCAGTGACCAGTGAAGCTGAAAGGGAAGAAGATAGTGATTAAAAACATAATACAAATGTGTGGAAAATGGGAAGAATCTTGAGTTCAGAAGACACTGAGATTCAAGAATAAGAAATTTTAACGCTCACAGGGCTCTGAGTTCCAGCAGGGCAGCAATAATGATAGGCATAGCAATACTTACCTGAAAAATCTGTTTTCTTACCAATCCCTCTCATGGATGCCAGCTCAGATGTTGGGCTGGAGGACAGAGGTGGCTCTGGCTGTCAGCACTGCAGGTGGAAGGGTGAATCGATATGCAAAGCATGTGTTTAACTGCTTGAAACCCAGGGACGCGCTGTACCTGACCACAGCCTATTTCAAGGTCTGTCAGCTTTGAGGAGTCAGCAAGCTGGCGGTGTCTCTTTCTGAACATGCCCATGAAAATAATTGTGAATGATTAATTTTAATTACTGCTGGCTGAGGGCAGATCCTTGGCTGTGTGGATGGGTTTTATTACGCTGTGTCGAAGAATTGTCTGAGCTAGAAAAGTCTCAAACTTCTTGCTGTATGAAAGGTGTGTTGGGGAAAGGGTGTGTCTGCAGGAGGCTCTCTTCCCATCACTCAGAATCGCTTAGTGGTGGTGTAGCAGCTTCAGCGGCTGCCCATGGTGTGTGTGTTAGTGCAGAAAGCACTTGATACTGGGAGTGGAGAATGGCTGGACGTGAAGACTAATGTCTGCTCCTGTTGCTTTACGGTCTCTCTTCCACATGTTGTGTTCTTCTAACCTGAGAGGAGCAGACAGGATGACTACACCAATCTGAAAGGACTGTATTTCTGTTACAGCTTCAAAGTGCATTCCTTCTGCCTTATTGTGCAGTGGTGTTTTAGGCTCTGTCAGTGGTTAGAGTAGCTGTCCTCCAAAACAATCATTTTGGAGTTGCTCAGTGTACCTCCTGTAAAACCTAATCTGGGGGCAGTGGACTCTTTTCTCTGTTTCAAAGATATAACTGAGATAAAGAGTGATCAGCTACTGCTTTACTGAAATCTCGTTGGCTTTCCCATCGTTTGTGTGGTATCCGAAAGGCTGTTGGAGAAGGAATAGGTTTGAACCTCCTCTCACTGTAGTAGCTAGTTTCAGGCATTAAACGAAAGTGGCTACATTCTGGTTTAGGAAGGTTTATTTATTTGTAAGGTTGGAGTATGCATTTAGATGCTGAAGACCCAAGAGGAGGTGCTATCATGTAAGCTGCTGGCCTCAAATTCTGAAATCTACAGCTGAAATCGTGCTCAACTTCACTCCCAGCTTTCCCACTAGTTTGCTTTTTGGCATTGATCAAATCATTTGACCTTTTTTTCTTACTTTTTTGCTTTTCTATTAAAAAACATACATCTGCTGGGCAGAGGCTGAATTTGTATGTTTATTCCTTTTCTTTTTATATTCTTGTACAACATTAACAGGAAAAACTTTCAGTTGGGAGTGTGTAGATGAGAATTGAAATTGCGTGCAAAAATATCTTCAGTCATTATAAAAAACCTAAAAGCATCCCTAATTTAGAAATGTCTGCTCATAGAAATAGTTATTCTCAGCCAATGAAATTCAGTTTGGTACTACTAGACTTTGAACTATGACAGTGTGCAGATCAGCAGCACTGATTTATGGCCCCACAGAGTTTTAAGAAATATTCCTAATCCAAGAATGGTTTTCAGCAAGGTTTCCATAGAAGGCTTGCTGCTTCTGATTTGAGTGGAGCTCTGCAGACAGCTGAACTTCAAGCCCTGAACTCTTTATATATTCCTTAAAATTTTATCATTTTATTATATTTAAATATTCATACAGAAGTTATAAACTTGATATGACCTTGCTTTTGTAGGTGGAGGCGAGCACTACGTTTCCCTAGGAAATTGCACAATGGTGTTGGGAGTGGAGCCCAAACCACCCGAACCTCACACCAGGGTTTGCACCATAAATGATGCCACCTTCAGTGCCTGGGGTGGAGGGTGTGTGTGACTAAGCTGTCATTGCAGCATGCTGTGAGTGTAGATTTTCCTGCTTAAACTGATCATGGTCATGTTCACAGCACCTAATGGGGTGCCAAAAATTAGCAGTCTGGGCAACAGCTGAGTCTCATTCCAGCCTGTGGGAATGGCTGGAAGATGTCAGCCTTAAAGGTTAGCAAGGTGGACTTGTTTTATCCTCTTCCTTTAGTTCTGTTTTCTGTTCAGAGCTAAGATACAGTGATTGTGGCAGTCTGCCATTGTATTGTCTGTACAGTTTCCTTTTGCCAGGATAATCATCATCTGGACCCTCTTTTAATTAAATTAGCTCTAACAATGAACTGTATGAAAACTGCATTGGGACTTCAGTGCAACTGCTGCATTCTTTTGGGTAGACTTGCACGGTATTGTTTGGTTTGGAGACTGATGAGGAGGGGACTTGGGTGGGCTTGCAGAGGTGGGGAGGCATTTCTTCATACTTGAATTTTCTTGGGCTGAAGTCTTCATATTGGCAATTTGAACAGGAGTAGGCTTTTTAATAGGCTACCTCTGCTTTTACTGTTTCTCAGAGAAAAGAGATCTTGTAAAAAATTGCTTCCATCTGAAGATTTTTCCTGTATTTCTAGTTGATAAATGAATAAATGAAGAAATGAAGTTGGTTGTTACTACCATAATTGCACAGATTAAAACTGGTCAGTGGGAAATTGCTGTTTATTACTGACTGCTTTTTGGTAATCTTTAATTTTTCTTAGCTCATGTATGTTTTTGTTGGGTTTTTTTTCATAGATCAGTATACCATTTTTTCCTTTTTCCTCCACTACTAACTACTAACCTCACACTTCTTATGGCACCCTTTACTTACTTCCTGCATTTTTGTCCTCCTTTCATTTTTCCTTTCTGTACAGTTAAAACAGAGGTCAAAATACATGCTTACAGAATATACAATAAAATAGGGAACAAATGGAAGAAGAGGGAAAAGTCATGCACACTGTCTTTAAAGCATTCAAGTCCATTTTGCCTTTCCTTAGGCATTCCTGGTGTAACATGACTTGTTGAATGAACTGTAATTATGCAAACATCTTTATTTTTTCTAGTCTTCTCTATGGACTAAGAATTAAGTAAATGGTCTTGTCCCATTCCAACATACATGGAAAAGGTGTATTGTGATCTTGTGCGTTTGTACAAGGGGAGTGTTTGTTCCTGCACAACCTAAGCAGCATTGAAGGTATCAGGAACCCCTTCCAAGTCATCAAGAAATTTTCAGACAAAATTTTCCATTTATCTACCTGCCTGTTTGTCAGGAAATGATGGAGAAGATATGGAAGGATCTTTCTCCGTGAGTGCACTGTGCTGGAGTCCCAGCTGCTGGTTTGTTTCTGTCTGTGTGCATTTTGATGTGTAAAACACAGAACACAGAGGCAGTGTGATTTATTCTTGCTGAAGGATTTTGCAAAAGGGTGGATTCCATTTTCTCTTTAACTCTGTTTTGATAACGACGTCAGTTACACTTCAGCCAGATATTGAAAAAAAGCAATGTAATTTCAGCACAGAAAACAGAAGTCAGAGGATGACTCTTAATCATCCTTACACGTCCAAAGCAAGGATAGAAGTGTTTTAAAGAAAGCTTTTCAGCAAAGTACAGTGGTTTCCATCCAAAAATACTACTTTAAGTACCTCCCAGGTGACAGCTTATTCTCTGTCATCATGACCATGCCTCTTGATGCTACAATGTGGTGTCCACGAGATCATTCATGGCATGGAGAATGTACAAGGGAGCTAGGGGACCAGCTTAGCTGCAAACAGCACACCTTTATTTAGTGCCACGTTCATGGCAGTACCAGGGATGTACACTGGAGGTGCTGCATGGATGTGGAGAGGACAGCTTGAGTCTGAAACGTTTGGGGGTGGTGGTCAAGACTTTTTGAGGCTGCAGTGTCATTGTTTTCCCCCAGGCTGTGGACTCGGTGTCACTCACACAGCAGGTGCCCAGTGCTGACTATCAGGGAGGGCAGTGTCACCGTGCTGCCCTCACACTGGACCTCGACCATGAAAGTCAGCTGGTCCGTCCCTCCCAGACCTGCCGGTCACCCTCCTGGTCTTCCTGAACTGTCTCCAAAGTGGCACTTGGATCAACAAAAAGGCATGTGTGCCTTGCAGGAAATCTTGAGTGACCCTCAGGAGATTATTATTATTTACTCTTGTTTTTCTAAGGGCTGTTTTGATTAAGTGCCCTGCCCTACCACACAGGGCAGCTACGTCATTGCTTTTGTTTGCTGAATAATGGCTGAGGATTTGTGTCTGCGTGAACATGCATCAGTGTCTGCTGCTGCTTTCTGCAATGCCAGCACTAACTGGTGAGAAGAAGCTGGGAAAAAAATGAAACAGCACCCTAAAAATCACAGAAGAAATAAAGAATCCATATTTCACTTTTAATAAGTCTCATGATTTTTTTTTAACAGGCTGATTTCTGATTTTTTTTGTTGTTGTCTTTCTCTACTTTGAACTACTCATCATTTGCCTCTTACTGAAGGATTTTGCAAACTGCTAGGTTCATATTAACACACTAGCTTCATATTAATGGGAAAATTATGCAGCTTTTGTACAGTTCCCTTCCATCTCTTTCTTCTGCTGTTTTCTTCTAATTAATGTGCAATGGAGTCCAGCTACATCAGGTAATTTGCCATTATTCAGATCAGGTGAAGGTAGATTGGTGCAAAAGGCATTTTAACAACATCTGGGTGAGCTTCTTTGCTAATTGGGTTGCAACCTATGCGTTATTGCCCACTTAACTCAACAGAATCTTTTAAATCTGATTCCTTCACTGTTATTTTACACTTAGAATTTGTGACATTCAACCTTTTTTTCCAAGGAATAAATATTATTTAATTATCAGAGATTGACAGAACCACTGAGGTTGGCAGGCCCCTCATATCTAGTCCAACCCAAGGCTGCCCTCAGTGTCTGCATGGCCTGATGCTTGGTTTGTAGAGTGGCTGAGAAAATCTGGAATTTGGTGATCTTATTGGGAGAGTACTATTTAAGGTTAAAAAACCAACATACCTTGCTTATTTATTATGCTTAAATTCTGGTTTACACATGTATCCTCCTGCATCCTTAATGGAAATGGGTGTGTGCTCCCCTGACCTAGGACACCATTTAGTCACTGTCCTTTATGCCTGTAACTGTAGAGTATCTTGATTTTCGTAGAACTATGACTTTTCTTTCTCATCTCAGATTCCCTTTTCTACCCAAAAGAGAATTACATTTTCTACCTGTGAGCTCTGCTGCTGCAGTAAGTTGGTAAACAGGATGCTAAAGGCATTTTGTTGGTACTTACTGAGTGTGTTGATGTTGCAGTCACAGAGGGAATTGCAGTGTCATGTAAATACACCCAGGCTAGCTTGGTATCTTCAAATATACCAAACCAGGTTGTTCAGAAGCTTGTAATACTCTACCCACAGTCTGATGGGGTTCATAATAAGCTGGTGTACCCTTCTGCTGCTTCTGCTGATTTGTGGTGCTTATATTTGCCTTGCAACCATATGACCATGCCATAAAATTGTTAAGGTTGGAAAAGACCTCTAAGTCCAACCATTAACCTGACACTGCCAGGTTCACCACTAAACCATGTCCCTAGGTGCCACATCTAGATGTTTATTGAATGCTTCCAGGGATGGAAGCTTCCAGTGGACATCCTGTTCCAATGCTTGACCATTCTTTCAGTGAAGAGTTTTCTCTTAATATCCAATCTAAATCTCCCCTAGTGCAGCTTGAGGCCTCTTGTCCTCTCACTTGTCCTTTACTCCTGCATGACATACTTGAAGGTGAGTTGCTTTATTTATTCCTTTCCCTAGGAAAAATCCCTTCTTTCTTAAAATTTTGCACTTCAAAAGCCCTTCTTTCTGAGAACTTACTTTTTGGTTAGATGGAAGTAAGGTTAATCACTGACCTGGTTCACTTGGGGGCACAGCTGTTTATGGCATGGATCTCATCACCTCCCTGCTGCAAGGATCCTTGTTAAGAGAGTCTTTCAGGAGAGCGCTGTCCTGTATTTTAGTTTATCTCGCTTACGTCAAAAGCACTTATGCCTGTGGGACACATTGGGGAATGCAAAACCCCCTTTTTGAATCATAACCACAGTAATGCAGTATTGTCATGCAAAGGAAATGAGAAAAAATAGATAATCGGGCTGGAATTATTCAGGAATTTAATTCCAGAGGGATCCTGACTTGCATAGGTGGTATGTGGTTTTCTACTTCCAGTGCAAGAAGAAGAATACTTCTAGCAGCCCAATAGCCCTATGCCTGGGGAATGATGTCTTTTTGAGGGAGCAACAATGCAAAATGCCATGAGAACCAGCTTTTTTCACTGATAAGCAGTTAATGTTTCTTAAAAACTGCAGAGTGTGCAGGATTTGGCAACTTCACAGAATGTGGCAGTGTCGGAGCAAGCCGGGCTCCCCTTGGTTTGATGGGATACACCCCTGACGTGCCAGCCTGCGAGGGCTCGGAGCCCTTGTTCTAATTAATGTTGCTGTTGTACACAAATGCACTTCTTTTTGTCTTCTGCAAAAATCCCAGCTCCTGTGCTGTGAATTGTTTTGACAGTTGGCTTTCCATTAGCAGTGGGGAGAAGAGCGAAGAGCTCCCGTCTAGACTTACTTGCGGAACTATTATGGTGAGAAGAATAATCTTACAGAAGTTCCTATTTCCAGGACCTATTTGTACATTCTGACTCCTCTCCGTATAATAGGATTACACATTTCTTATCACAACCACAAACTGGATGTGAGCCAGCCATAAACTGTGCACAGTGTAACAATATGATTGCAGGCGATCTTTTTTTTTTTCCTTCTCTCCTTTTTCTCTCCATTCCTTCTTATTCTGGGTTAACAGGAAAAAAGTATCATATTAGACAGTGTAGGATGAATCATAAAGCCTCACTTAAAACATTCCTATAGCCTGATATATAGAAGCAAACCCACTTGACCAATGGAAACTAATTACAGACAAGAAGTGTGCCTTAGGAGGAAAAGATATTGATGTTTGAAGTATTTCCTGAATGCATGCATTTGAATCTGGGGAGAGAATTAAGATTCTTTTGCTTTGAGGGAATTTTCATCTATTCATATGGTAAACGTGGGAGTGACACTTAAAGCTGAATGACTGTGGACTGGCACTCATTGCATTGCTTACTGTTTTCCTTAGCACGTGGGTTTGCTTTACACAGTACTGTGGCCGTATTCTGTCTGCTCTGAAGTGTACCGGACTCTAATATATTGAATAGATAAAATTTGTTTGGCCTGAGGTGTCTTAAAGCTAAATAAATTCCAAAAGGGGAAATCTAAACATGTGGTGACTACTGTTAAATAGGATTAAAAAAAAAAAAAAAGGGGGGAGGGAAGAAGCCCACCCTCTTAAAAAAAACCCCATAATATACATTATTAGAAGTCTTTTATGGGTCCTACTGTTAAATGTTGCTGTAGCCGTCTGCAGGGAAATGTGCATTCCTGGAGTCTGGCCAGACTTCAGCATCGTTCTGTGAGGAGAAGACGACCCAGATTGCCCTTCCTCACGTCTGTACCAAGCACATTCGCTGTAGCTATTTTGGGATTTTTAAACCTTGGTCTGGGAAAGTAGGATGAGCCGTAGCAGTCATTTCAAAGGTAGAGCCTCTGTTGAAGCTGGGCTGAATTATGAACGAGTGTGACAATGTTAAATGGTGTTTGGGATCTGCTCTGTGTCTCGAGGCTGCAAAATAGAAATGTCTGTCACTTGCTAACCTCTATTTCTGAAATATGTTCTTGCAAGAGGTGAGAGGGTCATTGTTCTCTTGCTGTTTGGACTAGCTTGTAGATTTGGGCAGAAGAAGAATAGCTTTTAAGTAGTTTTGTTCCTTAGTCCTAGTTTTGGAAGGACAAAGCTCTGAAGATATTTGTGGGGGTGTCAGCTATGAGGTCTTGTGTTTGTTCTGGATCCCTCTTTTAATGCATCTTTTCCTCCCTGAAGCAAATGTGAACTTAAGAAAGGAGTGTGTAGGAGTGAGGATTCTGTACTGGCAGGGATGCTGACCCAAAGGCAGATGTGGATGGGGGGAACCATAGGGCTTTCTTTCCCTTTACCCGTACGAATTAGGGTAGAAATGGTTTGTGCTAGATATTTGAGTTTGATGTCTTGCTGAAGAAAGCCTGCTCACCGAGTTGTTAGAAAAAGAGCATTTTTAACTGAATTTTGCTGGCCATTTGCAGGAGGCTCAAAAATTTTAATCAAGGTAGAAATTCCTTGCTAAGTGAGTCATGCAAAAAGGGTCCTGCTCAAGTTGGGTGGGAAAACCTCAAGTCAAAGCTGTGGTCACTGAAGGCACCAAGTGCTTCTCAAGCAAGCGTAGGTGGCATCTTGGCTGCGGCGGCTGCTGCTATGTTCTTGGCCCACAGACTTTATTAACTCAGTTACAGAAAAAACTTGTCAAATGGAACTGTATTAGTCATGATTCTGAGGAGGGGTTTTGGGAAGGGTGGGGAGGAAGGCTAACACAACGTGAACCAGTTCTCGCTGGGCGGAGCTTTTAGGATTTCCAAGTCCCCTTCTCCCACCCTGAACCTTAACTGTGTTGTGTCTTTTTGAGCTGTCTGAAGTAATTCTGGAAGTTGTTGAGGTTCTAGTCACACATCCATAAGGTTTCTCTAAATGTAAATACTCAAGGCTCCAATTACATGTGCTATTGGATTCTGCATGCTAACTATGGTTATTTCAGTAATTGATTTGAAAGGTATAGATGTGAGGTGGATTGATACATTTAGTCTGTAAATTGTATATAAAAACTGGCAAAAGTTATCTGCATTTATTCCAGTATTCAAACACTGTTCCATTAATTTATTTTAAAAGCATGGGGAATAACAGTTTAAAAAAAACCCCACAACCACCAAAAGACACTTAGCATGACGCTTTATTGGGAATTTAATGTACAAGTTAGGAAATTAAAAGTTCCTGCAATAAATGCGACTCTCCTATTACAGGTATACTGCAACATAAATTTCCCAGCCTCTATAACAACACTAATTTCTGAATATGTGCAAGATGGTTGACGTAGAGTGGTTAGGAGAATTATAGCCTTGTTTTTCCTAACTACTTCATTTAAATTCTCGACCTTAATGTCTGTTAGCCTTCCATTTTCTTGCTAATCTGCTTTAGGAAAATAAACAAAGTACAAACCTTAAGTATCTTGCCAACTCAAAGTGATACATACCTGGAGGGAGAGAGATAACTTTAGGTTGCAGTAATTTTTTGTGGCTTCATCGGTGTTGAATCCTTGAACACTGATGTTGATGCTCAACGTCCCTTGTCTTCCTCGAAGTTGTCAATGGACCTATAGGATCTTCTCTCTCTGAGACTGAGAAAATGGGACAGAAAGCAGTTTTTCACTTGGAGAGTGTGTAAAGCATTTTTATATCCCATGTGGGACACCTTTGGGGCTTCTGGGAGTGAGGAGATGGGTAGGAGAACACATCTGTGGGGAGCAAGGTGGAACCATTGCATCTCTGAAGAGGTAGGATCCATGGAGGGGACTACCCTGTCCCACCCAGCCTTTAAGGTTCTTTTTAAGCCTGTGTCCTCCATGCAGATACGTCCCTGTCTTGTGACTGATCTCCTGCTGGGATCACTGTTGTGATATTATACTCACACAGTCGTGATGTGTAGCATTTTCATGGTGCACTATTCGCTCAGAGCAGGACATGCAGACTTCTGAGCTTCTGAGAGCTCTTCCCCAGCTTTCCAGAGAAATCACACTTCTGTGAATTGCAGGAAATTGGATCCATCTTTGCTGAGCCCCTATCAGCAGTTAACATTTACTTCAGGGCATTGTACAATTTCCCACTTGTGTAAGAAACTGGCAGAACTGATGAGGAATCACTTCTGAATGTGGGTCACCCTTTGTGTGGCATCAGGCTGTATGTGGTGCTGGCAGAGCTGAGAGCCAAGAAGAACAAAGTTTCAGAAGTAGCCTCTAGTTAGAGGCCTCTGGGAAATGGGAAACTGATTTTGTAAAATAAATCTCTGTCATATTTCATATGCAATGCAATACTAGTCCCTTTTCAAAATCTCTTGTGGCTAAACGTTTCTATCATGTCCTTACCACCTGCTGCAAATCCAACAAGAAAACAAAAATAACCAAATCTTAAGTTATAGCAGCTGAACCCATTTCAAATAGATCGTAAAAGCTATTGTTTACTATAAGTGTTATCTGATTGCTGGCAGAACTTGTGTTTATTGCTTTTTCCATTGTGCAGAGAGATTTGTAAGTAGACAGAAGTCTATAATTACACTTAGTGGGACTGGAGAGCATATAAAGCATAAAATGAAATTGCTTGGTTTTAATCTGAAGTAGCATCACATCAAATTTTCCCCTTTTTTAACAAATCTTGGAACAAATATTTTGCTTTGAATAACATTGGAGGGCATTTAGGGACTTTCAGGAACATGCTTTGTGCAGACTGTTTCCATGTACTTGATGTTTCAAAATGTTTGCACTGAAAGTCAAACACTGAGTGCTTATTGTGCTGGTGGTCATGAAGAAAAGCTATAAAGTGCAGTCTGACAAGTGTCAATGACTATCCAGAATGAATCTTTCATTTCAGAACAGTAATTGGGTCTTTTTCCCTCTCTGATTAAAAAAACATCAACAAGCCAAGTGCAAATGGATTGTACAGTTCATTTTTTTTCCCGTGTTCTAGCAGTCCACTTTAGAGCTCATACCATTTTTTTTTTTTATTTCCCACATGAGGAATGAAGAACAGAAAAGTCCAAATTATGTATAAAATCCCAAGTTGCAGCTGTAAAATCTCAGCTCAGATATATTCAGCTATATATTTTTGGGTGTGCTTGGCTTCTTGTCTTTATTATTTATTTACAGTTTATAATATATTAACTTTTTTTGTGGGGATAGAAAAATACGGATATAATATTTACATATTTTGATTTTCTCCATTAGTGTCACACTTCATGCTTTCAGGGCAGTCAACAACCCAATCCTCCTGGCAGTCACAACAGTCAAGAACAGAGAAGTGTGATCCACCATGAGCTGGGTTTAATTTGATATTAGCTGAGCCTTAGTGCTGCCCCATTCTCTTTTTGTACTGGTGGTGCTGGCCAAGGCTGGTGGCCGTGACATTTCTGCCAACTACCTCAGTCATAAAATCATGGAATGGTTTGGATTCAAAGGAGCCTTAAAGTTCCAACCCACCTGCCATGCCAGGGACATGTTCCACTAGAAGTCATCTATGATCATACCATCTAGACACAGTGAAGTGAATCCTTAAGAATTTGAGATGTTGACTCAGTGAGAGCTGCCCACTGTTGTCCAGGAGAGATGGTTTCAGTTATGGGTAAAACCTGCATGTCACAATCCTTGTAAGACGAGGAATGAGGTTACTCACCAAAAGAGGGGATTGATCTGTGGTTTTTGTCTGTTAAGGCTGTATCTGTACGGGGAAGGTCAGGATACAGCTGTTTGACTAGGTAGGAGCTAACCTTGGTGGTGGTGTGTGTTGGACAGCCACAAGGGCAACACCTTTACCCTCTGCAGAAGCAGGGGAGGGAAGGGGAGGATCACTTCTGAAAAGACCATTTTGGGAACTGAAGGCACTTCTCTGCTTTTAAATCAAAAGCAATGAAGGGTAGGCCCTGTGAAAGAAAATTCTGCGCCTCAGAATTTCATGACCCAAATTCCTTTGAACTCAAAATGCTTCATATATTACAAGTTTGGACTGTTGTGTTAGCTTGTCTTGAAATGAGAGATTTTTTATGGAACTTAATCTAAATGTTCGCTGTCTTATAGAATGTGCATGTAGGAGCATACTTGGCACAATCTGAATGTCAGATCTTTGAAATCCATTCTTCCAATATTTGCCCCTTAGACTCACACATGCCTGGTAGTAACACAAATTATATTGAATCATATGATCATGATGCTGGGTCAAGAAAAACGTACGAGCATGTCCAAGAGCAAGAGGAGCAGGTTGGTTTGGACTCTTACCAAGCTTGACTAGCCTACTTAAGTCTTTTGAAATTGCAGCTAAAGATAATGGTCTAGGTTGGAGGCATGGCACAATGATGTTATCTGCTCAGCTGGGTGGAATTCATTTCACAGATGCTTGTGCATCTTCTTGTCCCATGAAAATGAAATGGTACTCAGTGGAGAGGATTTTTAAAATGTCAGACTCTTCAGGTACGCAGCAGGTATGCCAAGAAACGTAAGGTCACAAGCCACCATGTAGACTGAGTTCTGTGCAAGGTCAGGCAGCAGCTGTCTTACACATGCAGTCCAGAGATGCCTGCAGATGTCCACTTTATGTCTCTTCTTCCATGCTACTAGCTGCTAAATTTATCCTAGTAATTTGGAAGAACATAAAGGCTTAAAACCAAAGTACACCACGCCCTCTGCAAAGAGGAGAAGCCCTCATGGGCATGCCAGGTCTTGAGGCTCCTGGAACAGTCAGGAGATCCCATGGGAGACCTTGGGATGGACCTGCTGTACGCTGTTACTTGTCCTCTAGAGAACCGAAGAGCATGGTGCTGCCTCAGCTCTTCTCCTTTATTTTCAGTATTAAGGACAGATTTTTCCTTCACTTTACGGTTTAAATTAGAATTCTTGTGTGATTTCATTCTTCCTTCTGCTTTGAAAGGCTAGATTAGAAAAGTAATTTAAAAATGTCTTTGTTGTATTGGCCAAAAAAAAATCTCTTCCAGTGTTTGTTTCCTTCTGGTCTTTTATATCTGTGTTCCTGCCTCTGATCTGTGTACCAGACCTGCCAGGGTGAAATTCAGATGTGGTTTAGAGTGTCTCACCCTGGTGGCGTGGTCACCACTGACAGCTTTCTTTGTCAACCTGTAGCAGTAGTTTCACATGCTGAAGATGGAGAATAGATGTCTGAAAAGTAAATACGGTTGTAAAGCCCGGTGACAGAGACATTATTTTCCCCTCTCTGAAAATGCACCATCATTCCCAATTCAAAGATAAGAGAATGCATCTGTAGAAAACAAAACCATCTCCTTCACTGTGTTTCTGTTGGGAGCGTTCCTTGGAAACGTTGGCCATTTGTGGTATGTTTCGGAAACCAGAAGACTTTTTATGGAAACTGTTGTCAGTAACTGCAGGACGGTTTTCCGTGTTGCACGGTCCAGTTTGCTCAGACTGGATGATGCCTCTCCACTGAGACTGCTGTCAAACCAGTGGGTGACATGAGGGCAGCACTTGGGATCTGGTCAGCAGTCACTGGAGGCCACTAGTTTAATATCTAGAAAACAGTAAAATTGTACAACTGTGGGATCCTTAGATGGTCCGTTTGACTAAATCTTGAATAAGACTGTTCTTTCAAAGTATTTCTGTTACATCTATATCCTACAGCCACAACAACTGTCTTGAGGATAACAACAAGAAAGGTTCACCAAATATGTGCTATATATGTAAAAGATACGTTTACTATTCTAAAAGAAAGAAATCCATTATTCTTTTCTCCTGGGACAGCTGAAGTTTAGAAAAGATGGACATGTAGAAGTTGCTGCTAAATTGGCCCCTGGTTTATGTGTCATGCCTGGGCTCTCCTTGCCCAACACATTGGAGAGATTTCGGCTTCTTGCATTGAGTATAAATGGCTGCCTTCTGCTGGTTGCTAGAAAACTATAGAATTAAATATAGCATTAAATCTATTTTCCTCAACATGTCAAAGCTTCAGGCATTCACATCCATCTACTCCTAGCCTTATTTTTTGGACCTTTCCCAAAGGGAGGTTCTCTACTCTTCTGACCAGAAATCCAAACTGGCATGTGATGTTCTTTTTTCTTGTTGTTACAAAACCAGTGGAAGCGGTTGAGGTTCAGAAGCTGACAGTTGTTTTGGTGGGTAAGAGCAGTCAGTTCACTGGTAGAGATGCTCAGAAATAAAACTCAGATGCAGCTGTGGAGTTTGGGAGTTCAGAAAACTTTAGTTAAATGGCTCCTGTCTGGGTTATAATAGTATTGCAGCTGTAGGCTTGAGATGCTCCATCCTTATTCCTTGGGATGCTAAAGAAAACTGACAGGTCAAGGAGAACTCATGGAAAATGTAGGATGACTTAGGTGCCTGTGCTGATGTACCAGAGCACGTGGAGAGAAGCTCTGCATGTGGTAGAGCTCCCCAGGGTTCAGGCAAAGCAAAAGTCCCCCAAGCCCCAGCAGCACTCCTGGCTACAGCCTTCAACATGCTCCCAGGGCACTCCAGCAGCCCTTTGGATGTTTTTCATGATCTGCAGCAATGTTTTCCCTAGGCCCATATGTTTTCCCTTTTGTATAGGGCTCTGCTTCCTTGCCTGAGGAACTGTTGCAGACATCTATTTCCCTCATCCTTTCTGAGCCTTTTCTAAGCTTCCTTCCCTTCGCAAGGCTTTGATATATTCCCTTCCCTTCCTGATCTGAAGACTGGTAAGCACAGCAGGTGAGGAGTGTTAGTGCTGCATCTGCTGCTAATTGGGCTCACAGGCTCATTCAGAGAGTGCTGGCAAGTGATGTACTGAGTTAATCAGGAGCTGGGTTTGTAGGAGAATGTTCATATTATGTAGGGTAAGTAGAGATTTGCATGTCAGCTTTTAAAATGGGAGCTTACCAAAATGAGCCTGGCTGCTGCTTTCTCTTGTTGGTCTCCCCATGGTCCCCATTTACCCAGGGTGCCTCAGCACCTTGCCTCTATTTATTCCCTCCAACAGCCTGGGAACATGAGGGGTGTTGCCATCCCCAGCTAGGTGATGCCTGGGAATCCGGGGTTTGGGGAGGAGGTTAAACAGTGCATTGCATCCAGTGATGGTGCTGGTTTCAGCAAATTCCTGGCTGTTTCTTCCTCAAGACAGCAGCAGGTGAAGTACTGATGCATCTCTCCTTCTGCTGCCCTTGCTAGAAGGACAGCCATCCCTGCCAAGGGCTGGGGAGAGGGAGCCACATTCGTCACAAACACCAGTGGCTGACGCTGTCCAAGTGCATTTGGCATTACTGAGGAGGTTCTTTCACTAGTCTTGGACAGCACCTTGTCTTTGCAGTCTTCCTCCTGCTTATTCCAGCCCCTGTGCCATCAAGGATGGGCTTCCCCAGCTTCACCTCTTCTGCGGCTGTAGCTGATTGATTGTGGATCCTTTAATCAGTCCAATGCAAAATTGCCCTCTGCCTGTAAAATACAGCCAAAACTTGCTTTTAACATCATCCTGTTCAGTAATTTGGTTTACAGGGTAGTGCCTGTGGGCTCTTGGGGCAGCGCAGGTGTGGAGGCAGCAAATGGCAGGCGGGGGAAGGCAAGAAGTTCTTAGGCTGACTTTGCCTTTGAAGCCAAGGTATCTGCTAACTACAGCTTCAGTGTTTTTGCCTAAGGTCATGCAAGAACAATTGGCAGAGGAAAGAACTGAAGTGGGTCTCCCCAGATCCAGGTTACCACTCTAACCCCAGGACTGTTTTTCTTCCAGCCCTTGAAAATGGTCTACATCTCCCATGAGGTGCTTCGAGAGGGCTTTTTAGGCAAAGATTTTGCTCTAAAAAAGCAACACTGTTTTGCTTTGTAAGGGGAAGTTCTTGTTCCTGTTTCCTTTTTGATGTAGTCCTTCTGTTCTTGGCTTGCTAACTTGATGATATCACTCCCCATGCATTGGGCAAAAGCTGTTTTCCCTGTATTCAAAGAGCCAGGAGGAGCAGCTGCTATCCTGCCTCTCATCTCTAGTTCTTCCCCCACTCCTGTGCCATGCCAGCGGGAGCTAGGACCAAGGAGCCGTGTGGAGGACACAGATGCAGAAGTGAATCTGCTGTGTCATCCTTGAGTCTCACAGGCCAATAAATGGTTCACTGATGTTTATTCATGAAGGATCCAAAGTTTGTGCAGCATGTCCAGGTATTACTGGTGTCTGGCTGTGGAGCACACCCAGGCTCTTTGTCAGAGCCACCTGCAGCAGAAGAGGTGGAAGCCCTCACCACCTGGTGACTTCCCTGAGACACCCAGTATGGGAAATGAGATCTTAGTGCTTTCCACCTGTTGCCACAGGATGCCCATATTGGAGCTGTGGGTACAACATCTTTTGGCTTGCCTGCATGCCGTGGAAAAACTGTATGAGCAATTAATTTCACTTCCTTACAGGCAGCTTCCTTCAGTTAGGTACTCTGACCTCCCCTTCTTCCAGAGGACCATCGTCCACTTGGGTCCTTGGTGCTTAACTGCACTGATTTTATGTGTTTTGAAAAAATTAAACTTGCTCCTTTTCCTTTATGTCCTTTCCTGATGATGATATCTCATTCTTTTAAAAAATAGAGTAATTGCTTCAGCACTATCCCCAGCTCAGTTGTGCGGGTGCCTGGGTAAATTATCCCATGCATGCATCTAGTGTTCACTCCGGCAGTCTTCCGTAATTGACAATTAATTTGTGAATCTTTTTCCATGCTGTTCTTTCACCTTGAGTGCTGGGCGTACTGGATCTCTGCCACCTCATATTTCTTGGATAGAGTCACTGTGGCTTTTTGTCTTACAATGTCTGACTCTGAGCCAGTGCAACTTGTTGGAAAAAAAAAAAACCTGCAAAATACAGTGCATTGGAAGATGCATTTAAAAGGTGGAGTAGTTGCTGGAGAACAGTCTCTGTAAAATAAAGGGAAAGTTAAAAATCTTGATCTGTCGAGAGAAATTTCAAGAGAAGGTATTTACCAAGTAACACAATTAGCCTTTGTCACCATTGCATTCTTCATTCTTTTGTTGTGTGAAGAGGGGATGATATAAATCATTTTCTGGCATGCCTTATGTCCATCCCATTCAGATGTATAAAATTCCACTGTGTAGTGCTTTGATTTCTAACCTTTAAAAGTTATGAGCTATGACAGAGAAAATTATAAACTCCCATTTGTTATGTGTGCTTTTGTGGGGAAATTCTGTCCCAGTCCAAGCACCATGAAGCCTACAATGCCTTAAACTGATTTATGAAGCCTTTTCCTTGATTTGCTTGCAGCTGGTATGTGTAAAGCCAAATTCACTTACCACACCTGCAGTAAGTCAGCAATATATAAATGTTTTCTAACTTGGGAAAAAATCTATTAGTGGTTGAATTAAACCTTTAAAGGACTCTTATTTCCTGAGTGTTAGGCTACTATAACTTTTATGTGTAATTTTAACACATTCTGAAGTGTTAGGCAAACTACAAAGAGCCAGTGAGTATGTAGGTTGTTAATGTATTTTAAGAATGGTTTGCTTCTAATAAAAAGGGTTCTGTCATGTAAATGTTGGTGTATCAGCTCTAATGAGGGGCTTATGAAGCAATCAGAAGTTGGTGATTTGGTAGGTTTTATTGTTTTCTTCACCTAAGAGACCATCTCTGCCTTTGTAATAACATTTAGTTTTTATTAGGGACAAGGTAAAAGCTTTAGAGAATGACAGGAGAAATGACAGAGCATTTGCTAATAAACTTCCCCCTTTTCCATTTTCTGCATATCCATCTTCCCTCTGCAGTCACTGGGTCCTGAGCAGGGAGCAGAGGGTGACCCACAACCACCCTCCGTGTTCCCTGCAGCAAAGGCTGAGGACGCCCCTGTGCACAGCCATGCCCTGAGCTGAATTCCCAACAGCCTGAGCATATCCTGCCTCAGCAGGAGGAGCCCCTATGGTGGAGGCAGTGGTAGATCAGGCCAGGCACACGGTGCCCCATTGGATCTGCCATCTAAGCTGCTTGCTTGGGCATTTCCATCGTGTTCAAATGAGCCAGAGCTTAAATGGTTCAAGCACAGCAAGGCTTGGATAACTAACCCATGTAATTCTGCTGGCATGCTGGTGGCCATATGGATGCTGCTTGCATAGACCACTGGGCAGTGGCAGAATTGGAGGCCTGTCCTACAATTTTCTCTTCTTTCTACTTCTGTAATTCCCTCTCTCCTTCCTTCCCTTTCTCTTTCCTTCCCTTTGTACCTCCCAGAGTATACTTCAGCCAACATAGCTGAGCAGGTACAGAGAAGTAAACAAGTTGCATCACTATACTAAATTGCTTTCTCTCCCCTTTCCTTCTCAAAAGCACAGAAGGGAATAGAAAAGGAAGATTAGTTGTGTCGGAGTTCCATCCTGGAGCTGTTCCCATGCCATGGATTGCTCAGAGCTGAGCCATGTATGCTTTGTCTGGGATAAATAACACTGAAACTCTGTCTCAATATTCTCTGCAGTTTCTCCCTCTTGCATTCATTTTAAAATTTCATTCCTCACTCTCATTATTGCTAGGCCTGCTGTTGCGTGCCCAGGGGAGCCAGGTAAAACATTTTTATTTACTTTTGGTTTGGTTTGATTCCACTTTTAGCTTCCTTTCTCCAAATTTTTTTTGTGGGTTTTTTGTTTGCCAGTGACTTTGGGAGGAATGGGGGCAGCAAGGAAGGAGTGACATTTATACCATGTGTGAGACGCCTTCAGATGTAAATCCACCTCCGGCAGTGTTAGACTGCTGGCTAATTCTTTCCCTATAAAGTCATCCCAGTCTGGGCTTACTGTCTCCACCACTGGTTGTAGTCTTGATCTCAAAAACATTTACATGGAATGAAATGAAGAGCACCAGGAGCTGAGGAAATCTGGGAATGCTGGATTGGATTGCTTAGATTATTATTGGATAATGAATTATTTGGCAGTTTAGAGGTACCAGTCCCCTGATTTTGCAGTCTGAAAGCCTCAGTAGAAGCAGTGGTTTAAAGACTTCACCCTTTTTCTGTGTATTTATCCTCCCTGCAGCCTTTTCAAGCTGCCTGTTCAGTTGTGCTGATGCTGTAGTTTGAGACATGCTGTGAACCAGATTATCAACTGGTCTGGGCTAAAAATAATCCTTCAGCATAGGGAGGAGGGGGGGGGTGGTGGGGTTTTTTTCTACTGTCATCAGTTCACCACTTTGCAGGATGACCCACAAATGGTTTCAACAGCTCAAACTGAGGGACGACACAGTGGTGTGCAAGGATAGGAACACAACACTAGAGAGTTGGGGAGATGTAGGAGCTCCATAAAACAACTTTCCCCCAGGAATTTTGGCTTCCCACTTGGCAGCTGGGTTTTGATGCACCTTTCTCTAAAAGTTTTCAGATGTTCTCACCGTGCCTCTCTATGACGATTCCTGCGCTTGCAGCAGCTGCTGTTTTGGTATCTCAGTGCTGTTGCTCTGTAGTTGATAGGTTATTTCAAGTCCACCTTTACCAGCAGTTGCTGTGGTTGCTGGGGCAGAGACACGCATCCCATTTGGCTACTGTTGATCTGAGAACAGCAACCTTTGAAGAAGGCCAGAGCAATCATGTTTTAAACTACAGACACTAAATCTGCAAAAACATATCTGTCGGAACACCCTGATATAAAAGGTAACATCCTTCTGCAGGATTACAAAAGGGACATCAACTGATACAGCATTTACACAGCGACTTCCAAATCAGTGACTAAACAGCTTCTGGGGTGAGGATGATGAGCATTTTCTCACCTGCATGACCGATAAGTGAGGATGAGTAGGAGTTTGCAGAAGAGGCTCAGAGATGCTCTCTGCCTGTTTGTAGTGGAGGAACCACGGACAAGCCCATGTGGGTTAGCAGACCACTAGACTGTCTAAACAGTCTTAAGGGACAAAGTTCAATCAGCTTTTATTCCAAAGAGCATTATCAGTGTGTTGCACTAATCCCCTGTAACGGTACTCTAGCCTGACATAGGTACCGTGAAGTAGATTTTGGTGGCATGGATTGGCCATGCTGGTTTAGCAAAAACATTAGGATGCTGTCAAAGTTGATAGCCTGAAAGACTTCCTCAAATTACTATGCTTTTCTGATTGATGGCAATGAAGCTTTGTCCCAAGCGGATTTCAATAGTTAACATGACGTGAACTCTGTGATACTAAAATTATTGCCCAGTTACTTTTGATCCTCCTGACTATTTTAGTGTTTGGTTATAGAATTTGTTGTATTACTTTGAGGTGTTGCTTTTTTCCTTTAGCTGTGACCATTGTGCCTTGAAGTTGGAAGTGTTCTGCTCGGTCAGTTGAGTATTTGTGTCCCTGTGTGCACTGTGCCAGACTGGGTCTAGCTGACAGAATAGCCTGCACTCAGATAGTACCTGGGTCAGATTTCAGCTCTTCCAGCTTCTGCAGTATCATTTTGTTTTTAATTTTAAAGCACATGGCAGAGGCAGGAGGGAGTAATCTTAAAATATTCACAGATACTCACATGCACAGATGAGTTGTAGCAGAGATTTTCTAATCTTTTCATTTTCAAGGAAAGAGATAGAAAAAACCCCTGCAGGTCATTCAAGGCTTTGCTCAGAAAACGGTGGATTTATTGAGGCTGGAGACATCCTGCTGGTAGGACTGCTGGGAAGGAGAGGGCCCAAGGTTCCTATTCATGCACATTAGTCCTATTTTTCCCCATTTCTTTCTTTTATTTTACCTATGCCTTTTTATTGCATTACCATGCTCTTGCCCCCCACCCCTCCTGGCCGAGCGTGCCTCTCCATTGCTGCACATTGTGTTGCTTTTCCCCCACTGTGCCACTCTCTGGTGTGCAATGGCAGCAGCAGAGTAAAACTGACTGAAATGCTGATCTCCGAAGCCCTGGCACACAATGCTTTAGAGATGAGGATTTTAGTGCATTATACTCAGCTGCTAGCAGAGCAGAGCGCTGTGACAGGGAAACACAACACCAGAGCCAGGGGATCTGGCTTGGAGCTGAAGACCTGATCCCTCCAGGCAAAGCTCTTCACACCTCTCCTCCTGCAAAACACCTTGGTAAGTGTATGAATGGGCTTGAGTTTACTCAGTAGATGAAGAGGGATATCCAAAGGCAAGTTGAGAGCCTTTTCATCTAAATCATACCTATTATAAAGAAATAAAAAAATGTCCCTAGCAAAACAAAAAAGTTTTTATGGCAAGATTTTTCTCATTGTTCTATCTACATCCTCATTCTTCCTTTTCCTTTGCTGGGTTTAGCTTTTTTGTTTTCCTAGAAGCTAAGGAAGATGGATGTTTTTCCCCTTGTTCCCACAGACTTGCAAGCTCATATTGCTGTGGTAGCAATTTGCTCTAGATGCAGATCCCCAAGGTTCTTGGACAGGACAGGCATTTGGGGCAATGCAGTGTTGTAGGAGGGCTAACAGCAGGCTTGCTGCTTGTCCAGCTTCCAAGGAGCCTGGCTGGGTTTTGCTGGGCACTTGCCAATTGCCCCTAGAGCTGGTTGGTCTGTGAGTACCCACGCCAGTCTTGCAAGGTGGACCATGGGATTTTTTTACACTTCAAAGGCGGCCGTGCTAATTATTGCCTTCAGCTAGTGCCTGCTCTTCATTGCTTTTGAAAGAATCATTAGTTAATGACATAAAGTCGTTTTAAAAACTTGGTAGCCTCTAATACCTTTATCAAATATCAGATAATCACACATTTTTCAGTGTATAGTTTTTCCACTGGCTTAAAGCCACTTAGTTATATAAATATTAACACTTGCTGCTGCTAGGTTTAAATCCTATTTAAAATCTGTTCTGTATTCAGAAAGGGAAGAAATGATATCATGTACCAGAAGAAATTCTCTCTTCTGGAACAGTGAAATGTTTCTCCAGCATAAGCTGAGGTTTGTGCTGCCTGCAGATGCTGGTGAGCATCTATCTCTCTGTAGCTCTTGCTCTATTCAGCAGCTCTTACTGCTGCTTTCTTCAGCATCCCATTTCTCCTCCTCCTCAGCACCATGCTTGGTTCCTCTTCCTTCTCATTTTCTTTGTCCACTGGCACCTCTTTCCGTCATGGCTTCTTCTGATTTTCGTATGCCATTTCTTTCCTGTTTTCTTCTGGTTTTATTCTTTGACCTTGACCTGACCTTCAAACTGTAATTCATTTTCTCTTCTTTGAAACCGGCATCTTCTTGCACCTTAGTGTTTTAGCACACTCGCTTTTCTGATCTCCTTCTCTGATCCGTGCTGTAGGTTTCTTTTCTGCATATTCTGTGACTTGAAACATCCCAGTCTCTTTTTCTCCTTTCTACTTGTTACAGTTTCCCTTCACAGCCATTCTTAAGTGGGATTTACCTGTTTTTCCTCCCCTACGACCCTGTTGCTGTGAAGCCGTGAGGCACAAACTGCCGATCCCCCACTGGCTTCCTGCTTTTCACGTTCTTGGTAGGCACTTTTAACAACAAATTTACTTTCTCATCACATGCAGTCCTGCACTTTCAGCGATTTCCAGTAACTTCTCAAATTCATGGTCTGACAGATTCAGAGGGTATTCCACCCAGCTGTAGTTCAAGTTTTGCTCTCTACTACATTTTCCCAACTTTGTTTTTTTATCTTTTCTTTCCGTTTTCCTGATTTTGCTACCTTTCACTTACTGTCCTCTTACAACCTGTCTTCCTTTTTTTGTTTTCCATATAAAAGCAGAGTCTGGTAGCTTTGAAGCATCCCACAAATGGCCATTTGTATTTCTGTTGTCTCTTTTTCCTTGTAAACATGAGAAGTCAGCACTCGCCCTGCTGGGGTTAGGCACAGTGGGAAATAAAAAATGAGAGTCCTTGAGCTGAAGTCCTTCTTAGTGTGATTTGAAGCACACACCTGGCTCCTGTGCACGTAGACTGGGAGCTGCATATGCATGAGCCATCACATACCCTACTGCTGTGGCTACAGACATCCCCTCTGTAATCATTTGGAAACTCTGAGCCCATGAGGCCATGCAGGAGCCAGGGTGCCTGCCTGTGACCTGCTGTCGGTCCCCTCTGGACCCCCTGGATTCTGGCTCTGAAGAGCCTGCCCTGTTTATCTTCTCTCTTTGAGAAGATGCTGAGAAAGCAGCCCTGGAAAGGGAAGCGAGACAAGGGAGAGGAAAATATCAGAGGCAGTAAAGTGGCAAAAAGGTCAATAAAAGTAGGGATGAATTACAGCCTTTCAGCTTAGCCAGGAACAGCGCAAGGGAGACTGTGATAGGTGTTTCTCCAGGGGGGAACACAGGTTAGAGAGCTTCCAGCTACATAGTATACCTTCTAAATAAATAAACCAATAAATAAGTAATGTGAAAATGGCAGAATATTGAATAAAATAGAAAATGCCTGAATTTTCCCCCAAATGAAAGTGCTGTACAAGTTACAGGACATTGCTTTTCACCAGAAACTGTGGATTCTAAGGTGAACAGTTCCACTGTCAAGGTTGGTCTGACTGACAGTCCCCAGTCTGCTGCCAGCAGCTCACAAGAGTGAGCTGTCCTGGGCACTATTGTGTTGGATTTGGTAGCATTTCCTAGCTCTTGCATACAGTGCCTGCCCTGCAAGTGGCTTGACACTGTGTTCACCATCCCTCATGTGCCATCTTTTCCATTCAAAAGAGCAAGGATCCTGATGGTGGGTGCCCACTGGGGACCCACAGTGAAACCAGGTATTTTGCCACAGTCCAGAGGCAGCGGTAGCACATGGGTGCAACCAATGATGTGTCTGAAAAGCACGCAAATGGGGATTTGCATTGGAATTTCGCTTCTTTGAGTAAAAGATAGGAAAAGTCTTGTAATTCAGGTATTTTTACATTTGATTAACCCTCATCAGAGATTGTGTTATTCATATTTGCTATCCCAACTATTACGTGTGTCTGACCCATAAGGTTGTGTCAGATCCAGGGCAGTACCACTAAAATGAGGAAAGTGTTCATGGACAGTCTGGATGGGGCTTTGATTAACCCTCATCAGAGATTGTGTTATTCATATTTGCTATCCCAACTATTACGTGTGTCTGACCCATAAGGTTGTGTCAGATCCAGGGCAGTACCACTAAAATGAGGAAAGTGTTCATGGACAGTCTGGATGGGGCTTTGAGCATCCTGATCTAGTGGAAATTGTGCAGCAAATCTATGTCATCAGCAGGTCTGTTTGATGAAAAAATGGAATTGTTCTGTTAAAACGTCTTTACATTTTCTGTGAGCAGCCTAATGCCCTGCATTTAGAGTTGCTGTGTGGCCAGTGCTGGTCACTGACCCGGGGCTTCTTTTTGAACAGGGAAAAGGGAGAAAGGAAGAACTGAGAATCCTATTCTTTTATTTAATTTATGCTTTCAAAAAGTAGCTGGTGCAATATTTGGGCCAGGTAATGATTTCTCAGCGCTGGCTCTGTTTCAATATTCATGCCTGGCTACCCAAGAGTGGGGTTTTTGGTTTTTTTTTCCTCTTGGTCTCTTAATTTAAATGATGCTTTGGGAAGTCTCTGCTCTGGGTATGGTGCAGAACTGATGCTTGCTCTGTGCTGGTCACTGCAAGCCAAGAAGCTGGTGTGCTCTCTGACCTCGGGCCAGCTCAGGAGCAGTTAGTAATACCAGACACAGCATGGTCCAGTGGCCCGAAATCCTGGGAGCCGGGGAATAATCTGCAGTGAGAAGTTGATTCTCCCTGTGCCGTCAGGTCCTGCCACCTGCTCTGTGCCGGGGACCCGTGGCCATATGGCTGCAACACAGCTGTGCAGCCCTGGAGCTCAGTGCTGCTTGCCTGGGCCCAGGGCCTGCTTTTGCAAGGCTCTTGCTGCATGGGAATGATGGGAAGCCCCCGGGTTTGCTTGGTGCAAGTCAGACTGGTTCCCAGTTTTGGCAGAGAGGAGGCTGTCGGCGCAGAGGCTTTGTGCTGCACAGGAGGGTGGGTCCTGTGGGGCAGACAGTGCCTCTGTGGGATGGAACAGTCCATTGCTGTTCCCACTGTCACTGCACCTTGTGTTGCAGGCAGGATTGCTGTGCCACAGCCACAGGGAGCCCAGCAGAGCTGCTGTTTTTCCCTACGTGCTCTCACTGGCAGATTTACACAAGAGAGAAGTTAAAGGCATGGCCTGAACTCTGCAGAGCCAACAGGTGTAGCCCCTGCACTGCCCCAGCTGTGTAAAGCCAGTATATCTGTGCCCACTTGCTTGGGCAGAGCAGTGTCAAGTTTGTGGGTAGGCAGATCTTGCTTTCCTTTCTCTAGGTATTAGCTCTTGCAAGGGCAGGATAAAAACAAGAAAAAAAAATCCACATTCAAAAAGTGACTTGCATGAGAGGATGATGCCAGACTCTTCCAGAAGCTGGTGTGCATAGAAGCAATTTAGGGCATCACTGCTCCTCTCACCACTGGGCAGCAATGCAGAGAGGTCGGAGCTGCTGGGGATGTGCAGCACTGTGCTGTTGTGCCACTTCCTTGCGAGGTTTTCCTGGTGCCAGGCTTTGTTTGTGCTCTGCCTCTTGCCAAACCACACGTGGTTAACCCCAGCTGGCAGCCAGTGGGATGGAATGGGCAGGAGATGGTTTGTTCTGGGTGTCCCAGGAAGCCTTTTCAGTGCTCTGTAAGACTTCACAGCTTAAAACTCCGATCCTGACCTTTGCCTTCATACCGTTTATTCACGTACACTGCAGCACATTTTTCTTCCGCGTGGAAGAGAAGTATCCATTTGCTCAGCATCTTACAGATGGATGGTGTCCTGCCATGAAGTGCTGCTTCCAGAGCAAAATCTTTTGTGATGGACAGGCAAGATCCATAATCTTGCCTGAGTTTCTGGATCAGATTTCCTTAAGCTGAGGAAGGATCTGAGTGGTGGTCAGACCCACTCCAGAGTCTGCTTCTCACGGATGTGGTGATACAGCCACACAAAGGAGCCTTGTTTTTTAATAGCCAATTCAGGCTCTGTAAACAGCTACTTCTGTTTATTTTTAGTTTCACTTGTGTCATACACGCAAACATACATATTAAAAAACTCTACCAAGAAAATTACACTGGAGTGGGGCTCTTCAGTTGTTATTTTTGTCCTGCATCTCAAAACAAGTGCTTTAAGCTTCAGGTCATTTTTAGAAACTTCCAGAGCATCATCTTCCTATATTTGCAGAGTAAGGCATCCTATATTTGTTAAATCACTATCTTCACGTGCTTAGCTATGCGCATGGCCGTGATGGCAGCCACCAGTCACACCACTTGCTTACTCACATATTTGTGCTTCAGATGTTCAGGGTTTTTATTCACTGTTGAGAGGCTGAGTGTTTCCAGAAGGGACTATCACTGTGCCTGGGGCCTTACTGCAAGTGGCTGTAGTGGATAACGAGCACAAACCTATTAAATAGTGAAAGATGAGATTTCCTATCAGATAACATGGTGCTGCTAATTTGGGTGTGAGGGAGACGGGGAGGTCATGAGCGTTATTAGGAGATACCACTGAGTAAGCAGGGAGGGAACGGTCAGCCATGCTGGGGGTTTACTTCTTGTACAAAAAAAATACAGGCAGAAATACATATATTTTTGTGATTGCTTTTAAAAACAAAAAACAAAACTCAAAAAACCAAACCAGCTGCAAGGCAGAAAACTCCACAAGAAAGGCTTTAAATATTTAGGGAGTTAAATCCGGGTGACGTAGATGGACTCAGATATGGTCATAATGGCATTTTCCCTTTGTAATTCCTGAGAGTTGTTTTTTGTAAACTTTTTTTCTTGTTCATCTGTGCAGACACTGTATTACATTGGCATTGATTCACTGAGTTTATTTGTCAGCAGTAAAAATGAATGAAATTCTATATGTACAGTTTCAACCACCTGCTGTTGTTTACTAGTGAGTCTACCAGTGACCCTTGCCATCTATAAATACTTAACTGTGAATTAAAAGCAGGAAACTATCCACTAGTTTTTCTCTTCCTCATCTTTCCCAGATACTATCTTGCTTTGCTTTTTTTTCCCCCCCATTGTTATTTTCAGTCTCATCTCTATCGCTTCAAGAAAAGCCAAACATTAAGGGGAAGATTTAATTTCTAGTGAGCAGTAGACTTGGTCATTTGTTAAAAGGCTCATCAAGTTTTTAGACTGTGTGAAGACTTTTCTCTGGTCTGTATGGTGCTGACTTTCGGTAATGGCATTTTAAAGTGAAAACTCAGATTTAAAATATCTGAACATTTTTTTTAGCTCTCCTGAGCTCCTAATTCTTATTAGGGAGAAGGTTGTTTGCTTTCATTGATTAGTTACAATTGTAACTTCCAAACAGCTTTAGGCAATATTACAGCAGGACTGCAATTTCTATTCTCCTTTTTCAGCGTGTTTTTTTTTTCTTTTCACTACTTTTTAAAGTTTGACATAGACCAGCAGTTTTTTTATTTTATCACAAGACATTAAAAAACCCACTGCTTTTGCTCAAGCCTAGCTCAGCCTTACGAGCCCCTAGGAAAGATTTTGCTACTCTGTAGTCCCACCAAGTAAAATTCACCTGCTCCCTCTGTGTTGTGAGCATCTCAGTCTACAAGACTATTATTTACCCTTTGATAAAAGCTTGGACAACATCGCCATCCCCACATCAGAGTTTCTCCAGGCCTTATTAACTGTTGTTAGAGATTTTGAGCTGGTTGGATGTTCAGCTTTCCCACCTGCTGTGAGGGTATGCTGTACTCACAGCTCTGTGCTCTCACTGAGAGAAGGGAGGCTGTAAATTTGACTTTCATGCTGCAGAGCAGGGCGATGCTCCTTAGCTGGCTGTGCTGGTTTGGGCTGGGATAGAGTTAATATTCTGCAGAATATCTGGTATGGGGCTGTGTTATATTTGTGCTGAAAACAGTGCTGATAACACAAAGATGTTTTCATTATCGCTGGGCAGGGCTTCCACAGAGTCAGAGCTGTTTCTGTGCCTCACCCCACCAGCGAGGAGGCTGGGGATGGACAAGGAGCTGGGACAGGACACAGCTGGGACAGCTGACCCCAACTGACCTCAGGGATATCCCAGACCATGTGGTGTCATGCTCAGCAGATAAAGCTGAGGGGAAGAAGAAGGAAGTGGGAGATATTCAGAGTGATGATGTTTGTCTTGCCAAGTCACTGTTACACAGGGGGCCCTGCTCTCCTGGGGATGGCTGAGCACCTGCCTGCCCTTGGGAAGGGGTGAATTAATTCCTTGTTTTGCTTTGCTTGTGTGCGTGGCTTTTGCTTTCCCTCTTAAACTGTCTTTATCTCAACTCCTGAGTTTTCTCACTTTTACCCCTCTGATCTCTGCCCCAGCCCACCAGGGGGAGTGGCAGAGTGGCTGTGTGGGGCTGACTTGCCATGTGGGGTTAACCAGGCTGCTGCCCTCGCTCCTCTAGAAGTCGGTGTTGATACTGTTGACAGCACTGGGCTGACTAAAATCTCTGACAAAAGGACAGTTTAGTGCCATTCATAAAAAACCCCAAACAGCCAGACGGAGGTAGTTGCTCTGTGTGGGTCCATGACGGGATTTGAAGGGAGATCTCACACCTCTCACAGAGCACTGTGAGCACCAGACAGCCTCTGTCAATCTCTGCCAGTAAAGCTGTTCTAGTTTCCATACGGTGTTTCTGCATTTATAGACTTGGAGTGAATGAGAGACTTCTCAGCCTCAGGATTAGGGCCATTGATGTTGCTGCTGGCTGTCCCTCCACCTTTACACAGAGCAGAGGTGCTTCCAAAGCAGAAATCTGGGAAGGATCTGCCCCAGAAAGGGGGGAGTTTCCCAGGAGCATCTCTATTTTTACTAAAACCAAACATTTTCTTATAAAAAAAGAAGGCATTCTTTTGCTTTATGCTTTATGTTTTATTTTCGTTAGCCACCAGTTTTGTCTCTAAACCCTGTTACTCACACAGTCCCAACTGCTGCAGGATTTGAAGTTAATAAACTCCTAAGGAGAGGCAGTGCAAAATTTGTACCGGATCAAAATGACATGCAACAGCACACAGGGAATATGTAAACCAAAGAAGCCATCGGGTTTGGGGTTCAGTTGCTTTTTGATCCCAGGCAATGGGGATTTTTCTTCATCAAAATACACTTCTTGTTTTCTGGTCAACTGTTTTTACTGTCTTTTCTTCAAATCTTCCTACGGGGAAATTTTTCCAGCTACAGCTTTTCTCTTTCACTGATGAGAGCATCTTTTGTTATCTAGAAATAGTGATTTTTATGACAGGGTAGCTGAAGTCATTTGAGGACTAAGCCTTGCAGTCTGCTCTTATTGAGCAACCACAGAACTTGATGAACTGGTTGAATTTGGAGATATGATTTCCAACTGTCCTCATTAATTTCCTACATTAAAAAGTTAAAAAAACTGCTTCCAAACTTCTCCTGATGAGAAATTCTCCCAAATTCTACCACTTGTGCCTGAGTACAATGGGAAGCATTCTCTTTCCCTGATGATCTCTGTGGAATTGTCAACAAGGACAAAGAGATGTTGATGTTCAGAAAGTTTTGTAGAGAAGCCTATTACTGTTTGCCAGTATTTTAAACCAGGAAATTAATTCTAAGCTGTTTTGCCTAAATGGCTCAGCTTTGTCATTTTACCTGCAATTAAAAAAAATCAACGTTTATTGAAGGGAAAGAAGATAATTATGTAGTAAAATTGTTGCTATTCTCTTTTTTTAAAGACAAAGAAACATCCATCAGAACAGATGTGGATATGCAGACCTGTAGTAGTTAAGAATAATTGCTGTGCCCAAATAAGCCAGTATTTTTTTCCTCTGTAATTTCAGTGTAGTTCTTCTTGTGCATTTCCAGGTTGGCTGTGCTTTTTCATTAGCTCTTTCACAGGCTAGTCCGTGTTTTCTGAGCTCGATTAATCCTTTTTTTAGAAGTGGCTTGCTTTTATTCCCCGTGTTGTTATCGCAGCAGGAGGAATGGGAAATGTGTGATGATGGAAGAATTTTAACGTTTATGTATGCCACACATGAAGTTAGGGATCCCATGAGATTTGTTTGTGTTCTTGTATATGTGTGGATGAACATCTGTGGAATGACAGCCTAACAACTTCCTTCTGACATTATAAAGGGGCCATAATGGTACTATTTATTTTTTTTTTAAGTTGGCTTTTGTTTGTGTTAACACTTCTAGTTCCGTGCTGATTTCAACCTGTGTTCACTCTGTAATCAATAAGAAAGTTGCTTTGTTTTGGAGTCAGTTAGACCTCAAATTTGGAATTAATGTCAAAATAGTAAATTTAGACAAGGGTCTAAATCTGGGCTCCTTCCCTGTTATTTCCTATACTAACTTGCTCTGATGAGACATGATCTTTTTCCTTCCCCTTCTAATCTCCCTCTCCATGGCCTGAGAACCATTCTGCAGGTAGTCTAATTGTCAGTCATACCTCAACAGCCTGAAGATGGAGAGGTGAAGGCGCCTCACTGCTTTGTGTCTCACAGAGTAGACATAATTTTAAGAGAGCAGAGAGATGCTTGGGAATGCCCGGCTTGGAAGGGCTCTCAGGTCATTATGTCCAGTCACTGCTGGTGGATCTCCATCCTGTAATAAATCATTGAAATTTCAGCTTACACCATGGCATGTTTTATGTCTTTGTCTCTGCTATTTTTGCACCGTGCGAATGTTACCAGTGTGCAAATGAGTATAAATGTATCCTGAATAAAGTTCAGACTGGAAATGGGAAATCAGATTTGAAAGCAGCATTTTTACCAAGTTTCTGCATTAACTTCCCAATAGGAATAATAAAGACTAAAAGGAAAAAACAACCCCAAAACCCCAATAACAACAAAATGCCCCTCTATCTATTTTTGAGGGCCTGTTCCAAATCCCAAAGCACAAACCTAATCAACATCCTAATGATTAGAAATTCTAATGTACTTTCCTGGTAATCTCTGCCTCAAACCCTTAATTTCTGTCTGAGCTATAGCAGATCTTTTAGGACATTAACTTGTCTGGTTTACAAATTCTGAGCGATTAGAAGTCCACACCATCCTTATGGGTTTTTTTCCCAGTGATTAATTACTACATGAAACCAACTGGTGTTTAATAAGTATTAACTATTTCTGTCTTGGTTTTAATTTTGGTTTTGTCTGCCCATTGAATCTTACAATGGATTAAAGACCTGTCTTTAGAGATGCTGATCAACAGCCTTGTTAACCTCCTTCTCAATAAAATTGTGTTTCTTGAGCCTGTCCTTTATAAGCCAAGTTTTCTGTGCATTTTCAGATTTTGTTTAGTGAATACTTTTTGATTTAATTTTTCTGTTTTATAATAGAGACAGCAGTACTGGCTTTACTAATTCTTTATGTTTTTCTTATATACTGAAGGATTTATTCAGCTGCATAACTGCGACATTGCATAGAAATCTAATGCTCAGTTGGTAATTTATGATAACCCCTTCTTAGCAATGGAGTATTGATTTCCCCAGCCTCTTCTAAGGGAAGAAGGGATGGCTTGAATATTAGAATTCTCCTACCATGATAGCTCTGTTTAATATTGATTATCATAACTGTATAAACTCTTGAGATCTAGTTGACAGAAAGTTGCTAGAAACTTTGAAAAACACATAATAGCTTCCAAGTAAATAGTAGAATACCCAGAACTGATATTTCTTACATCAGGCACTTCAGCTCCTGCATGAGAGAAATATGTGTTTATGCTAAAAATCCTGCCATAATTTTCTGCTTGGGGAATTGAGACTTGCTAAAAAAGTTTAATACTCAAAGCTAAAAATCTACATTTTAAAGTCCTTTTTATGCAAAGACACAAAAAATTAGCAATTTTTAATAAGCGAATGTATAACTTTAAGAAAAATGTGCACCAACGGTGTGAATTGTATAGGTGGCAGTCATTTGGCTCAGGAGCATGGCATGGCAGGAATGGAGCTCCCATGGAGGAGCAGTACGGCATTCCCTGGAGCAGCACCCAGCCACCCTGTGGGACTGTGCAGGGTGGGCACTGCAGGAACCCCACCTTTAGTTGAACCACTGTGAGGAATTCAGGTGGACAGAAGGTTATCTTCAGAAGACAAATTTGGCCAGGATAGCTGGGGTGAGTGCTGCTGCTCTCATGATAATTACCATCATCCTCACCATGGAGTTCACAATCTCTGCTCGACAGCTCATCTGAAGAGTCACAAAACCCAAGCCAGCAGCAAGCACTCAACAGAAGCCACCTGAGATAAATAACTTCACTTCAACAGCATTTATTTTCCCTTAGCAAATGGCTTTACTGTGCTTTTAAAGGCTTTCTGATATTCATTATGAAAGTTGTGTGTAATGTAGTTTAATGCAATCTAATTTGAGAAGTTGAATGCCTGGAAACAGGCAGCCTGAGGAGAGCTTCTGAGCCTCCAAGTCCTGGCTATGAGAGAGAGCCGTGTCATGAACTTACTGTGCTCCCTTGTGAAACTCTTCAGCTTAAAACTGCTTTTGGAAAGCTATTCCCCTCTTCTCCTATCTTGTGGTTAGAAGTTTTCTGGTTTCTAACATAATTCATTTTAGAGGAGGTTTATAAAATGATCTCTCAATTTTATTTTTTTCAGTATCTTTTGTAGAGTACAGTCGGGGCCTGCAATTCTAGATTATTTTCATCAGCCATGAAAGAAAATACTGGGTTATGTCTGAGAGTCCTTACCAGATTTATGCCTGCAATGAATGTTTAAAATAGCGTCTGGAACACCCAGTACTCAGTTTGTAATGAAAAATTTGAGTTTTTGTTGGAGTAGAAACTACTGCAATTACCAGTAACAGTTTTGCTATCCCAGCCTGCTTGTTCTGACTCCTCTTGTCTCTGAAGACCAGCAGCACTCAGAAGCCCTGTATAATTCTGCTCTTTAAGGCTGCCTGTTTGCTTGCTGAAGTTTTGAGTTTTGAGATGTGACTTTGTGACTCTGATGATAGCATTTCCCACTGAGATTTATTGTGAGGCTTTACCCAAACATCTTATTCAAAAACAAACCCAGTTTTCTATTACAAGGAATTTTCTTTGCTGGTCTATAAGTGAAAGGTGCTTTAGCCAATCTTGTCTTGCTACACTGCAGACCTATTATATATAATAATATGTATTCATTTGACCCTGCAACTCCATTAAAAAGCTCATCTGTTTGGATTTTAATCCTGAAAATACGTGCTTCAGAATATCAAGAATATGGAATCAATAGTCATCTTTTCTGTACTTAACATCCCACATTTAAGGTTGGATTCAGTGGTGAAATTTGGTGATAGACGAAGTTTCACTTTACCCCCCTGGAATTTTGGGGTTGTTTTCTGCAGAAGTTTAGTATGCAGTGGCGCGAGGAGGTTATTTAAGAATACTCCTGGTTTCAGCTGATTTCCTTAGCAAATAATTTTGTGTGCTTCACTTTGCTCTAGCAATTTCCATAGCCTCTCGGATAAAATACTAAAAAGGATCGCATAAGCTTTACCCCTCCCTGTAACATTTAGCCTGTCTCTTTCATTATAACAAAATATTGCATTTTACATGCCAAGTCTTTAAACCTTCCTTCTAAAAATGGTAACTGTATTTAATAACTAATTACTCTAATGATCCTACAGAAGTGCTCGAGACCTGTTTTAGTAGTGGTGTCAATTACAACCATCTGCACGATGAATAAAGGAACCGTGGCCCAGCTGTAGAGTTGAAACATGTTGGCATTTTCCTACGGGCAGCCATATGGTACTTAACGAAAGTGAATTGTTCACACTGCAAACAGCTCTGCTCCTGATGAATGATAACGTTTTGTTCTGGAAAATGGTTCCACAAACACCGGGAGTATTTTTAAATGCTGGAAGTGTGTCTGTAAGTGACAGGCTATAAATGGGAAGGTCTTTGGAAGGAGGAGAGAGGGTTGAGAAGGGAATTGTTTTGATTGCCTAGGGGTGTTCTAGCACAGCCTTCCTGTCTCTAATAGCAGTATCTTTTTTGTGCATACATAGCCCTGAATCTGTAAATTTTATTTATTTTGGTAAGGAAGAAGATAATTAGAAATGTAACTCTCATTTGCCATCAGCATGCCCAAGCTTGAAGCTGGTGTGAGCTTTAAAATAGCGAAGCTGAAGCTGTGAAGAATTAATAACTCTTTGCCTCGCATATGCGCAGACATTTTCTTACACTCAGAAGAGGAGGCTCAGAGTTGTCACCGCAGTAAGTATGTGAGCACACAAGTTGGAAACAGGTCTTGGCTTCTCAGCACATCGTGTTAGTCAGGGAAAAAAGGGCAGATAATAAGTCAGCTGTAGAAAATGTCTTCCATTGCTTTTTGTTAGGAAGAGAAGTAGTGGTTTTTTTTCCCCCCGCACACATGACTGTCAGAGAATGGCTCAATGAACTCATTGTGAGATTGATGGCTCTTTAACCCCCAAATCATTAGCCCCAGATCAGAGCTGAATCAACAATAGGTTGTTCCCATTTTATGGTTGATAGGTAACCATTTGGGTAATGTGTTTGGTCTCAGTTCAGTATCTGTCTTAGACACCTAATAGCTGTTAATAACCGGGATTGATCATTTTATTAATCTCAGAAATTTATTCTTTCTATGTGGCTTACTGCTTCTGTACATGGTATCTAATCAGGAATCTTGCATAATCTGAATTCCTATTTGATTAATAAATGCTTAATCTGGGGATTTTTGTTTTGTCCTCTGTGTTGTAGTGGTAGGTGGAGGTTGATGATTGTTCCTGAGGTTTCGTGCCCAGATCCCACCGAGGTGATACAGCACTCCTCTCAGTGAGGTACCCTCTGCATTTTGCCAAGACAAGACTGGTCTTAAGTGCCAGCACTCTGTATGTTTGCAGGCATCAGAGCTGCTTAAAACCTCTTGACAGATCTTGCAGCAGTTTTGCAGGAACAACATAGTGAAAAGCCTCACCAACGAGTGCCAGCCAGGTTCTCATTACATGCACCCAGAGCTATTTGCAAATGCGCAGCAGCAGTATGGGGGCTACAGCTCTGAAGCCCCATGCTTTTGGTCGAGGAGCATCTGTCACTTGAGCTCAAAGCAAATCTTCCTTGGGTCTCCACAACACAGGGTGGATCACACTGCTGAGAAACCCCTGGTAATGAAACCATTGGCTGCTAAAGCCTTCTAATGCCAAGTGTAAGAGTGAACACAAGGACAGGAAATTGCTCCAGAATCAGCTGGGATATTTTTTTCTTGCAGCCTTCTTGTAAGACTGTGTTTTTATCTGACGCTTCTTCACAAGCCATGGTTTTATCTGACAGGTTTATCTGCAAGCAGGCAAAGAACCCAGTCATGGTGTGGTGCAAGCGCACCCTGACACCCATGAAACACACAGGGCTGTGATCTAAAAGGCATTAAGCCTCCAATTGCAGCACATTGTACTCCATATCCTTCTGCTGTTTGATCTGTTACAGCAGCACTGTCTAATGCAATAAATCTTCCTCACTTTTAATTAATAGTTGTTCATCTGTACTGCAATAATTTCAAGTAATGTTTACATTAAAAAGAAAGCATGGTGGGGGGGGGGGAAGGGAGTGGGGGGAGGGAAAAATATCTCCAGGCAGGAGCATAGTAAAAAAAAAGCCTCTTCATCCAACTGAGAAGCAAATATTATAATTTGAGAGCAATACATTGAGTGTGTTTGCAGAGGAAGGCATAGCCCTTTCATGAGAAACCAGCATCGTGAATCAAACTGAGATGTCTCAAAGCTCTGCAGTATTATTTAACGTGTAGTTCTGCATTGCATTTCCTCAAGGGCAGGTTCAGAGGTTCTTGCAGCTCCTGTATTGCAGTTTGCAGCCTGTTCGTCTTCCCCTTCTACCCTCTCACCCCTTGTGTGCAACCTCTCCCTTTTTACACAACGATATTACCCATTCCATCAGAGAGATTCATTTGACTTAAAATGGACAAAACAAAAAGAAATGTGGACTCGTGGTATCTAAATGCAGAAATGTGTCCAAACTTGAAGGCGAGGTCATGAAGCTTGTAATACTTGCCCAATGTGTAGCTCTCTAATCGTGTTACAGGTTTCCATGATGTTTGCTCCTGAAGAGAGTGAGTGAAAAAGTCACAAGGCACAGATACTGGCAGTGTGGACTGCAAGGCCTGCTGGTAGCCCACGGTGCTTGCTCAAAAGGCAATCTGCAGAAAGCTGAATAAAGGGAAGTATAGTAGTGATAACCATGTTCCGGCAGAATGTGTTGGAGGACCCAGCTCAGGATGCTTGAACTGAGTCTCAGTATTTTGTGTATTTGTTGCTGTTGTTCAGTCTTCTGGATTCCTGTGACTTGGTGCTAAAAATGCATTGGTGAAAGCTGGGAATTTTGGTTTGTAGCCATGTGGTCATGGAGTGGAACTTGAAAATGTCACCCTGTAAATAGTATAAGCATAAGAGCATTTGAAATAAATAAATGAGTAGTTTCTGAACCTGAATGCTTGGGTCCCAATTCAGTTGGCTCAACACAGGCATCCAGTGCCATTTAAGATGCCTCAGGGTCTCCTGTGGTGCCTCCAGCTTGCCATGCCATATGGTTATGGGTTTCCTGTAGGTCTGTTGTCATATTTGCCTTGCTGGCTCTGTGAAGATGTTTCATATACCCTGGAGGTTCACAAATTGTGCTAAATGCTTGTGTTTAGGCAGTGGAATCAGCCTGTCCTGTTGGAGAGGTGTGCAGCCAGTCTGAGCTGTTTTTATATCCTCAACATAAAGGAAACTTTTGAATTTCGGGTCCACATTACCGGCAAATTTGAGAAATTCCATATAAACCTAGAGGAAACCTTTTACTATGAGGAGAGTCAAATGCTGTAACAGGTTACCCAGAGTGATTCTCGAGTCTCCGTCCTTGGAGATGGTCAGAGCCTGACTGGACATGGCCCTTGGACAGCTGCTGTACATGACCTGGCTCTGCGTGGCACAGGAGGACTAAACTATCTCCAGAGGTGCCTCCCAGCCTCTGCAGGTCTGTGTTGTATGTGACTCTGTGACTCTTAAGGCTTAGTCAAATAAAGGATTTGGAATGTAACAGCTACTGCCATGTGTCAAAGGTCATTCCAGTGATGTGGCAGCATTTCAAGCTTTTCTGTGTCCAGACTTACGGAGTTCAGTTCCTGTAAAAGATGCTGTGATCTTTGGTATAATTCCCTCACAGCATCTGCTGAATGCATCAGGAATTGCAGTGATCCACCTCTTCTTCACAAATAGTGTTAAGCTGTGGATGGAGAAACTCCCACCTTTCTCAGTCCGTAGCAGTGCCTTTGTGGTAATCCAACAGAGCCTTCCTTCCTTTAGCAGGGGCGGCAGACAAATAAATGTCTATGCTGGAGTATTGAAACAGCAATGTTCAGTATTTTGGCCTGCAAGTTTGGTTTTAATCATTGAAAGTCCCTCTTCCCACTCACAGTTTAAAAACAAATTTTTAGCAAAATGGAAAAACTGAACCAATGGAAGATATTTTGTTTGGACTTCAGCAGTTTTTCCACATACTAAAGAAATGCCTTCTCTGATTGAGCGAGAGCTCTCCTCCAGTTTCCTTTAGGAAAATATTTACAATTGTTGTTTCAGTTTGGAAACCTCTTCCACATTATAGCACTTCAGCTACATTAAATATTTAAAAAAATTAATGACTGTAGAGCTGTGCCATTGGATAAAAGACAGAAACTGAAACCACTTATGAATAGAATTGGAGCAGAGCAGTGTACTTTCCAAGCAGAGTGAAATGCAGAAATGAAACATCTAATCGGTACTTACCCTAGAATCATACTTTTAATATGCGTGTACACACCCTAGAGTGTTTTAAAGATAAGAACTCAATATTACATTTATTTAGTAAATCTGAGTTTGTTTTGAATGCCACGGTGTAGTACTGAGACAGACAAGCTTCTATTCACTCATGTGGATTTCTGCTCTACTTTTTTTTTTCATTTTTAACTTTATTTGGAAGACAGCAGCAATATCAAGTCTACTTAGATGAGAGGTGTACCACACTTAGATACTTGGGACCCACTGTGGTCTCCAAGCCTCCGAGCTCTCCAGCCCCTCTTGGTTTCCTTCTTTTTTTGCAGGAGATCCCAGCACAGTATGGAAACTTTGTAGATGAGTCTCGCGACAGACACACAGTGACTCCTGAGGTAGGATAAGACAGAACTCAAGGAAATGGCATGACATTGAGTCAGGGGAGGTTTAGTTTGGATATCAGGAAAAACGTTTTCACCCAGAGGGTGGTTGGGCACTGGAATATGCTCCCCAGGGCAGTGGTCACAGCACCAAGTTTGACAGAGTTCAAGAAGCATTTGAGCAATACTCTTAGGCACATGATGTGACTCTTGGGGATGGTCCTGTGCAGGGCCAGGAGTTGAACTCTGTGGTCCTTGTGAGTCCCTTCCAACTCAGCATATTCTATGATTCTGTGATAAAAGGTATTTAATACTGAGGAGCAGCACAAAGTAACATTTAGCTGAGCAGCAGAGATCACTGTAGTCAGTCAGCTGCTGATGGAATTGGAGTAGCTGAAATTCTCGACTGCCAGATTGGATGCTGTGTCCAGAGAAAAAGGTTACAGTGTTGTGCAAAAGGCTCAGAGGAAGGTGCCACCTGCTCTTGTTTAACATTTTTTTGTTAGTAGTGAATATAGTTGATTATATATCTTCTTTACTTAATCCCACAGAAAATCCCCCAAGCCAGGGTCATGGGTTCCTTATATTAGATGATGTGTGCACATGGAGTAAAACTAGCATTCAAACCCCCTCCAAGTATCCTGTGTGCAAAGTGTAACGCAGGAAAGACAGGCTGGGCATGGCCAAGGGTGGCATGTGAACTGAAGCACAGCAAAGCAATTACTCTGAGGCATAAGCAGCAGCCAGAGCACACCCTCTGTCAAATGGTCACATCTTCTGAGCATGGCACCAAATATTTTGAAAGGAGGGAGAGATTTTGCTTTGTTGTGCCCTGGAACAAGCTGTTCTGTGAACGTTGCAGGAGTGTGGGCTGCAGATGAGTGGTACAGGAGCGCTGTGGTGAGGGCTGACATGGCTGATCAAAGGTGGGAGTCAGCATGCCAGGGGCACGGAGGGGATAACAGTCCGAAAGGGCATGGAGAGCCGAGATGCACACCCTGATACAGTGGAGAATGGGGAGGGCAAGCAGTCTGGGAAAATAATCCCTGTAGCAGCCGTTTGAAGAGAACAGCAGGCTGCTGCCTTGTAGCCCTTGACCTTGATAAGGCTTGAGGTTTCCAGTGAGACAGCCCCAGTGGCACAGCTATAGCTGGGAGAAGGAGACTTTGGGGGATGTTGTGACTTTCGTGTATGAGCCAAGCCACATGCGCTTTCATCCCAGGGAACATAAAAAAACTATTTAAAAATTGATGTGCATACATTAGACCTGTTCCCCAGCCTTTCTCCCCTACCTTGAGTTTCACAAGTACTAACTGAGAAATCAGTATAGGATTACTTTGAAGAGAAGGAACTAAAAACCACTTCAGCAGATTAGAAATAGCAGTATCACTTCTACAGCATTCGGACAAAATACACGTAATTGACACAGCGCAGTGGTAGCATGAGCCTCATTTTTAATGCACTTAGGGAAGGAACCTTGAGATACACTGGTGTGATACAGAGAGAGTAGACTTGTTAAAGCCAAAGCTGCATCCAGGTTTCACAAACCAAATCTGACCCTATTCTTCCACAACCTCACACAGCTTTTACTAGGGAAAAAAATATTACTGTGAACACTGCCAAAAATTACTAGAATTTGTCTTCAGATTTCAAAGAAAATTTAACAGATTGGGTTTTACAGTCCAGTTGTCTGGTAAAACCTTGAAGAAGGATAAAGTAGGGTATACATTGTGTTTTACTTCTTCATTTGCTTTGTTGTTTAGCTTTCAGTCTCATGTAAATGTCAACTAGAGTGGCCATCCAAACCTCTGGGTGCCCCTGATGTATGTTGTAATATATGGGAATGTTCCAGATACAAAGTAAAATGCCTATGAAAAGGCATATAAGAATAGTTTGAGGGATGGTTTAGTTTTCATTTAAAGCAGATATTTTTAGTGTCTCTCCATGGCAGAAGCAGACAGCTAACCCATACTAGAAACTCTAACTGGATGCCCGTTGTAAATGCAAATTACTTCAAGGAAAGAGCTTTTTAAAAGGTAAATTTTTCATTTTTAATTAGTTATAAAACTAAAAATTGATACACAAGTATTGTCACCAAAGTAATTAAACTGGACTTCAAAAAATGAGTTTAATTATAGTTGTGCAAGTTTGTGTACAGATGGCCTTAATTTCAGAATAAATATAGCTTGTATTGAGGTAGTAAAAAATCCCCTTTCTACACAAAAAAAATTATGGCCAATTTGGTTTTGAAATCTGAATGTCCGTATACATTCCTATGGCAGTAATAAGGGTGAGAGGTTGTTTATTTTAATTTTTTTTTTTTATACTAGTTCTAATGTATTAACTGAAGAACCAGTTTCAAGCATTTGCAGTTTTACTCCCTCAGGTAAAATGTTAGAAGCACAGAGAAAAATTCTCGGACCTCCTTGTCATTTTTTCTCAGATTGTCACAAGTAAAAAGGGAAAAGCAAAGGCTAGACTTTATTAAAAATTAAAAAAAAAAAAAAGAAAAAAAGGAACAAAAAAGACTCGGATGTATTGCATATCTTGCTTTGATGAAGTCCCAGACTCTTTCCTGGTGATATTAAAGTGGATGGTATAAAATGCCTGCTAACTCTGCACTTGCCCTGATCTCTGTTTTCCAGACCCCATGGGCACTTTCCTCACAGCCTCTGCTTTTGGAAGGTTTCTGCCTGTTAGTGATAATATCCCGGAGAACTTCATAACACCTGAACACAGTTGTTTTGATTTTTAAATTTTTTTTTTCCTCCCTGAGGGTCTTGAGCAGCCTTTGCTTACCACAAATCTCCTGAAATCTCTGAAAATGAAGTTTTGTCCTTCTGTATCCTAGTTTCTGGCTGTGTTTGCCCATAGCATAGATCCCAACATGCCTGTGACAAAGTGATCAGGGAACTCAAGTTAAAACTCTGGTTTAAAACACATCATTTGCTTTAGCTGCCTCTGCTTTGGGTTTTATATTCTTAAAAGAATCTTAAAAACCCATTAGCTGGACTGACAGTTGCGGAAAGCTGAGGTGGGAGGATGGTTTTTCTCCAGCCCCTCCTAGGCCGAGCTGCTTGGAAAGTAGTCAACAAATGTTTTCGAAAGTTCCCTTTTTTTGGCACCTCAAAAATCTCCGAATGGAGCCATAATTCTCCTGCACAGAAGGAATTAAAGCAAGGAGCTCTTCTTGTCTCTTAAGTCTCTTTTGACTTGTGAGATATTTAACATATAAGTATTGACCACGTCAGATGGCAGATAAGATGGTGTGAAAGTAAAACTAATTCCTCAGACAGTGACATGACACACAGGGTGATGTCCAAAGAATACAGAGAAGAACTGAGTTATTAGTGTCTAAGGGAAGTTTCTGTTTAACCTGCAGAGAGCTGCCAGTGCCACCCTCGCTGCTGCCAGGACGTAGAGTGAGAAATGATCCCAGTTAAGGTTGGTCCTTAATGCTTGTCCCCTCCCAGCCATTCACTAACTCGACCTCCAGTCGTGGGTGGACAACAAAGAGAAGTATTAACTCTACAGTATGGAGAAAGGAGTTGAGAAAGAATTGAAGTTCCTGGTTTTCCGTGTGTCTTTCTAATTATTGTTGTCCTGAGGCGTCAAAAAGGGGACTCTTACAGAAGTCCAAGGTCACTGAAACCCTTGTTGGAACAACAAGGAGCTGCAAGTTTTAAATACCTCTTCAAGCCTGACCCAGCAAAACAACTCCTGCCTTCAGTGTTTCTCCTGGAGAAAAAAAAATCCACATGTATTTATAAATCTTTCAGTGGTATTTTAACAGTTTTATTCTCAGTGCTTTTAGTATATGCTGCTTAAAATGGACATGTGTGCAGCCACATTATCTGCCGCCTGAATGACAAATGGTTTATCAAGCCCTGACAGAGCACCCGCTTCATGCTGAACAGAGCAAGGCAGCGGCAAGGACTCTGGCTTCAGAGAGATTAACTTCCAGATAGGAAAATAATAATAAACAACAGCCCATAAGCAAAGGACTAGAAAAGAGGAATCGAGACCATAAAGCGGAATCACAATGATCCGAACGGACAAAGGAAAGCGGATTTGTATATCTGAGCTTGAAATACGATAAATGAGTGGCAGATTAACGTTGCTAGGCTCCATGATCGCAGCGAGATCTGAGAGAGGAAAACGTGGGAAGGGTGCTGCAGGAGAGCAGCAAATCTGACAGCAGCCAGCAAGCAGGGAAAGAGGGGGAGACGGGTGGGGGTGAAGAGTGCGGGTCCTCCAAGGTGAGACTGGGGAGCTGCAGCCTCGTGGAGGGATTTGCAGTAGAGGGTGGCATGGTCTGAGCTCTGAGATGCCTGGCATGTATGTTAGGGGGATTTAAGACTGGAGGAAAGGTTGTAAGAATATCCAGCTTAATAATTTCAGCACTATAGTTCATAGCGCCTAAGCTATGAAAACCCCCAGGATTTTAAAAAAGGGGCATTTAGAGGATATCTGACAGTTAATACTTTCACACTCAGATATTGGCATTCACATTTCTATTAGTATGTCTTGATCCAATTTTTCTCCCTCATGGTGGAAATTTCTTTTGAATGACTTGAGATAAGTCTTGTGACATAAGATCCTGTTTGGACCTGGACTTCTGTGTTACCTTGGGCAATTACATAAGTGATAGAAAGATGTGACCCACCTGATTACACTGAAGAATGGGTCCCAGACTGCTCCCTTGTTTTTAGGGTCCTTTATTGGTTGGTGGGAATTGTAGTTTGCGTGTAGCAGGCACTGAGCATCCGTGGTAATTCCCAAGGTTTTACATGGCTGTGGATGCAATCCCTACCCTGTGCTCCTCATGGGGATACTGAGTATCTCGTGCTGTGGCATGGGAGAAAGTCAGTTCACCAAGAACCACTGAAATGATGAAAGTTTTGATAGGAGTGTCACGTATCACCTGTTAACCTGCATACATCACCCAATTACATGCTATTATGACCTAACAAATCACCTTGTTACAGCAAAGATTTTGATGTCAGTCCTTTGTGCCGATGCATTAATTAGAAATAGTTAATGGAAATACAGCTGGAAGTATCTGAGAGCTGAAGAAGCAGCATGGCCCAGTGGCTGGACTTGAATCTCAGACCTCTTGTGTCACTCTGTTCATGACGTAGTTTGGAACTTGAGTAGGTCACTCACTCCTTGCCTCAATTTCTCCTTCTTGCCAAAATCATAATCTACCCTGCTTTTATGATATATTCCATGCTCTAGAGCAGAAAACTTTGCATCCTTACTATATTTAGAAGAGGAATGAAATGCTAGTGGAGTGACTGTATTTATTTTCAAAGAATTTGATAAAGAACTACAATTCAGATACTTTGGAGTGAACATGCCCTGGTTTTTGCACCTCTGCTGTGAGATGGCATCACTCTTGAAGAAATGTTTGGATAATAAAATCCTGTGAAATGACACTATTGCCAAATGAGATTGTGATGAATAGAGCATTGTAGTATTAAATCCATGGGTACTTTACATTGTTATGACAATAATAGTTTTCACTGTTGCAATAAGTTGCACTTCTTCTTCTTCTTTTAAAATATAAATTTACTTAGACCTTAATGCATCTTGGAAAACATACCGTCCACCGAAATCAGATATACATCTCTTGGAATAAAATTGCTTTAAACTTATATAAATGTACATTGTGTGGCATATCATAGGCAATTGTGAAATAAGTGATGTTTATCGGTGTGCCTTATGTAAAAAGACTGCAAATACATGTTCCTTTTTGTAGTTCAGGTTTGACACAGTCATTACCGTAAGTCTTCCGCTTTTAATAAACAAGATTACATTGCAGCTGATACTTAAAACTCTTTTATTGCAAAACCCAGGTACAAAGCCCTGCAGTGAGGGGCTGGGGGTTTACACAGAGCATTCTAGAGATTTTATTCTCCTTTCCCTAATTACAGATAAGGGGGTGCCATGCTTACAGTTCAGCTTCACAGGCCCTTGAAGGATTTTATGATTCTGCAGCTGCCAGTGCAGTTTGTTGAAAATCTTTCATTTTCATAACGGGAGCTGGGATGAGACTGTATTCCTAAACCGGCAGGATAAAAGTGCTTTGACTTAATAGGTGCCATCCGTGTTAAAAGGATGATTTTGAAGATTATTAGCTGGCATGACAAAGATTTATGATGCAATCTGCTTTTTTCTCTTCCTTAGTACAGATAAGGGTGGTTATTATTGTTAGTAGAAATACCTATTAAAATAAACCCCATGAAGCAGTTTCAAGGATTTGATAAAAATGAATATAAAGTTGAAGCTTCCAGCTTATCTTTAACTCAAATGATTTTCATGGGGTTACAACTCTTCTGGCATGGGATGAGGGAGCAGGAGTGTGATTTTTATCCTCACTCTACAATAGGGGGAAAACCAGATTTTGTACTCCATTCATTAGCACTTTACTGCTCATTACGGCTCAGGTTTGCTTCTGCAAGGGAGAGTTAACAGAGATTGCAGGTAGGTGGGAGTGAGTTGGGAATTTGCATGACTTTTCAGGTTGCAGTCAGCAGTATCTAAATACCCAGTTCTACATGTAGTTTTAGGGAGAATCTTTCCTGCCAAAGTCGTGCTCAGAAGAGCTGGAGAAGCCTATGGGTGGGAGAAACTTTAAAGCATTCCCCCCATGATGCTTTTTGCTGTCAAACATCTGGGTTTCAGGCTTCCAGTCTTGCCTGCTGAGTCACCTCATCCCTCTCTCCTACTTGTTGCTTTCCTCTTGCATCTTAACACTACCAGGGCTTGATCTGTCAGTCCTAAGGAGTTGTCAGCAGCATCAGCTGGGAATTTTGGCAACACATTGTGTTTTTATGTCTGTGTGTGTGTCCATCCCAGGTAGAATGGGAGGGGATGGTACTGAATTTGCACAAGAACAATAAGGCATGGTATTGATTCTTTCCTTGATTTCCTGGCTTTTATTTTTTTTTTTTTCATGCTTTTTATTCTAGGTTTCAAAGGCAAAGAAGTCACTTCTCATTCTTTTGCACTTGTTTTTGGGGCGTGTGCATTTTGCTGTTGCTGGATTATTCACTCACAGCCTTGTATTCTGAAGTGATCTTCTATACAGCACCTAGTGAAACCAAATTATTACTTTGATTTAACTAAAAGCTAAAAATTTTAGGTTTCCTTTTTTTGATTAAATAAAAAATATCAGTGACTCAGAAAACATTTTAGAAAATGTCGTTGCTGAATATTAAAGGAATAATACATAATGTGCAATTTTAAGAATTTTTTTTCTTCAATTAATACCTTATTTTATTTTTTTAATTAAACTTTTTACATTTATGAGCCTTTCTGAGGATTTGGGGGGATAGTTGTGGAGTGATGGTGGTTTTTTATAAATATAGATACCATTTGTGCTATCCAGACTTTAAATGCTGTTGACTTAGACAGTTAAATTAGTTTGGTAGCTTCCCTTCTGTGCTGAGTAAGATATGTTTGCAGGCTGTACAGCTGAGCATAATCTTGTGTCCCCAGCAATGGTGGGGAATGCTGCATGTGCAGAAATGTTATTTTGGCTTTTGGCTTCTTGTAGCCTGCAAACTTAACCTGGAGTCTAGTGACATTGGTTTGACCAATATTGGTTTTGCTTGGCAATGCATTTTTTCTTTATTAGTGGATTTTGTTTCTGTTTCTGGGTGTTCTGCAAACTGCTGTTCAGGATTTGCAAAAGCAAAGGAGTTGTGTTCCCAAGGAACAAAAGATTTTGCATTGGTAGAAGAGGGTGAGGAACATTCCTCAGCATTCAGATGCTAACTGAGACAGGAGAGATTGTTACTAAAATCGAGTTTGAATCAGTCCCATTGCAGAGCACACTAGGCCCTCCACAAGCAGGTTCTCCAATGCAGGGATTCCTGTCTTAGCAGAGCTCTGAGATCTTGTTAAAAGAGTTAAGATCTGGCTCTGTCTGCTTTCTCAAAAGCCTTTTTGTATCTTAGCCAGGTGGTGAGACGTTTTGGATAAACTCCCAGCTGTTAAGTTGAAAGCTTCAGTGCCAGGTATGATCCAGTGATTTCCTGGAAGCTGGTGCAGTTCCCTCTCAGTAGTTTGGGCAGGGAGGTGTCTGTGGCATCCCTCAAACAGGTCACTTCAAGCAGCCCAGTGCCGAGACTTTCATTCTCACTTGCTTCATGTTTATTAAAAATGACTAGAAAGAAGTTCAGAACTTTTGTATCTGGGATGTGTTACATCTATTATGGTGTCAGACAACTAAGAAAAAAGTCACTGGCTAATGAGTCTTAATTGTAACAAAACATCAAATCATTGTCACTTCTGCTGCAGTAAATGGCATTCATTAAATTAATCCACTCCATTACAGAAGTATTTTGTAGAGAATACCATGACCCAACTGCTTCTGTTACAGTAATAAGCTGAACATATCACTGTGGCACTATTAGGTATATTAGAAAGCAGTTGGAAGCATGGCTGCGTGACCTGAAGCAACATCAGCAGGTCTCAGGTAGCATGTTTGAAAAAATAAGCTGCCTTAATTAGAGACAGGACCAAAGCAGAGCCTAAATGTGAACATTCCTGTAGCTTAGCACGGCAGGAAATCAAAAGCTGGATCGAGAACCTCTTTGGCTCCATTTGTAGAGCAGCACAAGCCAAAACAAAACTTAGACCTTGAACTGGGAACAGGGAGTTTAGAAATCTGAATATTGCTTCTTTTTCTTTGCTCTTATGATCTCCTTTTAACTTGAGAGCTAAACCCACCATGCTGTCTCTTCCCTTTTCACCCAGAATCAGAAAACAGAGAACTGCATCGTGCCCCAGCGTCACTTTTACAACGCTGCCATCAAAAATTTCTGGCAGGAGTTGCTTTGACTTTTAGCTGCATTCAATTTCATACCATATGTGTACATATACCCAAGGATGATATAGCGCCTTTGTAGCTGGGGAATGGCCTGCTTTATTAAACATTCCCCTTGCCAAGGGGGAAAATGAACAGCCACAGTAAACACAGATGCAGGGAGGGAGGAACAGTCCGAGCCGTGTCGCAGCGCATTGTACCTGAGGAAAAGTGTCAGCCCCTAATTGGCGCTGAGCGCAGCCCACCTACTTAGCAAGAGAGCCTGCCAAGAGCAAATTGCCCCGGTGCTCCGTGCGCCGTGCTGCCTTCCCATTGAATTCACTCAAATGGCAGGCTTTTGCCTTCATTTTCAAAACTCTCCGTGTGTTGGCAAAACGCTGTCTTGGGGAGAGGCTCTCTGTCTAGAATAAAAACCTCCTGAGGATGCGTTCCCTACTTTGCCTCCTCCAAGGGTGGTGCCACTCCAATTCTTCTCGAAATTTGAAGATGACTGCGGGGGAGGAAGGGGGGTGTATTTGTTTTGGGAAGAGGGGATTTATTTATTTTTTTCCAAGAAAACACATTTTGGCCCAGGAAGAATGAGCAAAATGACAATCTGTCTTGGAGCTCTTAAGCTACTAAGCACAACATTCGGTGCTTATATGTTGTCACATTGCCAGCAGCGGGTATGCAGAGGCAGTGCAGAAGAGAATAAATTAATGTATGCCATCCTTTAAACGATTCTATTGAGACCTAGTGCTTTGTTTTTACTTACAAAATCATAATCTCCTGTTTTGGCCCTTCTTTTGCACCCAAGCACTGAGATGTAGCAGGGATGCTCCTGGAACAAACTGCACTGTGGGATTAACTCCATGAATTCCATCACAAATAGAAATGGTTGGTTGATTGGCAGGTTTTCCTGCTGGTTGCTTACATTTTTCTTCCTAAGCTAATAAAATTAATTGTCCAAAACTAAAGTCCCCTGTGAGAGGTTAGCTGTAGACAGCTGAATTGGAACAGAATGGGGTTGCTGGTTCTCTTAAAGGCTTCTGCTCAATACTTTATTTAGGAGGGAACTTTTTTTGCCCCTAGTTTTTGGATGAAACTATGCTTAGAAACTTAATAAATTATAAGCTTGTCACTTCCATTTTATCACCACTTCATTTCCACCTGCTTCTTCACCTCAGTTTCCTCCTTTCTACATCTGAGAATAGGATACGAGTCCTTTGTTTCTTTTTAATGGTGTCAGCTTGCCAAACTCTTGGTACATCGGGTCACTCTTGCTCACCTAATGATTTCACTTAGGGATTTTAAGTTGGAAAAAACAAGGTCAAAAAGGTATGAGTACACAAGTAAAGAAAGTTTTGCAAACTACCTATTTGAGTCAATCTTGTTTGAGGACCAGGGAAGGTCTTGGAGGAATTCTTCCTTGGACATGAAGCAAGGAGGGAAAGGGACCTGGACATGGTGGAAGGGAAGGTGGTGAGTCGAAATGGGAGATGTGGTGAGAATGCAGGGGAAAAGTTGATTGAAAGATTAATTAACACTAGGGGAGAAAACTGGGAAAAGCAGCAAGGGGCTGCAGAGTCCTGGTTTTAAGCTGCATCTGAAGGTGGGGTGCTGTTGCCCCTTCACCCTCTCAACTCTCCTCCAGTCTAAATTGGGATCTCCTTCACTGAGCTTTCCTCAAACCTTTCCTGTCAGGCTCGGAGCCCACCGCTGCCAGGGTAGAGAGCCCTGAGCTCCCCCCAGATTGTGGCATTGGAGGGATGGAGGGATAGGCACAGTACCTTTTAAAGGGCTTGTAGGTCCAGCAAATATAGTCAAGTTTTCTTGGCTGCTTCAGAGAGACAGTGGTTAAAGATTAAAAAAAGGCAGTAACGGCAAACTGTGTTTTGTACGTTCCTGAAAAGGACTTTAATCCGGTGGTATGTGGTATTTCCCCAGTTGTGACAACTGCATAGTTGTTTTTCTCATCTAAAAAAAAACCAACACGGTGACTTCATGAATAAGGTTTTACTTTCCCTCCACAAGGAATTCAATCTTGGCCATTTTGCTAAATGTATTAAAATGCATGAGAAAATTGTTGTTTCTTTTTCCTTCCATATGTGCATTACTGACACAATATGACTTTGTGCAGACTTTACTGTAACCTGTACTTTAGCTGGTCAATGTAATTTATAACAGAAAAGCTACATATTATAATGCCAGAGCTTTCATAATATGTGTGTGTTGCCTCCACTCTGCTCTTTCATGGCAGTGCTACAAAATATTTTACCAGAATAAGTGTAAATCCTATAATCTTCAAAATTAAATGGGGAAATGAAAAAACCAAACCAGCCTCCATCAGAGCAGGAAGGCAGAAACCTGTGCCTAGTGCAGTAGCTGAGCATGGGGTTGACTGAGGAAGGTAATGGCACACTTGCTGAATTGCAGAAACACCAGTGCCCTCTCTCAGGAGGTTTGGCTGAGATGTGGGGGTTGGCTAAGCCTGCCCAAAATCTCTGTTAGAACAGTGATGGGGACGTGGTGTTCATTTGGCATGTCCTTGGTTGTTTTTCTTATCTCTCTCCAGCGAACTCCAGTGCTCTGTTGAGCTGACCCTGGAGTCACACAGAACATCTCAAAGAGCAGAGGATTATACCCACTCCTTGGCTTGGGTCTAAAGCTGGAGTTAAAAACCAGCAGCACCACCTGAAAGAGAGCTTTAGCCCCAGTGCTGAGCATGGCCATGCCGGGCTCATTGGCATCCAGTTCCTGGCATGGAAACTCTCAGCCCAGCAGACTTCTGTAATGCCTTGTGCTTGAGTTATACAGGGCACCAAAGCTGGAAACCAGATCCCTCGGCAGGATAAGTCACACTGTATTGCCTCCCCTTGGTGTTCAACTCAAAGCATTCCTGTGTTTTGGAGGAGCTCATGACATGACACCACAGGATTTGGACAGTGGTACCTCATTTGGGAATTTCCAGCATTCCTACAGTGATAAATGGCCAAGTGATGTTCCCTTTGATTTATACAACAGCAGGACGTTGGGCACCTAAATAGCTTTATTAGCAGTAATGTGGCTTCCTGCAGACTCTTGAGTAGAGGGGTTTTGCACATGTTTGAATTCGATATAATGTCTGAGGTCTGCTCTCCCTACTATCTCTCCACCTTCTAGTTTTGGCCCATATTCTTTCCATCCTCAGCTCACCAGCTGAAGAGGAGGGATAACAACATTCTTGACCTCAGAAGATTTTGTCATGATTAAACAGTTATCAAAGATGTTTGGATCTGGTGTCACTGGAGCGATGTAAGCAATAAGACAGAACTCAATGGCACAAAGGAGTCAATTGTGTGATATGCAGATGTATTTTTTGTTTATGTTTGGCTCCTACCACTACCATGTTTCTCTAAAATTTAAAGTGTGCTTTGTGTACTGTTGATCTTGCACACGTGACTGCATTCTGCAAGAGAAATTTTAAACAGATCCAGTATAATGCCAGGAGCACGTCCCTCATGTGAGTGGTACTGCAGACTCCTGTGCTGTTTCCCGCGTGTGGATGCTCTGGCACTCACTGTCACAGTATCTGAGGCTGGATTTGGCTTTCTATTCAGCCAACAGATGATGTTTCCAAAAAAGAAACTTCTACAAAATGGGGAGTCTCTGGGAGATAATTACGTGGTTGTATAAATAATGAGTGAGATATTATCTGCTAGCTCTATAGTCACATCCATGGAGAGAAGAGATGAGCTTTCTTCGAGGGCAGTAGAGTTCTCTCAGCTCAATTAAATGGACGTATAGTACCAGCCTGACACTGAACATTTGTTCCCATAGGAGCCTGTTAAAGGGAAATACAGTTAGTGTTGCATACAGCCTGTGTTTAGACCTCCTGCTTGGATTATGAAAAATGTTAAAGCTAAAAAAAAAAACCCCTCATTATTTGAGTTCCAAAAACTGCCTGGCTCCTGCATGCTCCCTGCAGCAGGGCACACCTTTCGCACTGCCCGATTAGCTCCGTGTTATCTAGTTGCAAATGCCTGGCTTCACTATTCCTGTACTTTATTTTAAAAGGCTTTTGCTGTGTGCAAGTGAATGTACTGTAATCTTCTTATCAAATACTGAAGCTCTTTAGTGTTGCCATTTTGAAATTTACTTCGGTTTTAAATTGCAAATTCTTCTCTGGCTGGATGGTCTCTGTTCTTGGTTTAGGCAGTGGTTGANCTCGAGCGAGTTTGAGTCCAACAGAGTTTGTTAGCATGTGCCTGGCTGTGTTGAATCTAGTGTGTCTGTGTGCATGCCTATATACAAATGCCTGAAAACACGCTGGCCCCTTTCCTGATAACGTCCAATTGTGGGCTTCTCTCTAGAACACTGGCAGGGGAAGATACAGATTGCAAAGCTGGTAGCTGTCCTCCTGGCTCATTTTGGGATGCTTTTCCTGGGTATTTTTATGTTGTATTTAGAACCTCTAAAGAGAGAAATTCTCTCTGAACAAAAGCAAGGTTTTTTTCATTATTATTTATATTATTTTAAGTAAAAAAAAAAAAGGCTGGTCTAGTTTTGAGTACGGAACTGAAAATTAGAGCTCATGTATTCTGGTCTCACATCTGTCGGTACCTTGTGATGTGACTTGAAACAAAATCACTTAACCTGTAAGTCTCTCTCTCTACCTGTAAAACAGGGTTGAGAGTAAGAGGGATGCCATGAGCATTAAATATTTAATGCTTGTAAAGTGCTTTGAAGACAAAGAGTGCCACATAAATGCTTATCATTGTCTTAAAATACAAGGAAGTGAGTAACCTTGTGTGGAAAAATTTTGCTAGAAATGGTAACTTTAGGAATGAAGACCAAAGCAGAAGAAGAAAGGACATCTTGCAAAATTGAATATTAAGAATTTTGAACAAAATGCACTGGAGAGTCTGTCTCTAAAGAATTAGCAGAGGCAGTCTTCAGGAACATTGAAAATACCTTCAAAACATCATAGATTCAGTAAACAAAGTTGGACTTCTCTGCTAATAAAGAAGAAAAGAAAGGAAAGTTCTAAACAAATGGCTCTGTTTAGCCTGGCCACAGTAATCAAGCATGTAATGGGGCCATTATGTGAATGTTGCGAGATAAGACATCTAGTTATAGACAGGCATTATTCCAAAATGTATGTCTAATCCATCCTCAGTGGATGTGATTACTTACCTAGAAGATCAAGGAAATGGTATGGATATGTACTTTATTCAGGAAAGCAATGGTAGAGCACTCCATCTGTGAAGATCATTCCAAGCAGCTCGTTCACTTACGTCAGCTTAGAAATTGTTTACAAATGCATAGGCAAAAAGATAATAATAGAATGCATGGAAAAAAATTCTGGAGGAAACTGGGAATGCACATATCTTCAAAGCATGAAATTAAGCAAAACCCAGCCTTTGAAATGGTGTAGGAGGTCTTCTCCATGGTGTCTTTCATAAATATACTAATATATTGCAGATATACTCAGTCCTTTCTGTCCCTCCTCCCTGGTACTAGAGAGGATGAATACATGAACTGCCTTGGGAGATTCTGGAAAAACACTTAAAAATCTGCAGGGCTGCAGTTCCCCCAGATAAACCTGTTCCAGGATGGATCCTCCTCCACAGGCTGCAGCTTCTGCCTGAATCCTGCTTCAGAATGGGTTCCTGTCCACGAGGAGAGATCTTCCATGGGCTGAGGTGTGGATATCTGGGGGAAAAAAGAACAGTACTGGGGATGGACTTCTTACAAGGGCATGTAGTAATAGGACAAGTAGTAATGACTTTAAGCTAAAGGAGAGTAGGTTTAGATTGGATATTAGGAAGAAGTTCTTTACTGTGAAGGTGGCGAGATACTGGTACAGGTTGCCCAGAGAAGCTGTGGATGTTCCATCCCTGGAAGTGTTCAAGGCCAGGTTGGATGGGGCTTGAAGCAACCTGGTCTAGTGGAAGGTGTCCCTGCCCATGGCAAGAGGTATTGGAAGTAGAAGATCTCTGAGGTCACTTCCAACCCAAACCATTTTATGATGATTCTATGGTCAGCTTCCATCATGGTCCACTGCGTGGACAGCAGGGTCACCCCTGCTCCAGTACTGGGAGCACCTTCTCCCCCTCCTCCTTCTTTGACCTTGGTTGCGGCAGGGCTGTTTCTTATACTTTTTTTCCTTATTCTTCTTAGCCTGTGAAGTGTTCCTGCCCTTTCTTAGGAATGTTTCACAGAGGCCCCACTAGTTTGGCTGCGGGGCTCCGTGGCTCCCTGCAGTGGGGACAGGGAACTGGCTGTGAGAAGCACAGGGTCACCCCTGCCTCCCTCTTTGGCACCACCCCTGCAGCCTCCCTAGGTCAGAGAAACTGCTAGAAAGACAGGTGTTGACAGGTACATGAGTTCAGTGATCAATGATTTTACATTTTTTCAGGTTTTTTTGAGAGGGAACTCCTGTGGTGCTTACAGGCAAGCTTAGGCATGTATTACAATTCTGTGTGAGACATTCCTGGTCCGTGTTTGTGCCCGGCAGGCAGGCTGCTGGATGAGCCAGGAGAGCTGTGCTGTTCAGAGTCAGAGCAGAGTGATTGTAACAGCCTCCTGTGCTTTTTGGCCTAAAAATCTATAAATTCGTAAGACTAACAGGAGTGGTGTGGTGACTCATCTGTGCGGCAATCAAGGTGTCACAGCAAATCAAAAGTTTCCATCGCTTCTTTGAGACGAGGATTTGGAGAAAATGCTGACGGTAATTAAAAGAATTGCTCATCCCTAGCTGTGAAACTGTGGTGTGCCTCATAAGATATGCGTCTTATCTCCAAACTATTTATGGCTCTGTCTTGAGTAGTACGTGCCAGCACCCAGAGCTCTGGAGCAGGACGTGGCTTCCCAAAACGGGGTGTGCTGCTGGTGCCTCATGCCGCATGGGGCTGGATTTGGCATTTGATGCTTTTCTCCGGTGTTCAGAGCTCTGACTTCGTTCTCTTAAGTGCCATCATCTGTTCGGATTATTTACTGGGAGCGCAGTACCTGTGCCTGATATTCCTGTGTCTGCCTCTCTTGATGCCTAATAATTGCTTAGATGATGGTAATTCGCAGTCTCAGCCTTTGACCACTGTCTGTGCCCTCACAAAGAGCCTGGATTTTAAGCCAGACTGATTAGTTAAGCTGCAGCTGCATCACTGGATGGATGCTTCTCGTAAAAGCTGTAAGGTTTGCACATGAGGAATAACTGCTCATAGTGATGTCTCTGTACTATATTCATTTATGTCTCCTTGTTATGTTTTAGATCTCTGAAAACAAACTCCGTAGTAAGTTTTGTAGCAGTAGTAAAATCATTTGCTTCAATGTCTTGCTATTAGATGTCACAACATACTTTTGGTTATCCTTCTCATGTTTATGGGGAAATGGCAGTGTGAAGAAAGATTAATCAATCAGGGAAACGATGTGTTATTTCCCCTCTCTTTTCATCTATTCCAAAAACCTGATGGGCTGCAAGGCAAAGTGTCTCTAAGCAATGCATATAATGTATGCAGTTACTGCATGCTCAGCAGCCAAATGCAAACATTGCAGAGTAGAAACACAAGGTTTATCTAAAAATAAACAAAAAGGAAACAGAAATCTGTACTTCAGATTCTACACACAAGCTGTTCAAACAGTCAGATCTTAATAGTAGATTTAAAAGTGTCAACAGCAATGGCCTTGTGTTTTTGCATGGTTAAAACTTGTCAGCAAATGCAGTCTTTTGAGTGATAATAACACTAAAAGGCTTACAACAGACTGTCCTTGGTGTACTGCAAAACAAGGAAAACACCTCACAGGAACAACAAGTATCTGTTGACCTGGGGTTGGCATGGGAATCGCAGGTCACTCTTGTAGGCTGAGAAGCTTCTTGAGGAAGGAGCAAAATCCATGAAATCATCGCATTGCTTAACCACGCAAGTGGAAGGTCAAAAGGGAACAGACCTCTTCAGATTATATTTAGTAACTATGAAGATTTTGCTTCTAGTAGTCGCTTTGCACCACATAGTATTTTTCCCACCCTCCTCCCTGCTTCTCCTCAGAAAAATTTCATCTGATCCAATCCGAAAGTAATCACATACTCATCAGCAATTTTTCAGCAGACCAGATAAAATTATTCTAAAAGCGAAAAACAAATTATTTTGCTCTACATATGTTTATGGACAGATGAGCTAGGCCAGATCCATTCAGGAAGATGCAGGGATGGGATGGTAGCAAATAAATATGCGATGCTACCAAATATTAAACTGTCCCCTGATGCTCTGCTGTAAATTGAAGTGACTACTGTTGCTGCTAAGGTTGGCTTTACACATATTTTTTGCTGGTGTTGACATCTACTGGATAAATTTGCTACTGGCAGGAGGAATACGCTCTGTCTCAGAGAACAGGAGAGTGTTACCTCCTCCTCAGGAAGCTTGCACTGCACAGCTCTGTCTTGAACAGTCATAGACCCTCATCACTGCCTTTTTTGTTGTTTTCTTTTTGTTGTCTTCTGTTCCCAAAATTGCCCTGTGAGCAAAAATTCAATTTAAAGATAGTAAATGGCAAACACATTTGGGCAACAGACTGATGAAACAGCTGCTGTCTTTCTCCCATAGACTTGGATTTTTCTGTTTTGCCCAAGGCAGTAAAGGGAAATTAGTTTATTAGTTTCACGTTGGTCACTGGTGAATATCATCCTCCCTCACAAAAATAACACTTTAATTCTGCTTGATTTGAGATAATTGACCGATCCGGAATGAGGCATGTGAAGGGAGCTACGAAGACGGAATTACACCATTGGGCTGGAAGATCAATTGCTGGGGAGGAGAGCTGAGACACTGCAGCCTTATATTACACCTGCCTGTTTATTACACTTGGCCTGAGGGGAAGGCAATGCACCATTCTGATCTGTTGCCTCGGAGAAGTACGGATGTAAAATGAATGCAAAATAAGGGAACAGCAAGTTGGGTTTTTATGTTAATACATTTTATATTGATACTGAGGACATTTCAGTAAACGGAGCTTCTAGTTTATAGAACAGCATATGTGGTTTTCCTTTTTTCTATGCCAATATTCTTTCCTGGATGTGGTTTAATTGTCATTTTTTTTGCTTCTCCGTAATACTTGTAGTGATTGACTGGTAGCACTAGCACAAATACGTAGTAAAATTAGTCCCACTGGAAGATTACTCAGATGCTACAGCTCTTCTTAGTCCTCCTTCCTCCGCTCTTTCTGCCTGTTTTAATGATTTCATTTTAAGAAAAACGACCTGAGGCACAGCAGATAGAGAAAAAAAATAAAAATCACAAGAAAAAAACAATAGATAGACTTCTGCTTTGTCAAATACTGGAACAGAAGCAAGTCCAGATGTTTGCTATACAGGCATTTGGCATGTATGTAACAGTCTCACTACAAGACTGCATATAGAGTTTTTGACAGCTTTCGTGGAATGAAAACGAATGATTGCTATTCAGAATAAAATGCAAACATTTTGGCCAGTGCTTGCAAATCTAGTAGTTTTCAAGTTATTTCTTAACTAGATTCTTCGTATTCTTAAATGCATGTTTTAAAAAGTGCTTGCCAAACATGATTTGATTTCTCTGTAGTATTTAAAGGTTCTACATCACCTAATGTATCTTGAGAGGGATACAGTGAGTGGTTCATGATGTGTTTCTTATTTGATCTGTTATTTCTAAAGCAGCTAATTAAAAGCTGCAGACCTCTGGCCTAGAAAAGGTGGGCTTCTGATGTCCTGCATTCAGCATACAGCCTTCATCCAACAGCTGAAAAGATAAAACATGAGTCACTTGGGGCAGTTTTAAGTGAGAAGCAAGAAAGGGTGGTGGAAGAAGTGGTAACAGGAATAGCTTTAAGAGGCAGAGGAGCAAGCAGAGATGCAGTTAACTTTGATAATGGCTGTGGTATTAATTCATTAGGATGGTGGCACTGTCCCTCTGGTTCTTGACGCATCGCCTTTCAAAACAAAACAAAAATAGCAAGGGGATGTAAGTGATACTTACTCTATTGAACCAGCTGAAAATAAAGTCAATCCATTTTATGAAACATGGTTAGGCCACGAGAGGTGATGAGCTGTGACTGCAGATGGACAGATAACGTGAGGTCTGGCCAACTCCAGTGACATGCACTGAGAAGGGAGTGTTTCGATACGAAAGCCCCAGGTTTCTGCGAGTGAGCAGCCCAGTATTTCCAGCCAGGAAAAGGGGTGCCTGGTACTGATGGACCGGTACTAGTGGTACCAGTGCCATAAAGCAAAAAGATGGAAATATGGAAATACGCAGAGAAACTCTCCTTTCCAGGCTCTCCATGACCTTTAAAAGTACGGCAAGAATACAGGTGTCTTAAGTGAAGAGCAAGCTTGTGAGGCTTTGTGAGTGGAGGCTAGTGACAGTCATACATTTAGGGCACCAGAAACTGGAAAAACTGTAGTTACTTCCTGTGAGTCAGGGATCTTGTGTAGTCTCTGGGAATTCACTTTCTTACTGGAGGATTGGGATAACTGCACCTTCACACCTCAGTGTGCTTTGAATCATGTTAAAGCCTTGAAGGTCTTTGGATGCCTGTTGCTATGAATTGTGCTAGCCTCATGTTAAGTAAATTTAAAAGACTTGTAGATGTAGCACTTAGGGTTTAGTGGTGGACTTGGCAGTGGTTAATGGTTGGACTCGGTGATCTTAAAGGTCTTTTGCAACCTAAATGACTCTGATTCTATGATTTAATGTTTCCTTTTTTTTTTTTTTTTCTTTTCCTGAGGCATTTTGCATGGAATAAGCTCTTTTTTTAAACTAGATGGTTAGGGACTGTTTCGTGCTGTAAGTGTACATGTGCTCTTGATTTGGAGGAGTGATACATGTCCCCTTTTAACAAAATGTGTGTCAGAAGATCCTGTATGGTCAGAGGACATCAGTTGTGGAATAGAGAATTTATTACTTCACCTGGTGCTGGCTGAAGCTTTTTAAATGTGAACAATGACAGGGAGGGATGATTCAAAAATATCCTCTAAGAGGGAAATTTGAAGTATGTTTTCTTTATTACAGCATTTTGCAGCACTACAGGTGATCCAGAGATCTTATGCTGTAAAGTACGGTGCATTTAACCCTTAACTTGGCAGAGAGCTTTCTCCTATAATGGTTTTGACTGATTGATCAGTCTTCCTCAAGGCTTGGAAAATTGAGAATAGCAGTATAAATAAAAGGAAATTTCTCCTGCCTTGCCCAAAATGTAATTTGAAGACCTAGTCCCCTTCTCGTCTCACCCCCTACCCACCTAAGAAACTGTCCCCAAAAGAGCCAAAATCCTGCTAATTAAATTTTGTGAGATTTATTTTGTGACATTTGGCAACACTGACAGTAGCTTATTCTACATTTCTGCTTTATTAACTATGAAGTCTTAGGCAAGATTAGGTATGTCAGGTCCTGGCAGCCACTTAATGCATTTTGAGAAGATGGCCCATTTCCCCAGAAGAAATCCAGTCGTGTCCCTGTCTCCCATCCCCACCTGTCCCCAGCAGGCACCCCTGGACCCTGGCCACCAGCTGTCATCCTGCCAGCCCCTGTGCCGAGGTGTTGGCCACCGGCTCTGCCGTGCAAGTCTTCTGCACAAACCCTCCACGAACTAGCCTTTAACACGGCAGCTCTTGGCATTTGGTTTTCTTTCGTTTGCTTTTCATGCTAATGAGATAATTTAATTAGGGAAGTCAATGTTTTGGGCAGTGTTTTGCAAGCAGGAGTGTTACAGAGGGACATCATGTTTTTCTCTCTCTCCGTTTTTAACAAGGCTGGGTTCCAGACACTGCCAGCTACCCTGGACCCTGCGGAGACATCTGAGGACGTTATTATGCCTTTGTGTAAAGTTCTGGTGGATTTTCATTTGCAAAACTGCTGTGTAAAATTCCAGTTCTGTTCCTGTAGAAGGACCTTGGAAAAACCAAGAATCTGCAGCAAATGGCATTTGCAAATATAATTGATTTTGGGGACTGGAGGGTGGTGAGGGTTGAATTTTGTGCTGAGGTTTTTTTGTAAGGGTGTAGGGATGGTTTGCAACAAAGCCATGGGGGAGAACCAGATCAACTGGGAGATCTTTCCAATAAAAGCCTGAAGAGAGAGCAATAGATTTAGTAGTTATCTTCTGGAGTTAGGAATTTTATCCAGATACATATCCCAAACCAGTATATTTTGATATATTTTCTATCGATTTATAATTGACAATAAGTACAAGGATGTGGATGGTGGCCTTTTAGAATAGTCCAAGAAACTTGTACGGTCAGGAGCATCCCCAGAAAGAGACCCCTGCACCTGTTGTAAACTTCATGAGTTTGTGTGTGTCCAGGTTTGGCAAGCAACAGGATTCAAGACAGGACTTGTCTTCATCATCTGTTCCAGCAGTGTGAGCATTGGGACCAGTCTGAATCTTTGTGAACTTTTCTCACCCTGCCAGTGCTCATGTTCCAAGAATTGAAGGATGTGTTACCCACTCCGCTCAGATTGTAAAAAAAAATAGTATCTGAAAAGCAAATTACTATATATAGGAAATTATCATATTGAAGATAATTTTCCTAGAAGCTTAGTAATAAAACATACACTTAGAGATTTAGAGATTTTTTAGTAACCTCTTACTTAGTAAGGTCATATTTTGTCAACTGTGAAGGAAAGAAACTGTAAGGTATGGTTTCACTTGCATCATGGCTGGGTTTTTCTTTTTTAGTTGGATAGTCTAGTTTATCTTTTTACTTACCTAAAGGGAAGATTTCCATATGCATCTGAAGTACTCAGAAATAAAAAGTGCCCAAACATTTTTACAGTATTTTGAGATAGCAAAGCAAAAGTCTCATTTTTGCTTCTTGCATAGTAAACTTTCTGCTGAGAAGACACCGTTGGGTTGATGTGCAGCTTTTTTTTTTTAATATGTCCCAAAGCATCACCTCCTCCAGCATATATTTGGAAAATTAAATCCTATATAATCTCTTAAATCTGCTGTTCCTTTATCACTTACAGGGTTAGGATTTGGGTGCTTTTTTCTTCCTTTTTCTTTTTCTCCAAGATCTGATTGTAACAAAGCGGCTCAAGTCTCTCTGCCTTGTCTTGGATTTTAAAAGAGCTTTACAACTGTTTACAAGACTAAATCAGAGGTTTACAAAAGTAGACCTTGCTTGATAATAAAGTTGTTTCCTTGCCTCTCAAATATTTCTGGATCTTATCTTTCTACACAGCTGCTTGTAGTTCAGCTTTACAGAATTTCTTGATTGCATTCTTTCTGCCTTTGTCTAACAGAGAGTTCTTTCACTGAAGACACCCAAACAGAAAAAAAAGAAGTTAAGTAAAAATTGTGAAAATGGATTACTCAGATCCATGTGGGCTTGTAACAGTGATTCCATATGTGTCTAAGAAAGTCTTTGTAGGTTATAAAAAATGTTGAGCTCGAATAAAACATTTTGCTTGGCACATTGCTGAAGAGTTGCTCCTGAAGCTGTCAGGACTGCTGGTACCTTGTTTTATTTTGATTTTCTTAAAGATGTGTACATGTATGACCTGACAGTTGAGTTACATCCAGAATTAATGGTAATACTGATATATTTTAACATGATTTTGGTGCCATATGCATAAATTATATCTTCAGACCTGTGCCTGGGGAGAGGTTGTTGTGTCGGTAGGCTCTGATAAAACTGCATGCCGTAACATTTCTCCTGCAGCGTATATGTGAATTCATTCAAGCTGAGGTACTTAGACATCTTTCTTTTTATCAGTTACAGTTCTTCATGCTAGATCTAATTCCAGCAAATCTCTCTTCTTCCTCTTCTTTTTTTTTTTTCCTGTGTGGATTTCATAAAATACTTAGGCGTTACATGCACTTAACTGCTTTTGAAGCTCTCTAATGGGCTATCTTACCTGTACTTCTATTTATCCTGTCTGAAAACACGTAAGATTATTTAGCTGCTTATTTTAAAGTTTCAGGCTTTTTTTCCTTTTCTGCCATTTTCCTAATGACCATGTATCTCCTTGCGTCACTGTCTCCCAGCCTCTCTTGCCTATCATGTTTCTGTAATGTTATTATTTAAAAGGTAAATTTAGAAACAAATGCTTACCCAGGAAAAATTTAAATTAAAAGCTTGACCTTTATTTTTGAAGTCACTTAATGAAGTTGACTAATAGTCTAAGAAATCTGATTCTCTAGCTTCAGACTGGCTGAAAGCCTGTTTTTCCTTATATTTATATCTGTAGGGACAGGCGCTTTAAGGAGACCTTGACTAGATAAGCGTGGAAAGCAGGGAAAAAGCTGCTCCAAGGCTTGAGCTGGACTGTCATTTAGAGGAACATGAATAGGAAGCATTTTTTCTTCAGAACAGTGAGTGTTTTGGGCTTGGGGGAAGAAGGGCTGTGTTTAAATGTATCGAGCATAAAATGAAATGTTAACCACTTGAGTTTAATAAATCTGCAGCAATGATCTGTTTGAACCTGGTAAGAGGCCTGAGGACAGCACGCTGCTATCTCATATGCCGCTGGCCTTTTCCTTTCCTCTTTGTGTGTGTGTGTGGAAGCCATGGAAGCAAGGAACAAATGAGCTTGCATAAGATATGTGGTGAAAAATGAGTACCAGGAGGAAGGTGTTTTTGTGCTAAGAAGGTAGGTGGATTTCCAAATGGACAAAGTGTTCAGGGTAAATTTGGAGGCTGGATGTTGTCATCTGTGTAAGTGCCCTACATTTGAGTCCTGAAGACACTCGCATTTTGCAGAAAAACTTTCTCAAATATTATTGTAGAGCAAATTGTTGATATGATATATTTCTAAAATTCCTGGTTGTAGAAAATGTTATGTTCTCTAGCAGGGGTACGCTCACATTTTACTTCCCCTTGAGAGGGATAGATTTAAAGTAACTGCTTTTTATGGTCTCTCTCACCTGCTGCATTGCAAGTTTTGGCCTTGTAGGGTTGGGAGAGAGCCTGTCCCATTCCTGAGAAGGTGTTTGTATTGTTTGATCAGTCTGTTACGCTCCTCTGATCTACCCTCCCAAACCCATCTTTCTCTGAAAGGTAATGGTGGGGGAAGGGGTCAGGTGCATGTATAATCCTCATGCCTGGCTCCTGTATAACCCTTGTCTGAAACAAAGCGGGCTGTGGTCTGGCATTCTTTTTGCAGCACATGCACAGTGATGCAGTCTTGGGGACTTTTTGCCTTGCCATATCACTGAATCTCATTTCAGATTTGTCATGGGATTTGTATTTACCTCTGGTTTCTCGATCTCTCTTCTTTAGCTTATAGCCCTTTCTGCAGCCCTCCCTTAATACCAATTTGATCTCCTTTTTTGCTTTGAATTTATCAGTTCGTCCAGTACCTTCTATGGGCTTCTCTCTCTTCTTTTCTCTCTCTTTAGTAGGGTAGGCAATTTTTTCCCCTTTAAGAGAGTTTTTGTTCTTTTTGGCTGCACAATAAAATCCTTTGATTCTATGTGACAAACGGGAACACTTTTCCTTTCTAGTCGAGATTAAAGACACCTGGCTACTCCAGTGATTACATCTTGAGCAGAGGGTGAGGGAAGGCCTGTCTCACTGACTTTACCACCTCCACAAGATAGTGTGTCAGCTGAATTTGGTGTACAGAGGGATTTTCAGCAGTAACAGTGTGCAGTATGCCTCCTCATGGACTACTAGTCTGAGATGCACAAATCATACATTCTTTCTCTTGCTGGCTGTGTCTACATCATAGTTTTATGGCTCTGATGTAGGGTAGACCTATCTGAGATAGCTCAAAGCTTATCTGCTCTACTGGCTCCTACATATGGCAGCGTGGAGCATCATGCTAGCTGAAAAATCAACCCCACAACTGAGGTTGATAGATCTGTAATTAGCTAAGACTTAGCTGGGGCAGTGTCTAAAAAATCTTCTTTCTCTTCCCCAGTGCTGTTTAGAGGCACCTAAAGCTAGATAAGAGAAAATGCCTGCACATAAATGTTGAGGAAAACTTCTCTTAAAAAGGTAAAAATACATGAATTAATTGTAGCTATTGATGTTGCTATTTGTAAGTATTCGGTATTCATGTTTCTCCTTCTCTCTGTCTCCCCAACAGAAAGGGGTTTTTTGTTTTATTTTGTTTTGTTTATTCTTAGGGAAAAAAAGATCTCAAAAGAACACATCTGGAAAATGGTAGCCTAAAATCAGATATTGTGGAACTGGTAGTGACAAGCTTAGGGTGATGGCTGGACTTGATGATCTTAGAGATTTTTTTCAACCCTAGGGATTCTGTGATCTCTGACTGCAGTGACTCCTGCCCTCCCTGCTGTTTGTGTGAGGTTTCCACTGGCCTCCGTCTCTCGAGATGGTTTATGCTGCCCTGTGTCAAGTTCTGTGCAGAGGAATGTGATGATTACACTTGACTTGGGACACACTGTTGGAGAAGTTTTTCTTATGAGTACAGAATATATTTAAATCATTATTATTTTGATTGTGATCCTCAACAACAATAGTCTAGACAAAGCATAAACTCTGGATCTAAAAATATATTTAAAAATTAGCTAGTCTGTTCACAGCTCGTTTCTTACCTCACCCAGCAGCTATTTATGAAAACATCTTCTATTCTTTCTAATTTTAAATAGCAAGCACTAGCAGTTGAATACTCATTTATTAGATAGTTATCCCCTCCGGTTTTTCTGCACATCTTGTTGCTGTCAAGTATCTTTGTACCCAGCCAAAAATGACGTGTTGAAACAAGTAGTGTATATTTAATGCAGTGTATTGGGAAAAAAGAAAAAAAAAAAAGACTGATGTTCAGCTCCAGCTTTCTTTTTTTCATCAGAAATACCATGAAATACAGTAGCTGGACTGAGAAGTGAATGTGCTCACAAGGAGAGCTTTGGGTTTTAAGTAAACTTCTTAATGCATGGCTTAGTCACAGGCTTTTTTCCTGCTTGTTATTGACGTAATTGCCTGTCAGTCTCATCTGATAGTAGAATTGTGGGGGGCAGGGTGCCTTGGATCGTGTGGCAAAAACTGCTCGCTATTGACTTGTGTGCATGTGTGCCGCTGCTCTCCGCTGAATTAAATGTCAGATGTGCTCAGGAGCGTGAGTGGGTGGGGGAAATGTGATTTGGTTCTCCCTGGTTGCCTTGTCAAGGAGTACACTAATACAGCTAATGGAGATCCTCGAGCTCGGAAGGAGAAGGGCATTCAGTTGACAGCCACCATCCAAACAGTCACAAAAGATAGCTTCATACAGCAGTGGAGGCTGTTGGGATTAAAAAGGAATTCTTTCAAAGACAAGGAATAATAAAGGATATTTTGAAATTGCAGCTTGCAGTTTGCAGGCTCAGTTTTTGCCCGACTTAGCAAAATGGTTATAAAACAAATGAAAGCGGGGTTATACGTGTGGAATTTCTAATCTTTAAAGACACTGTGTTTAGGTACTGAATTTATTCTGAGATAGTTTTCACTAGAGAAAAAGTTTGCTTTCTTCACCTCTACTGGAAGAAAAGTTTCTGTTTTCACCACAGCACCTTTCACAGCGCTGGTGTCTCTGGGTTTTGCTGTGGTCATTGTACAGCTGAGCTGGCATGGTCCGTTGGAAAATACAGAATTAGTTTTCTGAATGAAAGTATCGGATGGCCACAAAAATACAAGACAGAGGAATCTAAGTAAATACCAGAACCATCAGCCCTCAAATAATCAAGTCAAACATTGCATCACATTCTACTAGAGAAAAAAATAGTTGGGTTAGGAGGAATGTTAATTTTGTGGTCAATGCCAACAACACTATGGTGTGGCCCCCAGTATAGGCTCTTGCTACAGGTGCTTATTCCTGCAGAGGGACAATGTAACCATCAAAAATGCAGCTTCTTGGGAGACTTGGTTTGGTCTTTTGTTGAACATAATGATTATGGGAGGGAATTTGGCAGGGTTTTGTAATATACATTTATATTATTGAATTTTTAACTGAGGAAATGATTGGTTTTGTTTGCCTTTTTAATTTCTACCAGGTGAATAACTAACACTGTTGATAGGCACACTGTTTTATAACACTTCTATGTTTTTTCTCTCTTAAGAAGTTTCTTATCTTTAAGTTTCTGGGTGAATTTAGTTCTGGCTCCCTCCACAATCCTTATAAACAGATATTCTCACCATCCATTTTTGTACCTAAGAATTTGTGAAACAACATTGCTTTTACTGACCTGATGTCATTATTACAAAGAACTTAGTGGATCATGTAATGCAAATAAAATAAATCAGGTGCTGCAGTGACCTAGATACTCATTATTTATTTATGGAAATAAATACATTTAGCATTTATTCATACTGTTTCTTCTATTGCAAATGCTGTAAACTTTCACTTAGTCAGAACTCTGCTGGGAAAATAGCACTGTTGCCACCATTCTGCACATTAGGAGACCTTGCCAGGAAGACTTCAGTAACTGCTCTGGGCTATGTAACATAAAATTATCAAAACTGAGATTAGGTGTTGGGAGTCTTGACTCCCAACATTGTGTTCAGACATCCCTCACCTGGCAGATACAATCTGTGGATAACAAAGACTGAGGGATGATAAGGACAGGGTGATCACACAGAACAACTTGGCCGTTTCATCACCTATGTGTATTAAGTCTAGCCAGAAGCATGGGAGGAGACAGAACATGTTGGCCTGCCCTGGAGAGCATCCTCAGTGTGGCAAGGTGTCACAGAGTGAAATATTCCTATAGGAGCTTCCAGTGAGGAGGTCCAGCAAAAATGAGAAAAGGGGGCTGTGTGAAGCAGTATTTGGCTTTAAAAATAGAGAAGTAATGGATAGATTTAGCAGGTAGATTTTTTTCTCTTTGATCTTTAGGATCAATATTTGGTCATGTGTCATGTGCAGGAAAGAGGCTACAGAAAGGATCTGAAGGCTACTGAGGAAACTGCAAAATGGAGCTGTTGGGAATGTTTCCTGTTGTCAGAACATTGAATTGTGACTTTGTTCTAACTTGGCTTTTCACAATTTGTATGCTTTTGCTTGTTATTTTGCTGAAGAGTTTGGGCAGATGGTGTTTCTTCAGGTCTATGGGACTGGGCTCTCCAGTGTGTCCCTTGTACTTGTCTAAACTCTCTCATTTGTGTTCTAGATTAGTATTCACTATGACACTGTTCTCTTCCTCTTGATGTTTAGCTGGGAAAAGGGGACAAACAGTGCTCTCCTAAAGCAAAGGAGGCATGACAGGGTCTTGCCCTGGTGGTTACAGAGTACGGTCGCTATGCTGGGACCTCATCCCTAAGTCCTCTTTGTCTTTAATCTTCCAGGCAGGCTCTCGAGTTCCGTCTGAGACGCAGCTGCCCTCCACCGAGATGTCACGGCACCACAGCCGGTTTGAAAGAGATTACCGTGCCGGGTGGGATCGCCGGGACTGGAGCTCCAACGGGAACCACATCGGCAGCACCAACTGCAGCAGCGCTGCCAGCACCAACAGCAGCTCCCGCCCCGGGCTGCTGCCCCTGCCCATCGTCCCCTCGCGCCTCCCCACCCCGGCCACCGCCGCCTGCACCACCGGCAACAGCGATGTCATCACCAGCCTGGTGGCCAACTCCTCCTCAGCTTCCAGTACCAAAGTAAGAATTCAGCTTGAGTTTTCTTTTTTTTTTTTTTTTTTAGTGGGGTTGATCTGTTGAAGGGATGTTAGAGATGGAGCATTATCAGTCCCTTTGTAAAGCTTGTGTTCGTGGGATAGCCAAGAGTAGGAAAATGAATTTATATGGGCAGTCTCTGTCTTTTTAATTCATTTCTGTGTTGTGCTTACACTAGAGTAGGTCTTTCTTGCTCCAAGACTGAATGTCCCCATGCTTCTGAGAGGCCCAGACAGAGCAAATATTTCCTTCCTTTCAGCACTGCCTCCGTTTGCTCTTCTTATCTATTGACCAAGGCAGAGCTGTGGTTGACAGCGAGTGGATATGGTTCTCATCCAGAGGGAGTGGAAAGTGACTAAAGGTCATAATTTTGGCTGAAAAGTGTTTTTTCTTCTCTTTAGTTGATAGTTTCCTATAAGGTTCTCAAAGGATCGTTCTTAGTGCAGGTTGGAGTGAAACTGTGGAACTGCTGTAACCACGCTTGCTCATTTGTGCAAAAATGCTCTCTAAGGAGTGAAAAAATGTTAAACACCAAAGAAAGGAAGTCACTAGTAAACCATTGGGCTTTTTTTTGTTCCAATATGTTATTGAGGGAAGAGGGTGAGTTTTCCTTAAAAAAAAAAGCCTCTCTTAGATCTACAAAGTACAAGTTGATATTCTCGGAGAAAGTTGGGGTTTCTTTTTGCTTGCAGATTCAGGTAGAACAGCTGGGAACAGGAACACCTGGCAAATGGTAAAGGTGACCACAGCACTAGCAAAGTGAGACAGAAGCACTGGCTGGGTTTCTTTTTGTGATATTTAACATTTTCTTTCAACTTGGTTTCATTTTAATAACTGGAAGTGCCAAATACAGCAGATGTAGACAGAGGGAAAGGAGACAATGAAGTTATTTAAAGTAAGCCAAGAGCAAGCTGAAATTTTGCTGCAGTACCATTATTATATTGATTTTTCTCACACTGTAGAAAAGCAAGGTCAGTGCTGCAGAAGGAAACATTAGCCCAAAATGTGATTGGTTATAAAAATTTGCTGTAGCATCTTAAAATTATTTTCATTTGAAAGAAGCCACTCAGATACTGATCAAAACATTTTTAGAGTTCTCCAGATGCTATCCACTGATAGATGCATTTCAATCATGCTTTGTCTGGAGATGATTGAGGCAATTTTGGACCCAAACCAGTGGTTTCATTTATCATGACCTTTGTTCCTGGGTCTGCTTAGAGTCCAACAATTGTCTGGAGCTGATCAGCCCTTTTCCCAGATGTTCAAAACCATTTTGAAGCTTATCAGTGCTAGTAAACCATGTGTTTACGGGGGGAGAGGAGGCAGGAACAGCAAGTTAAGTGCATTTTGATCACATGCTAGATGTGTACTGTCTTCTAAATTGCCTTATTAGACAATTTTCTGATGACTTTCATTAGTAAGAATGTTTTGGCATGAATAGATCAAAAGCAAAAAACAGACAAGAATGGAGGTAGCAGGACATCCTTTTTATTCTGCGAACTGTTAATCAGCTGTGTAATCTCCCATAAAATAAATGTGTAAAAATGCATAGAGTTTTTGCCCCCACTTCTTCTGCTGTGAATCAGCTAAGCAGGTCTAACTAAAAATTCAAACTTGCATGTATTAAAGGGGAAAAACTGTGAAGAAGTGAGGGAGGGTAGTAGGTAGGTAGGTAGGTAGGTAGGTAGGTAGGGTGAACAGAGATCTAAGGATATGGTGCCTAGCCAGCTTCCAACTAATAATGTGAAATAGTGTCCCAAAAAACATTGGGTGCTCGTACACACTCCTGTTCACCCTGCCTGACTGTGTCTTTCTCCTTCACACACAGCAGATGACTTGTGGTCAGCAGTGTAACCAGCCAAGGCTTTTTCCTGGTAGAATCCAGCTAATGGCTAGGCATAAAAGATTACGTCCGTATAATGAAGAGATCACAAGTTAAAAAAACAACGTGGTCACTTGGTTTCTTTTAAAAATAAAACCATAAAAATTAAAAACATAAAAATGTAACAATACTTTAAAAGTAAACCAAGCACGTGCTAAGCTGTCTTGAGCTGTGGAGAGATCACAGCCTACCTACCCTCAGCAACTATTTTTGTCAGCGTGTTTATGGGGACCAGCTCGTGGGGGACAGGTGACATCTAACACCTGGATTTGTTAGTTCTGTTTTGGGAGTGGGATACTTGATTGCTTAGCTGCCCTTCTGCAGGCTGAACCTTCCCCAGCATGATGGGAGGTGTCGTTAAACTCAGTGGCAAAGGTGTGCCCCACAAAAGAGGAGACACAGTGGATAAGGTGTCAAGAAGCAAGAAAATTGATAACCTGGTTCTCCTTATCTCCTTGTCCAAGGAGATGGGTACAGCCAGCAGTGTTGCCCCGGGCTGAGGACAGAAGGGCCCTCTCTCTTATCCAGTTACCAGTTTTGACTTTAGCATATCTTCCAGAGCTGGTTTGGAGATATCGAACCATAGACAGCTACCATCTGTAGCCCTTCAGTTTGGGTTCCTACTTATTATCCTCCCAGTTAAAAGTTTGCTTTGTTTTTTTTGTAAAACATCTAGTCTGTCTTCAGTCCTTTGGTCCTTGGTTCCTCTAGTTTCCTGCTGTCGACCAGTTTTAGTAGCCTCCAAATAACTCTGTATCTTTTGCATCCCCTCCGTTCTTCATTTGCCTTTGAAAGTACGAGTGCTAAAACTTAGATACCCAAACCATATGCATCCTTTCAGCTTCAGACTCATCATTCCCTTGCATGGGTATAAAACTGCTCCCTCTCTCTGTTTCCATGTCTGTACAGCTAATAATTGCTGCAGACTTTTTTGCCAAAGTGCTAAGTCAGTAGTTATTAAAAATGCATGTACATGGCATTGTCCTCAATTACAAGTTATCAAACAGACATAGTCTTGTCAAAGACTGAGGTGTCTGTTTGACAAGACCTGTCTTCTGGGTACCTGTATTGGCAGATACTGGTCATATTTCCATCCTTCAGCTCAAGGTTAACTGAATCCTAAAGTGACAAATTCAAAATGGAGGGACAAACTTCTTTTCTCTCTGACATGTAACTGGACTGTAAGACTTGCTGCATGCTGGAATTGTTCAGGGAATTCATAGATAAATTGTTTTAAGGACCACTAGTCTACCTAATCTGGCTGAACCATGTTCTTTAAAATTATGTAAATGTATGTAAGATTAAAGACTTTGCCACAACTTACGTGGTATGAATAGAAAAAGTGTTGGAAAGAAGAGAAAAAAATGAAACCATCTTCAGGGGGAAGCTTAGCATATGTAAGACTAGCTGTGAGGGGGTTGGGTTAGGTCTATGTTTTCATGCTTCTGGAAGAGCTTTTTACTACTTTCTGTGGAGGACTTTAGAAGGTTTTTATTACGAATTATTAATGTGTAGGAGAACTTTAGAACTAATTATACGTTGCAGACCTTTGAAATTTATTCTCAAAGTGTACCTCTAACCTTCTTACCACAGATGCTTTGGTACAAATCACACTTAGTGGATCTGCCACCTTTAAGTGGTTACGGATGTTTGGTCTGAGTTATTTAACAGAAAAGCTGTCTTTTCCTGAACTTTATTTTTTTGCTGAACAAAATGACAGTGAAACTTTGCACTGCTGTAACCCATTTCATTGGAGGCTTCCAGAAAATATCAGAAAAACTATTTAAACCATATCAACCTCTAAGAAATATTTCGATGCTGCACACCCAGTATATTGACAGGGAGAGTGAGGCACTTGGAGGTAGTGATTTTTGGGTTTCCTGCTCATTCTGTGCCACTATGAGCAAAGTTTCAGCTCTTTTACTCAATTTGGTTTTTCTACCCTGATTCTGTACCCAAAGAGCTGGGCCACAGACTGGCACCCAGAGGCAGCACAGTTTGGAGGAATGAGTCCTTCACTGGAGATACTTCCTCAGACTCCTTTACCAGTAGTCAATAGGAAAGTGCAAATCTTGCCAGTAAACTCTGTGTTTGGATCAGTTTGTCAGACTCTGAGCTCAGTCATGTATGATGATTGAGCTCAGGGTTGGTTCTGTACATGGTGGGGTTTTGGGTTTTTTCCTGAAGTGAGGTTATTTCTTGGTCGAAGGAAGCTATCCAAGAAATCCCTATAAGACTACAGCACTGCTTAAGATATTGGCAACAAAACAGTCTGAAATTCATTTAAGGATGCTGCACACCATTCCAGCTATGTTTTCTGTTCATCTCAGCAGCACCTTCATTCTTTGTTGCTTTTCCGAATTACTTTGCAAGTTACTTGTACAATTTTCTCCATCAAAGCTCCTGTATCACAGCTTCAATTTAGAAGTGTTGTCATGGGCTGTAATTTGAAATTTTATTACCAAGAGATTTTTTGGTTATAGAACATTTACTTTTATCATCTCTATATTATTTTTAAATGCCTGAAAAGATTGATACATCAACAGAATCTGTGCACCACCAGGCGAGATCTAATTTTTTTTCAACCTTAATTTTAAAAACCCTTTGCTTGGAACATAAATTGATTCTTCAGCCCCCCAACACTTAATGATTTGTTATTCTCAAGGTTAAACCTATGACAAATTTTACAAAAACACCAGTCTTCTGTTTTGATAAGATTTTCTCTAGTTGAGCTCAGGGATAGCTGTGCAGTTTTAAGTCTTTAAATAGTGTAACTGAGGCATGATCGTGGCCCCCTGTTCTCACAGTACTCCTGTAGCATTTAGGACTTGTGTGTTTTTGCTACCAGAGTTTACCCCACTGTGGTTAGCCACAGTTATGATGTGGGAGGGAAGACAGTGATGATAAAAAAATTTTTAACCTCTCTGGAAAGTCAGGCAAGGATTGCAGGCAAAGAAGTAGCCACCATTGACTTTGTGCATCAGTGCAACTAAATAGCATTAAAGAACAAGTGAGGAGGGAAGAAAATTCTTATGGTGAAGGAAAAACAAGTCAGGGTGGCTGAGAAATACACTATAAAAAGGAATAAAGGGAAACAGCACAGAAGTAAAATGTTATATTCTTCTTTCCTTCATGGGCCAAAAAAATGTAGCTCCCTTAACAGCAGCCTGTCAGATGCAGATGATTTGCTGTAGATTGCAGGATTTGTGTTGTCTGTTCTCTTTCTCTCGCTTAGGAGGTGGTGATTTACTAAGTTGGTGTATGGCTTCCACAAATATTTAAAATATTGATTAAGCAGAGGAAGAATAAACACGAATTGTTTTTCAAGTTACGCCTTATGTTGTACATGACTAATTACATACAACAATTTGCTCTGCTACGGTAACTGAGATTTATGTACTCTTTTTATTATAAAACATAAGATGCTTGCATAAAGAGAGAGATTATAAATATTGGAATACAACAGTTCCTAGAAAACAGTCAAAACATGCGGTGATGAAATATATGGGATTTGCTCTTCCAGTTTCTCTGTGGAAGCTGTTCTTCCACTCCCCTAGGGTTTGTACTGAGAGTTGGCATATTTTTGTCATCATTTCAGATAGTAGCCTGGTGATTCTTCGATCTGGACATGACATAGCAGTAGGGCCCAAGTGCAGTCGTGGCAAAAGCTGTGTTAAAGATCCTCAGATTCTTTTGGCAAATTACTGTGATGGTACACAAGGCTTCAGTCGCTGGATGTTAAATTGTAACAGTGATTTCTTTCCAGCAGCACATTTCTACCTATGGATAAATCTTTAAAATAGAGTAATGTCTGGTTTCATTGGTAAATGAGATGCAAGCCTGTTCCCACCTAAGCAGAGACATCTGATGCACATGAAGCTCTGATTATGGCAGACTATTACATCAGTGTTGAGGAAATCAGAGCAATGCCCAGAGTATGTAACATCAATGGTTAGTAGCAAAACAAAAGGACAGGTTTTCCCTGGCACTCAAATCACATTCTCCTTGTTCTTTAGGCTTAAAAATTCACTAAGCTTTGCACAATTTACCTTTTGGGCTGACACACCATTTAATTGGATTGCAGCTTCCAGACTGAGCCTTTTGTGAGTAGTCTGCAAGCAAGGAGAGAGAGATAGAGTGAATGATGTTGGCCATGACGTACCATCACACCAGCCCAGCTAGACTGAAACCAGCAGGGTGCACCACAAAAAAATACCATTATAGTATTGTATTTATATCCTCAATCAGAGAGTTCCTTTAAGAGTTGCATTTGAGGAACCAACAGCTTCTACCAGGAATGAGAGGAGGAAACAGATGGATTTGGTCATTGACTCTCAGGACCTCTTTTTATTTCTTCTAAATAAAAATTGACCAAAAATGTCTGTGAATTGAACTCAGCATTGATTTCTGCTGAAGTAATCACATTTTGCTACTACAAAAAAGTTACAACTCCTGGAAAGTATTTGTACCACTACGGCAGAAGAGAGCAAAGGGAGATCAGTGGTGGGTTCCAAAACTGATGTGATGAAGGGATTGAAGTAGAGGAACCAATTTTTCCCTTTGAAGGAAGTTGAGATGTCTCAGGTGGTTTTGAGAATCCTCTTTAAAAGGCTATTTCTAATGATCTGTGGCCCTAGGGAGGGCTTAAATTGTGCTGATTATCTGCCACTTCTTACCATCTCATTTCAGTATTTTTTCTCAGATGTATCTGTACATATTTTTAATAGTGTAGAAATTGGAACAAAATGTGGGTTTAATTTGTCAACTTTTGCAGATACTTTATTGGACCAAAATTGGTTGGAAAGCCCTGGCATGCTCATTAATCTGTAAAGTCATAAAAAGCTGCTTGGATTTTTTTTGCTTGCAGTGTGTTTATCATCTGTTGAAAGAGCTAAGAGGTCTGGCCAGTTTCTAGGCCCAGTTCCATTTGAAGATGAAAGGCAGCATTTTTGAAGCACTAATTGACATCGCCAAATACTTACAAGGTCACAAACATGACAGCTTTGGATAAAGAAAAAGGAGTATTTCTGGGCTTTGGCACTTTGATGAAAAAGTCTCTTGACTTCCAAAAGGGATAAATATCAGTCACAGAACCTAAATAAAATTTGTGTTGGCCAGGATTTAAGTGCTTGTTTCTTTGAAATTATTTGGAGTTCTTTTTATTTGTTATTTCCTTCTCAGCATTACTTTGTTTTCATATGTATTAGTTGCAGATTATCCATTCAAAATAAAGCAAAATATATACTTCTGTCATTCAGGAGTCATGAGTGTTTCATTATAAAATTTGTCTCAGCCTCCTGTCAGGCTAAAAAAGCCTGGGAGCTGCCTTGCCTGTGATTTGACGTGGGTTACTAGAGAGTTTATTTCCACAGAGCAGCACTTCTAAAGGAGGGCAGGTTCTCTGAGTCATAGGTGCATATAATCCTGAGGTTGGTTGCTGTCATTTAGGAACGTAATGCTATTGTCACCATCAAACACAGCCACAAAGAATTTTACAAGGAATCACTTGGTGGTTTCCTATTATTTTTGCTGTCAATGCTTAATAGGTAGGATCTGGAAATTATTTTCAAGAAAGCTGATCCTTTCTCAGCAAGGTATTTCTGATTTTGGTGTTTCATGAAGAGCATAATGTCAGAGAAATCATTGAGGGAAGGGATGGCTGGATTGAGGTATAAAGGAGCCTGATGCAAACAGTTTGTTAGAGGGCTGCTCTACTGCTTGGATGGGATGTCTGCATACCATAGTTTTTCTTATAACAGGAAAGCAATGGTAATTTTTAAAAATCACAGATTTAATGCATAGCAGAAGGAAAATGCATTATATGACAAATGTAATATTTTCTTGATGGCATCAGTTTCCTCAGCTTGCAAAACAAATTAGCCAAATGAATAAAAAGAAAGAAATAGAAGGGCGAAAATCTTCACCTCTCCCTATGCTTTCCATGGGCCTTGAGTTCCTGCTTGATACAACACTTGTCTATGAAGCTGATAGACACAAAAATAAATCTGTCCCTGGGAATGATAAACAGGACATTAAACTCTGCTCTCTGGCTCTTTGAACTGGGAATGCTGCACCTTCAAACACTGGACACAGGCTGATGTGCTCCAGGCATACCAGGAAGCTCTGATCAGCCAGGGCTGACACTCCAGACTGATGCTAAAGCATCACCACTGCCCTGTCTACCATCCTGACAATCCTCTTGAAAAAATGCCCAGACCTTGAAGAGGAGCGTGAGGATCTTGTGACTCTGTGGCATGAAGTGTGGGCAGCCCGGGCTGTTGTGAGGGAGGGCGGCAGTGCCAGGAGTCGCGTTACAGCAGCGATGCTCCGTCCATCCCCACAGTGCACACAAGGTGCGGACATCTCCTGCAGAAATGGAAATACACGAACTCACTTCCTTGGGAGTGGGCAAAACAGAGGCTTATTGTCACTGCCTGTGAGGGCACTGTAGGGGAGACCATGGAAGGAATTCCTCACACTTTTTCCTGACTCTAGTTTCACTCTGTAGAAGCAGCTCTGATGAAGATTTATAGTCTTAACATTGCTTTTAAGAGAAGCATGTGAAAAAGGATAAACTTAGGGGTATCCAAGTTATTTTGTTGGGCTTTCGCTTGGAATTTGAGGCATTACTAAATGTTCAAGTGATGGTTAGCTGGGGTAACCCTCTGTTCTTGGATGAAGCAGGCACTTTTCAGGAAACAAAATGCACGTTTACTTTGGTTTGGAGGAACCGACTATTCCAAATTCTCCCAAAAGCTGGTCTGCCTCTGCTGGTTTTGGTTGTTCTCTGCTCCTGTCAAGCTGAAACATATGTGGTTGTTACCCACTACAATTTAGCATGACCAAACTGGTTCACTTTGGAAAACAAAGCTTGTAGAAGTTCTGCAAAGAAATATATGCTGTCTGTGAACTGGTATTTGTGTGTAAAACGATATGCACCTACCGTATAAATAATGAATAATAACTAGTAATAAATTCTTCATATCATAGCATTATTTCTTTCTGTTTATGATCCCAGGTCTTTTATGGTATTCCTGAAACAAAGCACTGAGAAGTATGTGAATAATATTTACTACTACTAAGTTGTTGCATAAACATATCCAGAAAAAAAAGCTTTCTTGGCTATGTAATTTTAATGTTTAAGATTATATACTGTTTATATTATAATATTATATATAATTAAAGTTATGCTTTAATTCCAAAGGAACATAAAGTGTTATACAAAGCCCATGCTTTCCGAACCCCTGAAGTAATGCATCAAGGCATATTTGTCAGCTGGCAAGTGAAACACCCCCAAAGAGTGATGCTGGGCAAAATTTGACTACTGGAAATCCATGTTGTTTTTCAGAAGTGCCAGTCTTTGTAAGAGGAGCTTACAAAGCTGTTGTACAAGACCCTGCAGAAGGATCTTGTAGTTCACCAGCAACAGCCTCCTGGTGACACAGGAATTGCTCAGCCACTCTACAAAAGCCAAGCAGGGATGGCTGGAGGCCATCCTGCCAGAACATGGAAATCCTGAGCAAGCTCAAATGAGCAAAGGAAGTGTGTGGGAACAGGGAGAATCACAGAATCATTGAGGTTGGAAGAGACCTCTGCAGATTTCCTGGTCCAGTCCCCTTGCTCAAGCAGGTTCACTTTGACCCAGCTGCCCAGGGCTATGTTCAGAGGACCTTGAGTATCTCCAAGGAAGGAGACTCCAGTCCTCTGTGGGCCACCTGTGCCAGTGCTCTGTCACCCTCTCAGTAAAACAATGCTTCTTGCTGTTTAATAAAATCACAGAAACATTTAGGTTGGGAAAGATGTTTAAGATCATTGACTCCAGCCATTAGCCCAGCACTGCCCAGCCACCACTAAACCATGTCCCCAAGTGACACATGTACACGTCTTTTAATACCTTAGGGGTGGTGACTCAGCCACTTCCCTGGGCAGCCTGTTCTCAATGACTGATAATCTTTCCAGTGAAGAAATTTTTTCCGATATCCAATCTAAACCTCCCCTGGTGCAACTTGTGATCATTTCATCTTGTCCTGTTGCTTGTTATGTGGGAGAAGAGACTGATCCCCACCTTGCTACAAACTACAAGCTCCTCCTGTTTGTTGCCCATGCTGGGCATTAGGGGTCCAAAACTGAGCAAAGTCCCAATACAGCTGCAGAATCTCCATAGGAAACATTGCAAACAAACTCAGCTGCACGTGACCAGGAACACTCTGAGCTAATATCAAAATGTGCCTTGTTTTGAGCAGGAGGGAGCACAATGATCTGCAGAGGTCCCTTCCAACCAAAGGCATTCTATAATATCCTGACAAAATCCTAGAATTGAATCAACTCTTCAATATATTTCTCAAGGCAGAGGTTTTGACGGTTTGCTTTAAAACAATATCCAGAATCCTCATTGGCCAATAAATACCAGAACTCTGGATTTATTTTAGGTCTTCTGAGCCTAACTCCTATCTTGGCATAGTCATCACAGTTTTGCTTTTGAACAGCTTGTTTCCTTTAGAATTTTTGCCTCATGCTGGGATGGAGTAAGACTGAATAATTTATCTTCCTTTTCCTCAAAAGCTGAGCAACAGTTATACCCCACATGGATTTGAGACATTATTATCTTTCTAAGCTTCCATTAATTATCTTTATCATCCCTGCTTTTAAAGGTCTAGCATTTATCTTTGCAAGGTTCTTCAAGCTGAATTATAGAAGAGAATTTGAGTCTATTAATTCCATTCTTGCTTATGAAGTTTTAAACTCCATTTCATAAACATTTTTTCCCCTCCTCACAGTAATCCTACTGATAGTTTTCCTATGACCAAAGTGTCTGATGTGTAGAATTGATGGCTTTTAGGGTCATCATGCACATGAATAATTATCTCAGATGCAGACTGCTTTGATTAAGACACACAGATGTGTACAGGTTTTGAAGATACGGATCACACATGCTTTGTTTGCAAACGTACAAAGCTGCCATTCACCTCGTTTTGTCAGCCTGCTTAGAAATATGAACTGCTTTACAATAAAGTTTAGCTGAGGAGCAGTGCAGGATAATGCTATTTCAAGTTTTCTTACATGTCATCTCAGCTGTGATTTGTACCGCTGCTTCAAGTTTTATAATAAATCCATCTTCATAGAATCATAGAATGGTTTGGGTTGGAAGGGATCTTAAAGTTCCAACCCCCCTGCTATGGCCAGGGACACCTCCCAGTAGAACAGGTTGCTCTGAGCTCCATCCAACATGACCTTGAACACTTCCAGCAATGGAGCAGTCATAACTTCCCTGGGCAACCTGATCCAGTGCCTCACCACCCTCACAGTAAAGAATTTCTTTCTAATCCCTGATCTAAAACTACTCTCTTTAAGTTTGAAGCCATTTCCCCTTGTCCTGTCAGTCCATACTCTTGTAAATAGTCTCCTTACATCTTTCTTGTCAGCTCCCTTCAAGTACTGGAAAGCTGCAATTAAGTAACACTATAAAGCCTTTTCTTCTCCAGGCTGAACAATCCCAGTTCTCTTAGCCTTCATTTCCATTTTCATGTTAGGTAGATAATTCCCAAGTTTTCCTGTAAGTTGCCAATGGTTGCTTTGCAAAGGGATGGGGCAGCCCAAGTCTGGTGTCAGTGCTCTTTAGAGAATGGAGGATGCTCTTGGGTGCAGTGCACCAAGTGAGGTGACAGAGGACCCTTCTAAAATAACCAGAAGTCAAAGAGTAGAGCAGGACACCTCTACATTCACCCAGACAGACCCAAACTGACCACTTTGCTTTGTGTTCCTCTTCAGTTCCTGTGGGCTATGTTATTCCTCAGGTCGGGTGTGTGGTTTTCCTGTAAAATTGTGCAGTGGAGTCTTCTCAGGAGTGGAAATGGAAAGACAAAGGACAATGCAAACAAGTCAGCAAAGGAATTTCTGGTTAGAAAGAAATAAAAAATGGCTCACACTGAGGGTAGCCAGCTACTGGCACAGGTGCACAGAGAGGTTGCTGCATACCCTGGAGTTACCCAAAATTCAAGTGGACAAAGCCTCCAGCAATCCAGTGTTGTCTTTGCCTGCTCTGAGGAGGTATTGTACCTGGTCGCTTTCCAGAGCCCCTTCCAATGAAACCAGGCTGGTTATTTTCAGGTGGTGAAAGCCTGCAAAGAGCTGTGGAGAGGAGTCTTGGAGAAAAGTCAGTCTACACTCTCCCAAAGGGTTTCCTTCAGAGAACAGAGAGGCGGCACCTGCCACACAAAGTTATCTTGACCTTGGCTATAAGTCTGCAAAGGCAATCTTGCTTACCTTCTGAGCTGTTGGTAAGGGACTGAATTTGCTCTGCAGCAAAGACCTTTTGTATCATTCTTTTGGTATGGATCAAAGAAAGTGGTTCAAAACCAGAGAGAGATACGGCAATCACAGCAGTGTTGAGCAGTGTGCTTTTTGCATCCAACTCTTTGAACTAGGACGCAAAGCAAAGCTTAGGCAATGCTGCAAAGTTTGTGGACCAATTAATTTCATTCATTTATCTTTTCACCTTTCTACTTCAGCCTCGATGTCTTTCTCCTCCTGTCCCATATTCCATCAGACACTTGATTTAAACTCTTCCGACACTTCCCACAGCATCCCTGACTGTACTGGAAGCACCATCTCTTGTTGGCAACTGCCACTGAATCATGGTAAGAAATGAAACACGCTGGGTGCTTATCACAACTATTTTGACCTTTTGTTGTTTTGGCAAATGGAACACCTCAGCAGAAGTAAGGCTGCCTGGAAAACAAAGGAAAAAAAAAAAACAAAAAACAAACAAAACCAGAAGAATAAGGAAGGGAATCATGACAATGCTTAAAGATTTTAAATTTGGTTGGATACTCTTTTTTTGTCTGTGTTCCAGCCAGCTCTGCTCACAGTACAACTGTGTTTGGCGAGGTCTCCCCGAGCAGATCAAGTGGTGCCAGGGCACAGGCCCAAGAGCTGGAACTGGACCATCTATACCATTAAATTGTTAGCACAGGCTCTGCCTTGCGCTCAGCCTGGACCAGCTAGTGCTGTCATAAACAATTCCCAGGCATGGCCTGGGGATTAGCAAGAGCCAGCAGCCATTCCCAACTGGCAGTTTGGATATAGCCACCTTGTTTTGGAGGGTAAAAGTGTATAATCCTGTGAACGTGGCCAGGCCATAAAATTTGGCCTTAGAGCCGTATAGCAGGTCCTGGCTCTGTTTTGTTTTCTAGTTACTGGGATGATTTTGTGTATGAGGCAAGTGTAATTGGTTTTACTTGACTCCACAGTTTCATACTTGACTGAGTTATAGCTAAACAGTAAGGAGCACAAGCACATCTCCATTTTGTCTTTTCTTTAGGCCAGTCTACCTGTGCACTGCGATGGTGTGGTCTGACCCTGCTGTAAATTGTCACAGCAACTTGAATAGTTTGTGAACTCACTTTTCCATTAAAAATAGAAATGCATAGACTAAGGGAGTCTAGAAGTGTATCTTAAAGGGAGTTGTGTCAGCTGGTTTTCAGAAATCTTTGTCAAGGTTTTGCACATGGGCCACCAATTGCTGACAAATTGAGTTTCTGTATCAGAATGAATATGTTCTGTAGATGTGCCTGGTGCCGGGAAATGATTTTTATATTTTCAGTTGTATCTGGAAATTAGAGATTGTATTAGGTATTGGACAGATGTTAACATACATCTGGTATAAAAGATCATGATAGCCATTAAATGTTGAAGTAGAAACACCTCTCACTACCTGCACAGTTGGTTTTTCATTTAGTAGCCTGTCTCTTTTCTTCTTTTCTTACCACAGCAATGAACAGAAAATAATACTGCTTTCTAGCAATGAAAGCTCAATAAACCTATGCTAGCTGCCAGGACTGGGGAAATTCCAGAAGTGTGGTTATATCCTTTTGTCCTGCCCTGTTTTCATTCTCATGCTTCCATTTCCAGCTGCCTGAGGTACAGTTACGAATGCATCTTGATTTTTTTCAAGATAAATTATGAATGCCTTTTATTAATGGAAGTTGCCTGATTCCATGAGCGGAGAGCTCTAGACTGCCTTCCTGGCACATCTGACTAGCACTGCGACAAGAGAGACCTGAGGTTTTGGTTCACCTTCAGCATTTTAGTCATCGTATTAACCAAAATTAGTGTTCCCACATATGGCTCTTTCAGACCACACACTCCCTCTAGCACAGCATAGGCAAGCAAAATTAAAGCAGCACAGTTAATATGTGTCTTCATGTGGGGTGGATTTGGCCTTGATTTTCCACCAATGCTGACAAATTTGAAGACTTTTCAGTGCCAGATACTTTATCTGAAGCATTTCTCATAGAAAATGGTCCATTTATGATGGTATCTCTATAGAAATCCATGACCACATTGTATTTGGGATAGTTCCCCTCAGAAGAGGCTATAGAAATAAAGCTTGGCACACCTCACCTGTGGTGTTATATCTTGGAGACCTCTGGGGGTCTCACTTTCTTCATCCAGTAAACCATAAAATCTGCCAAATCTATCATACTTTTGTAGAACAGTTCACAAGTCTATGTGATGAACAGCTTAGGGGTTAATAGTGGGGTGTTTTGCCAGTCAGGTTCAGTCAAATGTAACACTACTAGCCTGGGGTAGTTGTTCAGTACTGTTGGAAATGAGCTCCTTTTTATCAGCTCTTTTGCCTTTGTGTTTCTGCTTCATTGCGCTCAGTGCCCTGGCTGTTTGCTTTTCCTTTGGAGGTGAGTGTTCCTGGACAGAATGAAAGTACAGAGATGCACAAGGTGCAAATGTGCATTCCACTGCTGAAACCTTTTTACAAGAGCTACACTGCTTGGAGAGAGAAAGAAAGGAAGAAATGCAGTTGCTAGAAGCAAATCTAAATAAGCTTCCACTCCACCTTTTTCAATTTACTGGAGGAAATATCTTTCTTCATATCATTTGACTTTTTGATTGTTAGATCAAACTGAGCCAGCTGGAATGAGCTTCGGTGATCAGAACAGCAGACCTAAAAACCTCTGTTTGGCTTCTCTCTGGTCTTTGTGCAATTGGTTTGCTTAGATTTGCTGTAATAACCTTTCAAGAGTCATGTACGCATTTTTCACTAAGGACCCTGCTGTGCATTGTGATTATATTATCTGTTGCTTCCCTGAATGTTTAACATGATCAAAGTGTTGTGTTGTGTTGTGGGGCTTGGTTTTGGGGGAAGTTTCTCTTTTTGTCTAGGTCTGTCCTGTGTCCCCTGTTCCCTCCAAGCTTTTACTTGCAAAATATAAAGTTATGTTGCTTGTTTTATGTTGCTTGTATTATTGTCTGTATATCAGTCCTCCTTTTCTTCCCTCCCTCCCCTTTCCTCTTTAAACTATCTGCTTAGTAAAGTATAGAGCAAGCATGCAGAGTATCTCTGATAATTGGGCAATCTGAATTCAGGGATGGATATTGGGTGTTAAGTCGTGGGATGGAGGCTGATTTTGTTGGAAGGCCATGTACTCTGTTTCTGGGTAGGACAGAGTGGAAATGCCCTTTCCCTCAGTGCCTCTCACCAGCAAGCCGAAGCGAGAGCGTTGAACAGGAATGCGATTGCCTGGCCTTGTCCGCCCTCCTCCCCATGGAAAGCAGCAGATGCTGACAGTGAACATAGTGAAGTGCAAACGGGTAAAATAATGAGCTGAAGTGATAGCTTAATGGAATTATTAATGGGATTTGTGTTCAAATAGTGAACACAGATTTATTTTTATTAACACAGGTTTTACACATGTAAACTTATGCAAAAGATTATACCCCACTCATTTCCCCTTCTCTGGCGGAGTGTTTGTAGAGTACGCTGTATGCTCCAAACTTCTTTAAATATTGCCCTTTCTCTCACTTATCTATCAGTGCTTCTCACTGTGTAGCTCTTCATCTAAACCTGTATAATACACCCAGAGATTTAACTGAACAACGAGGAAACCTTGGAATGAAAACAGAAGTAGTAGGTGTTCAGTGGGAGTTTGGTGTTTGCTTGTTCATTCTCACCAGAATAGAAGACAGGAACATGACGGAAGCTCGAAATGCTAAAGTGCAGCTCTCCACAAAATGTGAGGTCTCTGCTAGAAGGGGCTGTATTACCTATAAGGTGGTGGTGAAGATGTCATAATTATGAGCTGACATTTAAAGAAATGTCAGAAGCATTGTCAGAAACAACCCCCTACTCGGCTTCCACCTATGTATCTTTTTGTGTCCCCGATCCTGCCATCTGTTTTCCCAAGGACTCCAGTTTTGATTACCTTTTTGTTTGCTTTTCTGATAAATGCTTTGTTTATCCTCTACGCCTGGCATGTGCTTCCAGAGATTGTTTGCAAGCCCCTCGCCCTCTTTGTACATGGATTTCTCCTAAAGAACTATTTACCACCATGATGCTGGCAAAGACTAATCCTCTGATTATGGCTGGATTGTAAGTATTTCTGAATGCATCTGTATTTAGGAGCAGACTTTGCCAAATACTTGTTTGGGAGTGTGTGTGCAGAAACACATATGGTACTACTCAACATTGTTACCTGTCATCTACTTGCTTGCTTGTTGTGTTATTTTCATCACATGCGAGCTCTGCAGGTCAGAGACCAGACCATTCTTGGCATTTGAGAAGTTCTTTGTTTCATTTATTAGATTTTTATTGCTACATGTCTTTTGAAAATCAAAGAAAAATGCTATGTTGCCACTCTGCCCTGGTACCGCAAGGTCTGTGCAAAGCTCATTGGTGACTGTCGTGGTTTGACACTGGCCCAACGCCAGGAACCCACCAGAGCTGCTCACTCACCCTCCCCTGCCACTGCTGGGTGAAGGAGGGAAAAGGAAAAAAAAATTAACAAACGCTTCATGAGTGAGATAAGGAGCTGGAGAAACACTTCAAGGGCAAAACAGGCTCAACTTAAGTGGCAAAGTGAATTTATTACTAACAGAATCAGAGGAGGATAATGATAAGTAAAATAAGCCCTTAGAACACCTTCTCCCCCCCTCAGCCCCTCCTTCTTTCCTGCTGACAGCACAGGGAGACAGGGCATGGGGATTTGGTCAGTTCATCACCAAGATTTCCTTCCGCTGCTCCAGGAGAGGAGTCCTTCCCCTATGAGGCCGTGGGGTCCCTCCCACGGGAGACAGTTCTCTGTGACCTTCCCCAGCGTGGGTCCACTCTCACGAGCTGCAGCCACACCGCACCTGCTGCAGCGTGAGCCCCTCCCATGGGCACACAGCCCTCCCAAAACTGCTGCACCGTGGCTCTCTTTCCACGGGGTGCAGTCCTCCAAGGACAGGCTGCTCCAGCCTGGAAGCAGGGCCCTCTCTCTCCACCGGGTCTCCCACTGGATCACAGCCTCCTCCAGGCATCCACCCGCTCCGGCACGGGCACCTCCCCCATGGGCTGTGGGTGGATCTCTGCATCCCCCGGACCCATGGGCTGCGGATGGAGCTCTGCATCCCCCGTGGATCCCCACGGGCTGCAGGGGGATAACCTGCTTCACCAGGGTCTTCAGCATGGCCTGCAGAGGAATCTCTGCTCTGGCGCCTGGAGCACCTCCTCCCCCTCCTTCTCCACTGACCTTGGTGTCGCCATGTTGTTTCCCTCACGTGTTCTCACCTTCTCCTCTTATCTGACTAGAATCCAAAATCTTGTGACTTTGTTCTGATGACTTTGTTCGTAAATACGTCATCACAGAGGCATTACCAGCCTCTCTCATTGGCCCACTTTTGGCCAGCAGCATGTTCATCTTCTGAGCCATCAGCCATTGGCTCTGCTGGACATGGTGGGAAGCTTCCAGCAGCTTCTTCACAGGAGCCATCTCAGTGCCCCCCCTGCTACCTAAAGCAAGGCCGTGCCAAACCAATACAGTGACCATTAAAAAAAAGGTTTTTTCCAAAGAATCTGCCATATTTCACTGTTATTGTGATAATGCTAAAGCATGTTTTATGCTGCGAATCCTAAATCAGTTCGTAAAAGATAAGAACAGTCATGGTAGGTGAGACAGGGAATTCATACAACTCGATACTCTGCCTCCAGTGGGATTGATATTGCAGGTACACTGTGGATGTATCTTGGATGTATCCTTCCCCGGAATGTACTGCCCACAGCTGCACCTTGGAGATTTCATTTACCACATGCATCTTTTGTCTTTATGCCATATGATAAAACATGAAGCATAGGCTTGCATGCAAGCAGGGAAGCAGCCCCATTGAACTCAGGATGGCTGTCCTCATCCCTACTGTTTAGTATGGGTTTAGTCATTTAGATGGCTTGATACTTTCTTAGGGAGAGATATCCATGGCAGGTGGCTGCTGTGAGCAAAACGAAAAGACCTGAAGTGTGCTTGAATCTGCCTGATCCTTAAAATCTGCTTTCATAAGGGCGAAGGAGTTCCTCAGGCTCACATCAGTGTCTGGAGGCATGCACAAGGACAGGACTTGGTCATGTCTGTCCATCTGGTACTCCCTGGACCAAATGACCAAATAATTTCCCAGACAGAGGAAGGAGAGCCTGCTGAGCCAGCCTTGACTTGCTGCTTGGGAACAATAGCTGGACACTTTCCTAAATACTGGCATTTTAACAACTAGGCTGTGTCAGGGCAGGAGGAGGTTTGATATCAGGAAAAGGTTCTTCGCCCAGAGGGTGGTTGGGCACTGGAACAGGCTCCCCAGGGAAGTGGTCACAGCACCAGCCTGACAGAGCTCAAGGAGTGTTTGGACAATGCTCTCAGGCACAGGGTGGGATTCTTGGGGTGTCCTGTGCAGGGCTAAGAGTTGGATGTGATCCTCCTTGTGAGTCCTTTCCAGGTATTCTATGGTTCTGTGACCATAAATGTGCATGTAAATTACGTCTGATGATTCTGTGGAGTCAAATAGATGTAAGATTGAGGTCAGATAAATAGTGATGCAGGAAGACTAATCTCTGATGGCTCTGATTTCTATTTCTGAAAAAAAATTGCTGACTGTGGGATTTTTTTTTTTTATCGTAGAATCACATTAGTCTTGGGGTAGAAAATATTGGGTAAAATATATTGTACTCATAATTCATATTAATGGAAATTCAATAATGGCAACCTGTCATTCAAAGAGATTGAAAATGAGTCCAAGTGTTGTGCTATAAAAACATTAAAAAAGCATTATGAATTACAATCTATTGCACCATGTTTTGCTCGTTATAAATAATGAAGGGAAAAACTAGTCCTTGGAAGTTTTTGGATTGTCCATTTTGAGAGAAGCCAGCAATTACTTTGTAGAGCTGACTGTGCACCATTGATCTGACTTATGGATTTCATAAATGCAGTGGTCTGCTAATTTAATAAACGTGCTCAATCTGTTTTTAAACAGAATACAGAACTTTGAAAAATGATTTCCTTTCAAACTAAAATTAACTCTTATGGCTTTTAAATATTAGACTGTGATATTTGCTTCCAGATTTTCATTAAAATACCTTCTGGTTTCACATTTTTCCTGGGATGGGCTCGGCGCTTGCGGCTCATGTTTTATGATATTAAATACTCATATTTCACTTATGCTAATTTGGCATCAAGTTATGAATTGGAGTTCTTAGGCAAACCTTTATTTGGTTCTACATTGTCAGTAAAGCTTGCAGCTGCTTAAAAAGTTTGCTACTGCCAAAAGCTTAGATAAATATGTGTTCAGAAAACTAGAACTTGCTGTGTATTGGACAGAATATTGATAGACTATATGTGATATCTTGTCTAAGTAGTTTGTATGTAAAGCTGCAAGTTTTTGTGGAAAAACTTGCAGAGTTTTCAATAAATTTGCAGCAAATTGGGTAAAGGGAGATTTCCTTGTCAATTTAATGTGTACTTTCAAGCATGAGCTGTGATTATTTTTCTCTAGTCTATTTTAGATGTTGTAACCACAGTAAGTCACAAACCAGATCAAGCTACTCTTGCAATTTGGCTGCTTTTGTGAATCCAAAACCTACCTGTTGGACTTTAAAGTGTAAAGAGGTCAAACAGTGAATGTATATCAGCTGAGTTTCAGGACTTGGTGATAGGATACCCATTAATGTCCAGGGAATCTTGTAATCTGAATTCTTTCCCCCTCTGTCTGGAAACTCACCTACTGTGTTGGAGCACAGAGTGTAACTGGGGACCAAAGTCTTCCATGTTGAACAAATTCTGAACTTTATAACATCTAGATCAATCCTTGCTTTCCTTCTCCAGTCTATGCAAAATGTATGGTATCCTGAATTAGCACTGACAGGGTAACTGAAGGACCTTTGGTCAGGTGCCAGGTTTAATTCATTTGTTATGAAGACCGAGAAGTGAATGTGACAGTGACAGCAGTAATTATCTTCTTCTGTAAAGAAATGCAATACAAGCTTATGCATTTTGGTTAAAGGGGGGATAAGGAAGAGGAAGGCAATTATACCTATCATACACTTTTGACCTGTTTTTTTATCAGTCTTGACAAGCTTAGAAAGTCTTCTGGTACATCCTGGCCAAGGAACACCTAAATCCAAATAAAATAACTTTCAACTGATACCATATTTGTACTGCAGACTGATAAATTGCTTTTTCAGAAATCAGCTCTATTGAATTTTTTAATAAAGTTAATGGGCTAGGACAGACAGTAGTGGGTTGCTGTCTGCTTAGTGTATTCTGATACAAAATGAAATTCCCTCAATCTTATTTAATATTACAGGTTTGGGGTTTCAGAGGAAGAAAATGAAAATCAATGACATTTGCAACGCAACACAACACAATATTGGAGCAGCAGGATTCAGGGAAAGTAGCTAGTGACTGTCCTTGAGGACTTCCACTAATTATATTTTTTAGCTTCCACCTCCTGCGGATACAAGACTAATATTATTTACTTTTCTTTATTCTGGCTCTGTTGGATTCCTTGAGCAGCTCTTATGAGCTATTTGAATAAGGACACCTTTGAAATTCATGCATAGCCAGAGGTCCAGTTCTTGCTGATATTCAGACTATTTCAGGATGTTTCCATCCTGGCAGGTCTTTTGAAGAGCCTGAAAAGTGAGTTGGCACAAGCATAAGTGTATTGAAAAATTGACTAGAGGAAGCAAACTTCTACTTGACATATGGCAGGACCATGGTCACCTAATTTTAGATGCTGATCTCTCTGTACATTTGGGTACTGTTGAAGACTTTGGAGCCTTGCTTTGGAAAAGGCTTGTCTAGAACTAAATGGAGACACTTCGAGAGAAGTGTCTGTGAAAGTACAAGTTTGCAGCAAGTACATTTGTCTTTAAATAGGGGGATATAACAATGTGAGGTCAATGGCAGAGAAGCAGTGCTCCATGCCATGCTCTGCTGCCCAAGTTGAGCTTGTCAGTCCTTGGGAAGTTGAGAAGTCAACTGAGAAGTTGACAGGGTCGTCAAGACCGGGTCCTGAAGGCCTGGCCAAGAAGCTGTGTCTGTCAGCTGAAAGACTGAGCTCATGGGCTGTGTCTGGTGGTAGGAACGAACAGACTTGGCAGTATTTCCCTGGAAAAAGCGACGTTCCCGCAGATAGCAATCTCTCTGCTGCTCATTGGGCCATTCGGCACATCTGCGTCCTCTCTCCCGATCCTGACAAAATGTCCCTTCTCTCTGCTGAGTTTTCTCCTGACTCATCAAGTCAGGAGAATACATTTGAGCTGTATTTTGCACTCTTCCTAATGAAAAAAAAAAAAAAAAGAAAA
>VZTE01006313.1:1134900-1184118 GCA_013397775.1 Eulacestoma nigropectus | reverse complement strand
TCTTAATGAAAAAAAAAAAAAAAAGAAAAAGCTCTTTCTTTTTAATGAAATTTCTTGTATAAGATCAGAAAATCTCAAATAGTTTCATTGATCTTTTTTGTTTTGTTTTATTACTTAAGCACTAAAAATGAAATAGATAAGACATAAATGAACTGGCTCATCTGTTGTTTCTTTCCTGCTCTTGGAAGGCTTTATTTTTTTGTGCCTACTATGCAGATTTGTCATATGTAATGCACTTCTTTTGCTTCTCATCTATTTCCATGCCTTTCCATTTATTTCCCCCTCCATTTCCACTTATTTTTACCTCCAACAATGTGGGGTACCTGAAAGCTCTCTGTTGCATTCCTGGGAACGGGCTAAGTCTAGCAGGTGAGGCATAAGGAGAAGTTTAGGGAAACACAGAGCCTGGTCCTGTTTCACCTGACAGCTTCTGTTGAATCCTTGAAGCTTTGATTCCCCTCATATATCTTTATCCATCCAAATGTTAGGCATCTATTTACAGTTGGCTTGTAGCCCCTCTTTTTATTCAGCAGAGACGACTAACGCTCTCCAAAAGATGACTTTTCTCACCCTACAGTAGGTGGTTCGAAGGCCTCCTTTGGTATCTTTTTCTGTTCCCATTGGATACAGAGGGACCCTGTAGATCGATTTTGGAAATCTGATGTTGAAATGAAGCCCATCTTCACATTCTTTATCATTTTATCCATCTGTGGCAGCAAAAGCTATATAAGCTCTTAAAGATCTAAATGTGAAATGAATGCACGTTCTGCAAATGGTTATTGATACTGTAAGTATTAATATCAGTAGTATTATTATTATCCAACTGCTGAGGGAAACAGAAAACCACATCTTGCCTATACTGAATCATTTGAGTGCCAGAAGCTTTGCCCAGTGTTTCACTGCATACATTTATTTCCCCTTTTTATTTTGCTTTTCCTTTTGCTGTTCTTCATTAATGCAAATTTTTCTCATTTGTGATGCTAGTAGGAAGTGCTTGGCCCATTACACATGGCTTGGTCATAAACAAGGTATTTGTTCTTTCTTATGAACAGAAAAGTGTCAGGAAATTTCATTCTGGGTTGCTGGTGACATTATTACATTGGAGATTGTTGTTAGAAAACTATTTTCTCTGCAGATACAGCACTCAACCTCAAGATTTTGAGGTAAAACCACACGAATAAAGCAGTTCACTATCTCTGATCAAATTGCTCATTTTCAGTTTTGTGGGAAGACTATAAAGGAATGTATTAAAGGAATAGGAGAATCTGTAAATGCCATGGTGAGTTGGAAAATGAATAAAAAAAGAACAATGGGGTTTTGAGGCTGTTGAGGAGATGGGACACTGATTTCAAACTGAGAAGGGACAAAAATAAGCCAGACCATTGGCTTGGCTTTGAAGCATTAAGGAGGGAATTCAGCTGCAACGATCACAGCTTGCGTTTCTTTCCAGAGTGTGTGTTGTCTGATGGCCTACCATGCTGAATAACACTTGCAGGAGGTGCAGTTGTTTGTTTTAAATATCTAACCTCCATGACTATAAAGGCAGGTAAACATTTTCCATATCTGTTACCTGGTAGTGAAGGATTGTGACTGGTGTAGTCATGGAGTGGTGAGGGAACCAGTGGGAGATCTGAGGGGTTTGTGTTTAGCTCTTGACTGTGGTCTTCACAGAGGTCTCGGTCTTGGTCAGATCATCCAGGATGTATGAAAACCTGTTGCCTCCTGATTTCACTAAAATTTCGGTGTGAACAGCAGTGAAGCTGGACTTTGATGTTTTGTTTTGGTGACCATAAGAGAGAGGAAAACAGCCACATCAAGGAGGTACTTGTGAGGATAAACACATTAAGTGATGAGGGACTCCAAGGCTTCATCCATACTTGTACCCTGGACAGTCAGACAGGGCATGGGCCCAATGTTTTCAAATTTTTGAACAGTGCAAGAACAAATTGTACTAAGCAGCATGAAGATAAATTGATTTCAATTCTACCAGGTGTTATCAATTGATAGTATATCACCATTGCTAGAAGAAAATTACAGCTCACTGAAGGGAGTTGGGAAAATAAAGGGGTGTAATCTGGAATACTCCATGGTCCAAGAGAACACAAAATAAAGCAGCAAGAAACCAAGACATTGGCATGCCTTTGGGATGGTTCTGTTTGCAAGAACATGGTTCTAGGCTTTTGAGACTTTGGGAAGAGTTTCTAAACTCTGGGAGGCACAATGGCACCATTTTTAAACACAACTACATCAGCTGTCTGCCCATTTGCCACGGATTCCCTTGGAGCAAGGACTGCAGGGTGAGGATATGTAACTCCAGCTTGGTTGCCCATGCTGGAGGTTTGGTTTATGAGTAGAACCCATCTTTCTGCATAGATCCAGTGTGCTCAGCTGCTGCAGTTGAAGCTTGGATGCACCTTGTTTGCTGTCCCATGAGACGGACTTTGGAGCCAGCAGTGCCTAGGACCTCATGGCTCAAACCACAAGGACTTCTCTCTTAAAGCCCTCGGGAAAGGGCATCAGAGTTTCCTCGATAATCACCTCCAAATTATCTGTCAGTGTAATAATATAATTAACGAGGGGCAGAAAAGACCTTGGTTGTATAAAAGGAGAAATAGCAAGTAAAAGTAGGGAAAGTTCTTTGATTAAAGTCTATTCTATTAGTAAGGCTGATGTTTGAATACTCTGCCCAGATCTAACATTCATGGCTGAAGAAGATGGAAAAACACTAAAGCAGTTCTTAAGGAGGACCATAAAAACTATTGAGGCCTGGAGAATAAGCCATAAAATGTGTTTCAGTCTAATCAGTTTCTTAAGGGAGGTTGGAAGAGTTATATTTAGGAGCTGACAAATAGAAAAATAGCTGAAGTGGAGAACATGTAAACCTTGCAAACAATACTGAGTGACTCTAAGGAGCAGTGAGATGGTGTTGGGAAATCAAGTAGTCCCAAATGATCCAATGAGTTCTTCCATGCTTAGGTGGTGAATCTAGAAGAACTAGAACGCTTGATAAAAACTGCAGGACCACAGTCTTCCACCTAGGTACTGTGGTGTCTTCTGATATCGTCTTGAAAGATTTTCATTTGAGGAGGTCTTCACTTGGAAGATTTATTTTGCAGTAGTAAAAAATATTTAGCTGATTCATTTGGAATACAGTCAGTTGCAGAAATGAGTGGGAAACAAGCTATATTTTTAAAAATTATTTATTTATTTATTTGTTTGTTTATTTATTGCTGTGAGGACTCTTAGTTTTAAACCTCTTACTGTTCCTTCTGGAGATTTCAGTGCATGCGCTAGAGCACTGTTCTCATGATGCTAAATTATTGGATGATGTGACCTCACAGAATCATGTAATATTCTGAGTTGGAAGGGACCCACAGGGATCACCGAGTCCAACTTTTATGTGAATGGCCCATGCAGGCATCAGTCCCATGACAATGGCATTGTTAGCACCATGCTCTGACCAAATGAGCCAATGTCAGTGGGTGAAATTCTTTCAGGAAAAATGGCTGAAAATTAACTCCTGTAGCTGCAGCACTGTTGGGAATCTAAAATTATGGTTAGAGAAAGAATCTTGCTGTGTTAATCCTACTTAGCACTTTACCACATTTTTTTTACCAGGTCTATTGCAAATGTCAGGTCCTCAGTTGCTAAATGTCTACATTTGTTTTCTTCCCTTTTTTCCACCATTTTTTTTTTTGTGTAATACTGTTTTCTTCCCAGTTTTTTTTCTCTGCCTTCACGGTTCTTAAGTATTTCTTTTAACCGTAGCGTTCATTTTATCTAACTATCAGTAATATGGTAACTAAGACTACACTCAGTTAACTGTTAACATAATGTGCAATGACTCAGATTGCGCTGAGTGTTTGAGGATCATTCCACAACAGGGTACCAGGGAGACCATTCCTTGTGTCTGACAATGTGTAAACCCATGAAGGTCTTTCTATAAGATTTGGGTACAAAAGGAGAGGGATGTGAAAACACACTGCAGTGACACACGTTAGGCACTGTCACATCCCTGAGGGCAGCAGTGACTGGCATTTGGTGATGTTGCTGAGCTGATGGTGAGCAGGACATAGGGTCCATATGATGTAGTGTAGTTTGGGGCTCAAAATGCTTCTTCATTCAGCTTTTGAATTTTGCCTTGTTATCTCTCTGTATTTGGCATGACATTTCTCAGGTTCAAAATGCTGAGAGCCTTCTAGGTAGGTGTTTTGTGACAGCGATAAAAATGTGGACTTAAAAGTCGTGACAAATCTCATCTAGTCTCAGAACAGTGAAATGTTTACATAGTTACAAAACACTCAATCATCTGCCCTGTTGAGGTACATGTTGCTTATCTATTTTATCAACTTTTTCATCCTGTTAGCATTAGTGATTTCTAGTGTTGCCAGCTCCAGATGTTCTGATGTTGTGACAAAGTCCTCAAAGTCTTAAGATTTTTACAACATCATAAATTTAGAGTTGCTTTTGTTTCCTTTATGGCTTCTGAGGCTTTGAAATATGGTCAGGTTGCATTTCATTATTCCATGTAACAATTAAGGCTGGAAAATGTTTATCTTTTTTTGAATGAAAACAGAGGTAGCCTTTGGGAATCATTTGTAGCCACGTCACTTCTAGTCAGCCATAAAAGAAGGTGCTGCTGAGGGGATGGGAGAGAGAGAGAAGCAAAGTTCAAACACCAGAATCCAAAGTTTTAACCCTAAAACTTCCTGCTGCCTAACCCAATGGGTAACTAGAAGCTCTGCAGATGCCTTACTTTTTGAAATTTTGGAATACTCCTGACATCTTCAGCTAGAAATCTGTATGTGCAAGACCTGTCTCTGCCTTACAATTAAACTTGTCTGAGATGTGGAAGCTAAGTAGTACTTTACCAAAATCAACAAAGTGGCATTTCTCAGAGTATGCCTTTCAAAAAAAAAAAAGGGATTTAAGGAAATCTGAATACAAGACTTCAGGTCAGCAGCAGCTTTCTTTTTTTGCAAACAGCATAGCACCAGGAGATCTTAAAACTGTCAAGAATGGTAGGGAACGAGGATTTTGGACAGAGCATTCTGAGTGGCAAGTTCTTCATCTCTGCTCTCGGGTCAGGTGTGTGCTCTCTGGAGAAGCTTTTTCTTCAAGACCTGGCAGTAGATGCTCTGCTCATATTTAAGAGGGAAAGGAGAAAGCCACGGTCTGAAGAAGAATGAAGGGATATGTCCTGCATTTGACAAAAGGAAGGCAAGCCAGCTGCAAGCTTCATCCTGCTGTTTAGAAAACAAAACAAAACAAACAAAAATCAAAACAAAACAAAAAAAACCCCAACCAAGCAACAACAAAAACAACAGCAAATTATCTTTTATTAAAACAAGAGAAGGAAAAAGGTAGTCCCCAAAACACAAAGATCTGGAGTAAGGCATCGGACATGCAGGGCAATTTTGGGGTTCAGAACCTACAGACAGTGAAATAAAGGTAAAAGTATTGAGTTGTTTCTCAGTCACTCAAACTGATATGGCGCATAACTTTGTAATATAGAATTAAGAAAGGATTTTGCTTTAATTATACATTTAATTTCAGTGGGTTATAGTGTTTTTTTTATAAATATGGTTTTGACTTTGCAAATAATGGAATAACACTTTCCATCTTGCAAGAATATCCTTGTGATGTTTTCACTCTCAAGTCAGTGTGTTATTAAAAGTCAGACTGAAGCTTGCAAATCCAGGATGCATGTGTCCTTTGGAGGTGAAAAATCCAATTACAGCGGCCTGCATTGGGGAACCTGCAAGCCTGGGAGGTGGGTTTATCTCGATCTGAATAACGAGGGTTTGTAAGAGACCTGGCATCACAAGTTGCTGGGCCCTGGAGAGAAGCATTTCCCTATAGATAGCAGCCAGGCTGCTCTTGTTAGAGGCAGAGAAGTTCTCAGTGCACCAGTCAAGCCCCAGATTGTTACAAGTACTGAAGCAGTACAAAAAAAAATCCTTTAATTTTATAAAATAACCACAGCATCAGACCACTAGCTTATGAAATAGAAGACCTACTTCAGTTGCCTCCTCAGTTTGAGGAGATTCAGACTCACACTTCTAAGTCTCCATGGTTGTTTTATAACACAGCAACATTTCTGAACAACATTCAGTATTCTAAGAGCAAGGATAGAAACCTGCCTCTGAGCTCCCCATCCCACAGTGGGGCTGCAGAGCCACACAACCCTAAATGAAGTGCAGGAGGATTTGAGACTCACTCCTTTCCCCAGCTTTCCTGTTGGGCTGCAGATACTTAATGAGGTTCTTGCCTTTGGGAGTTTTCATCTCAATTTGCTGGCTTTTGTGAGACATACATCTATATGTATATATAAATGTAGATACAGATAGTACATGAAGTCCAAATGCCTGACACAGAGTTCTGGGCTCTTCTTGGATCAGGAAAATGTGGATAAAGCAAACGTGGTCCAAAAATCCTGTGTCCCTCCATATAAGATGAAGCCACAGAAATAATCTCCAATTCCCAGTCCTGCACATCTTCAGCAGTGAAAATCTAAAGCTCTGGTTTCAGAGCTTTTCTGGTTAAAATCTGCAGCAGTTTCAATAGTGCCTAGAAGGGACTGGAAACAAGCATCAGAATATTTTTAGGAACGTCTGTGGTTACCAGTTCAACCCTGCTGACGGTGATGCAGGTGCTCACCAGGATAGGGTAGCAGGATGTGGTGCTGGGGCAGGTGGCACGAGCCACTGGACATTGGATGCAGGAGGGGAGAATGGATAAAGATTAATGGTGCTACCGTGAAGCTAAAGGTTAAGAACATTTTTGCCTCTGAATTTCTGTTGTTTGAGATGAAGAGCTGTGAGCTTTGACTTTTTGCCTCATTTTTTGTATTGTTTCCATTCAGATCTTTCTTGAATTTATTTAGAGGGGTTTTCAAGCTCAGTCTTTGAGTTTATTAAAAACTCAAAATGTGGTGTTTTGAAAGTTACCTTGCAAGCAAAGCTGAATTATTCAGCCCTCTATCCTTCTGCTGTCACCACTTCCACAATGGGAACAGATTAATCAGTGTCAGTTTTTTACTTTTTGATTGTAAGAAATTACCTGAGCTGTAATTTCTCATTGACTTTCTATTTGTGTTTTAGACAACAGTGTAAAAGTGAAGTCCTGACTGTTGGATTTTTTTACTGTGTCCTTAGAGTTCTTAATAATTCCATCTCTATCAGTGGAGGCAACTGGCAGAACAACCTGGTCTAGTGGAAGGTGTTCCTGTCCATGATGGGGGGGGTTGAAGCGAAATTATTTTTAAGGTCCCTTCCAACCCAAACCATTCTATCATTCTATGATTGGCAAGGGTCCATGTACAGCACACTGTCGGGTAATGACATGAAATTCTGGTGCAATAGGGAATAAACCAAACTTTTAGCAGAATCACTTAATACAAACATCTTAATGTACCTGTCTGGAGTACATACGGCAGCTACAATGGTTGAGGGACATGGTCAATGTTTCATAAATGGAAAATTCTTCAAGCAAGTCCTACCCTCTGGGGTTCACCAAAAGATTTTAATACAGCTGAAAGCAACTAAAGTAAATGTCTTGAATAGACAGAGGTTGGGGAAAGCTCAGAAGCAGCCCATCTGCTGACATGCAGATAAATCTATGCTTTGTAGAAACCCACAATTTGTTGCATCCCACTCTAGATGCCTTTGATGTTATGAGGTTGAGATGGTGAGAATACTATTTATTTAGGTACTTAAATATGGCCTTTGGTTATTCTGGATCCAGGCTTTAGTATCTAACCTTCAGAGCCTTCCATCAAAATGCAACACTAAATGAAAACATTAAGCAGTTTGTACGTAATCCTGGCAATACTGGTAAATCCAGTGGATTCTCATACAGAAAAGAAAAGGGACTATACAAGAAGTTTGGTGCAAGACTGAGGTGGACAAAGCAGTAAAGACAGTAAATCGGCATCTTTCTGCACTGTTTATACAGCAGCCAGTTCCATATTTTCCCAAGCAGCAGGACTTACATGGTATTTAGAAGGTGAGACTGAAGAGCTGGTAATGCAGTTGTGTTAATAAATGGCAATGAGCCTGGACAGGTCAGAAAGGGCAATGCAGTACGAGTTGGATAAGTGTGAACAGTGGAATAACCCCATGAATCATTTGAAGGGATGCAGTGTACAGCTATGATGACTCTCCAGCCTGTAAATGTAGCTCATCTCAGCTGTGGGCTGTATCATCATGTGCCTCCGAGAAGGTTTGTGTTAGCGTAGCATGTACTCAACAGATAATTTGTTGAGGTTTTCACTGAAAATAAACTCTTTTTGCCTCAGATAGAAATGATGAGACTCAGTTTCCTTAAAAACAAGTTCCTACAGATATTAGTGATGCAGCAGGCAACCCCACCAGGTCTTCAGCTTCTCAATGATATAGTTCTCCTGTAGGACCTGTGCTGTGTAATCCAGACTGCTGCAGATGTGCGAATTACCTCAGGCATTTAAATCAGCATTAGACACTAAAGTATAGGCAGCTGAACATCCACCACTGGTAATTTATTTAGTACTAAATTGTGAAGCTTTTTGCAAGGGCAGCAGAAATGCAGCCAGTCAGCAGGTTGTCTGGATGAGTGAGTCACATGGCAGTGAGGCACCTGTGTGTCCCCTCTGCCAGCCATCGACCATGGCCATCGCTGTCCTTCATGGAGGGGCAACTGAGATTCCCCCCAGTGAGCGGTGGGATTTTCAGGACTTAAAGAAAAACTGGAAAGGGGACAACTTCAGTCCAAGTCAGGGGAAAGCTCCTAATAGTGAGCTTTACTGCGATGTGGAGGGATCTCTATTACTCATGACTGCATAATTGGGTGGGTTATCGCTGAAGAACCCATACTAGGAGACAATCCTACACTGTCAGTGGGAACTGGGTAAGCTAATGGCTTTCTAGCTGGAATGAGCAAAAAAGAAATTACATTGTGGATTTCGTAGAAAATTAAGGCTTTGGTTTGCTGTACATTTCAGCAATCTTGAGTAAATCTAGACCTGTGTGTATTTTCTGGCGTGTTTTACTTTTCTCTTTCTAAGTCTTCAGCCAGATGTAGTTCCTTACATACATTTTTCTATTTCATTTTTATTGTACTGGTGAGGCAAATATTTAAAGAAAAGAAGTGGGGGGTTGGGACAGGACCAAAAGTTAATGTTATAGCTTTTTAATTAGAAGTCTTTTAAATTACAGCAATTTTATACTCTAGTAAGTTTTCAGGGCCATTTAGATTCTAAAATACCTGCCAACTGGGAAACCAGCAGTTCGGTTGTTTTATTTTTCCTCCATTACATCCACAGCAGAATGTGACTTTTACAGACATTTGCTTTTCCCCCAATGTTTCCTGCTGATGCATTTGTTTGTGCCACTGCAGTCTTCAAAACACTGATATCATCTCACTGCTGTGTGTTCAGCACCTCTAATCATCTTTCTTGGGTTTTAGATAGGGAATTGCTTATTCTTCTGGATTTAAGGTGATCCATGACTGCAGGTCTGCATGTACCAAGAGGAGGAGACATCCATTAAATATTCCCACACACCCATCTCCCTTCACTCTTTTGTTGAGCCCTGCACTTCCACATGGAGGGTTTCTTCCCTCCTTGCCTTGTTTGCTGGCTCCTGGAAGAGTCATCTGGAAGTGGTAACATTGCCATCAGTACAGCCCAGTGGTGTGCTAAATGAGAGGCAAGTCATGTTAACAGTCCTGCACAACCCTACGTCTCATGAATATTTTAGTTTACTGGCAGAGCTCCTATTGTGCTGCACAGTCTGTGCTGTGTGGAGCTGCAGTGCTCTGGAATATAATTGGTGAACAGGGAATAAAAGAGTGTTTCATATTTGGAAATTTTTTGTTATTCTTAGAGATAAGCTTGGTAAATTAACACAGTGTTGACAGGAAAACCATGGGGAATTGATTTCAGTCAGGTCATATTCATAGGGCATCAAGTGGGGTTTGATATGGGAATAGGTCAACTCTATATTGACCTATCAAATATACATCTAAAATAAACCAAATAGTTGGAAATACTAAAAATCAGACCCAGTTATTATCTCACCCTGTGTTTTGCTGAAGAAAAGACCGTTCAAAAGCAAACAGGCAAAAAGCACCCTCAACAATTTGCTGTGGGAGTTTTCTCTTTTTTTAGCTTAACAAGAGTTTGTTTTCCTGAGGGTTTGGGGGTGTTTGGTTCTATTCCTTAATCTTCAGAAAGTGTAGATGAGGCAACGGGAAGTAATAATCAGAGCACAGAACTCTGATCTGAGTAGATCAGATGCTCCAAAGAGCCTCTCGTTGCGTTCAGCAAATGCCTACAGTATCTGTCAGTGCTGGTTTGTATTAAACTGCTGCCTGACGGGGCTGGGATGGGACGTCAGGGAAGGTTACAGGACACTCGATGATAAGTGTGAGGCCACCTGTTGTATCTGGACAAGACAAGATCTGACGTGAAAGATAGCTGGAGGTGTTTCTGTTGTTTCCCTGTATTACATTCTCTCTTTTTTCTTTTTTTTTTTAATGCAGTTACATTCTGACAGAGAAATACCTACATTCTGGTTTTGTCTTACTTTGTCTTTCCCAAGTGGCGTGCATGCGTGCATGTGCGTGTGTCAGAGGAATCTCTATAGTCTTCACTTATTTTATTTATAGCTTGCTTGATTAATGTTGTTGCTGTTGATTATTCATAAAGAGTTATTTTATCAAACTGTTTTCAGCTAAGTAAAATTGGAGGGGGAAAAACCTGTACTTAATTATTGATGTGGCCAATCTGGTTTGTAGTAGATGTTGTCAATGTGTTTTCTAGTACATAGAGAAATCCTTGCTTGAACACTTTTTCCTCGGTTTCTGGGCTGCTTTCTCAAACAAGATGCCTTTCGCAAGTTTCTTATTTCAGGGTTATTTGTGTGAACCCTGGCTGAAGGCTGACTGCTGGGACAGACTATGTTAAGAGGGTTGAAAATGTCCCCATTCAGTAAAATAATGACCCAGCTGCCTCAAACCCCATCAGCAGGCTTGGAGCTGGTCACCAGCATTTGGGTGAAGGTAGTCGGCTCAGGGCAGAGCCTTCCCCTGGAACACGGTCAGTGCTCTCCCTTCCCTTTGCACACACTGACCTGATTTTCTTTCCTTTCAAGCTTTTCTGCAGAGTCACACTGGAACAAAAAACCCACCCCTTAAAAAAAAGGGTTATGCTGTGTATCTCCCTCGGACTCCTAACCCAGAGGTAAGGGTCTCCTGGCTGACTGATGTCCCTTCAGCCAGGGAAGAATTTTAAAGGGTCTCTGTGGCTCAGATACATCTCTGGCTGACAGCTCTGTTGCACAGGGTTGTTTTAAATGCGAGTTAACTGTCAACACTGAAGCACACAGCATGAGGAGAAAACTTAAGCAGTAAAGTGGAAGTTTGGCCACAGTGCACTTCCAAGGTGCACTTCGCCTGGTGCGCTCTGGGACACGCTGCAGCCGGAGCCAGCCAGCCGTAGCTGGGTGAAGCTGCCGTCCATGGAGAGGAGAAGCTGCAACAAGGCACTGCCTTCCTCCCGCTTGTTTCTCTGCTGGAGCATTGGGCTCAAGTGGCCTGAAATGAATGAAAAAAAATTGGCAACCTGATTGGCAGGTCACCCTTGAGAGGCAGCCAAGATCTGTAGTGGTTATCAGGCAGATCCTGGGCATGGCATCACCTGCGCCACACAATAAACACAGATGTGGCAAAGACAAATAACGGGCAGAGAGGAGAATTCGAGTGGGAAGCAAAAGCGGCTTTTGCATAGATGCGTGACTGGAAAATTTAGTAAACCAAGCAAATTGCTTACCAGAAGCTTAAATAGGATTCTTCTGGTATCCAGCAGGATTCACGATGAGTGAGTGATTTATAAACCAGCACATCCACAAAGAGAAATAGCCTCGCTGAAACCAGCCAGCCAGCACCTTAGCAATGCAGTGAAATCACTTCAATAAATAACTTTTTTTTTTTTAAGTAATACTTAACACTCCAGATTGTTAGCAGCATATTTGTGTAGCCTTGAACTTCGCAAGTGTGTTTTAAAGCAAAATATTTAAACAGCATTTTCTGCGTTTGTGAAGTCCTGACTTGAAAGTGATGCTGCATCTTGTGCAGGGCTTGATGGATCACCAATGCCCAAGGCTGCACAGAGGATCCAGGTCGGGCTGCGTTTTAGGTGTTAGTGATTCATCAGTAGCTTCTGAGGAAATAAACTGGAACTCTGGTCAGGTCAGGTATAAGAGCATTCTGGTTCATCTTTTAATCCTGGAAAATAAAATAGATTTCCAACTAAGGAAAAAAAAAAAAGAAACAGCAAAAAAGTATTGCATAAAAGCAGTAGAAGGAAGATTACTCTGAACTCAGCAGAGGAGAGCAGTTATCACTTGAAGATAAGCAGTGGGTAAAGGCAGGCTTAATTTTGAAGCTTTTTAGAGCAGTGAACAAAAGAGTTACTTGGCCGAGATCAAAGGTCTGTTCTTAACTGTAGCTTGTTAATTGTTGTACTGGATGTTGCTATTTAGGTACCAATTTGGTGACTATTAAGAATTTTTCCAAAGATGATGAAAGTTTACCCAGCAAGTCTTGCCAGACCAGTTCCACTCAGGATTGATGTATTCATGGTTACAGAAATCTCCATGGCCAGGAGAGTCAGGCCTTGCACCCCATGACTGAAGGACCTTGGGTTTCTGTAGCTGGGGTGAGAAGTCAGAAGGTGCCAAGAGCAGGGAGCAAGGTTTCCTCTGTGTTTGTGGGTATGGCTGAACTGTGGCTGCTGCCAAGTTCTTTGAGCATTCACCGCCTCCTCGGATTTTGTATCCCTGTGTGAGCTGCATTGTAGAAAGCATCCTGGGTTATTCCTGTGTGCTGTGCTCTGCAACTACACAGGGTACAGAGCCCACATTTGGTCTAAGACAGCGGATTCCTCCCTGCCTTCTCCACCAGCCTGATGTGTAATGGCCAGACTGCTACCAGAATCAAGTTAGCAGATTTAGAGGCACTATAACCATAGTGGAACCACGTCTCGAGTTTGATATAGCAGATCACTTGACATGAAATATCAGAGAGGCAGTTGTTAGCACCAGCCCTGACTGAAGTGTGGGAATGAGTCAGCTGTTGGGAATGTATTCATATTTAGTCATAGCTGTTGGAAAGAAGATGCATTTTTCTGCCTGCCTTGTTTGTTATAAACAATGCACGAGTTATCCTTGTGAAACAAAAGTAATATGTCTGCCAAACAAAGTGTTGAGAGACTGAAGCTTGACAAATGCAGATAAATTCAGAAATTAAGCCTCGATTTTCAACAGTGAGGGCAATTGACCAAGAGGTCAACATATAAAGAGATTTTTGCACTAAATCTCCATCACTGTTGATTTTTATATGAAGATTAGATGCTTCTTTACAAAATACGCTATAGATCAAACAACAATCAATTCAGGGAAGTTCTGTGGCTTCTATTATGCAAGAGGTCAGGTGGGGTAATTTCAAAAGGTCCCTTCTGGCCTTCTCTATGAAAAAAAATACCATTAAAAAAATCACAGTTTATATAAAATACAATTCTCCTCTTGCCTGATGCTAAATGAATTGAAAAAGCATGTTTGAAGAAATCTAGCAGATTGTTCAAAACACTGTTAAGAAATTGTAGCTGTGCTGGAGACAGACACGCTGTATTTTGTAAGGTTAAGCAAATAAAATTTGTTTCTGGTAGGCTAAATATGTATTCATAAACCACGTGGTTACAATTTATCTCACTGTTGATGTCTTTGAGGACATAGTTTTAAAATAGAGATCCAAAGTCCTATGTTACTTAGTTCACCTGTGAATTGCTCTTTTATCTCCTGTACAGCTGACAGTGCAGTGTTGGGGAGCATGTACTCTGCAGTGCTACAGGGCTTGTTTGTTTACTTTGTTTGGTTTACCTTGATGTCATCATCATTGGTGATGGCAAGGTCAAAGAAATTTACTCTCCACCAGGAACTCACTCTGGGATGAGTAGTGATGCTTTTTACTGCCCTGGAGAGGGGCAGGATTCCCTCTTGCAGCTTCCTGGCTATTGCCTTCACGTGATGAGCTGAGCGGTTTACTGCCATCCTCATTCAACAGCTTGGCTCAGTCTTTCAAGTTTTCAGGAACAAGGCTCTGGAACAGCTCAGACAGAGGCCAAGACCTCATATTAAAAGTCCGGTTTGCTGGGAAAGAGAAATAGGAGACACGGAGAGGATGTGTTGGCCCATCCCTGTGATGGTTGGTTGATGTTGCTGGTGCTGTGCACAGCACCCTGAGCTGCAGCCACGACTGCTGTGCAGTGTCCCCAGGGCTCTGAGCCAACTGCTCCCCAGCAGGGAGCATTTTGTGTTGATGCAGGTCACTCAAAGTGTGTAGTGACTGGCCTGGTCCTCACTGCCCTATGCCCTGAAGGTGAGTGGAGGATGGAGAACAGCGGAATTCCCTGTGATTTTACAGTCACTATAGGCTGGAAAGCCGTGGCACCTCCAGAAAAGTACTGCATGAAACAGAACAGGATATATGGTGCAGCCCCAGCATCTCCTAATTATTGTTTTTAGTATCTGTAGTCACCTAAAAGGTTAGGCAGTACGACATTATTTTTATTATTTATTAATTTTATTCTTTGTTTTCACTTAATCCTTTTGTTCTTCTGCTCCCTTAAACATATATTTTCTATAGACAGTTTTGTGGATGCTGAAGAAGACAGTGCAGAAACCCCACCTCAGATCTGAGAGAAATGTGGGCTAAGGCTCATGTTTGAGACATATTTCTTAGAGACAGAAACCACAGTAACAGGGATATGTAATATTAAGGACTGTTATCACCAGCTGAGTAAAGACACTGTGATTACTTCTCTCGTTCATGAGTACAGGTTAATAATACCTCGTGTTGGTTTTGCAGGACTTACTGCTATAGGACAGCCAAGCTAGGTTTTGTCCTCTCTTGTAGTTCAGAAAAAGTCTAAAATTAATTACTTATATTGATGATGTTGAGAGGTCATTATGAAGCGTGTATGGCATAGGGTTGGGCCCAGGCAGCTCTTATTTGTGGATCACATGAGGCAAGTCAAAGCACCTCTGTGCATCTCCTTCTCGGCCATCCTCTCCCCGTCTCTTCATTTTTCTGTAATTTTTTTGAGCTAGAGACTCCCTCCTGAGGCAGGTACTCTTTCTTATGTATTCCTGGTGTGTCTAGCCCCAGCTGGGATTGTAAGATGCTGCTGTAATACAAACAAACAAATAATAATAACTAGAGATAAGAAGAAAAAAGTATCCAGCTTGAAATATGGATCCCAAGGTGCTTGACAGAGAGAAAACTAAGCAAGTCTTACACAGAGGTCATTGAAGGAAAATAAATAAGTGTGCTCAGCTGCCAGATTTACAGGCTCCTGAGAAAGCTGCAATTAATAAAATACATTAATTGAGAAGTGTGAAGAATATATTAAAGCTTAATGCATGGAAAATATGTCTGTATAGCCTGAGAATAAACATCACATTGAGAAAAGGCAAAGTTTATATTGCATAGCATAACCAAGCTCAGAATGACTCCTCTAACTAAGTAAAATTTATGATGCTCTGACATGAGGCACAGAACATATTACCAGTATGTAATACATTAGTCCTGATGCAGTACTTCAGTGTTTCTAATGGAGTCACAAACTTAAAACATTTTAGAAACTCAATATGGGATGGCTGCTTGTGATTTTATTTTTATCAATGCAGCTAAAAAGCCTTGAAAGCAGTCGTGGTAGATCTTGAAGCTGTAACTGTTATTTCCACGTGGACATTTCACTTTTTCAGAACCCCTGATAACTGTGGAGATTTTTCTTTTCTTTTACATCAAACATTTCTTGTTGCATTTGAACATTTAAATTGTACGTTTCCCTACATTTCCTGTGGAAAGAGAGAAGTGGGGGTTGGTACAACCTAACCTCTGTGTTTTCCTTTCAGTCAGTCTCAATTTCTTTACTTTGTCATCACTGAAAAAGATATTTTTATGCAGATCACAGTTCTGTTTGTCATCAGGTTGATTGATCCTTATATATTCCTTATATGTTTTCTAGTGTCTTCAAATGGTTCAGGATTGGGACTTAAGACTTTTTTAATTAAGTAGATTTATTATATCTTTCATTTATTTCCTCAGCTACATGAATTAAGCTTCTTGGAGTGATTTTCATATTTTCTGTTCTTTAATCCTGAAAGCAGCTTTGTTCTCTCTTGTACCTTAACATCAGTTAAAACTTTTGTTGGGAGGGGAAAGAGGAAGGTTTCAGACTGAAAACAAGGCTAGAACTTGGTAGACCCAGGAGAGGATGATGACTGATCAGAAGGTCTTGTCTTGATAGTGTGATGTTTTATGATATAGCTTCTCCCATTAAAAGAGATAGAGGGAACCTGCTAGGTCAGAGAGATAATGTGTCCATCAGTGTTCCTATGAATTCACTTCATTAGGGTCCATATCTTATCTTCTTCTGTCCCAAAATTAGTAACTTGAAAAATGTGACTTGCAGCTAATTTGAGAGCAGGACTATCACCCTTAACTCGGGATTCCTTCTTGCATTTTAAATGCAGCCCATAACATTATTCTGAGTATGCTTTTTTGTGATGGACTGCTTTTTTTGGCTTTTATTTTGCGTCTGACATTGGTGCCTCAGCCCTCTGCCTCCCGGTCGCTCTGCTGTTTGACTCTTCCCTAATACTGCCATGGTGTTTGCAAGAGTGAATTCTCGTATTACTCTGGGGTGCTTTCAAAGCCCTTCTTGTGGTCAAGTTCAATTCCATTTATTTTTGACATGTGTTTCCTACTTCAGAGACCACAGTGCATTGCTTTATATTTCTGTCAAACTTTGTTTCACAAAAACTTTATGATTCTTCTTCATTGTCCCTCTTTCTGCTGCCAAGCACTGAAGTCCTTAATTTTTTACTTTTTTTTTTAGACATGGCATCAGTCACAGCCTAGGGTGGACGGTTAGGATGAAACATCTACACTCCATGGTTATCATGGTGGTGAATAATTGCTTCAAGCATATTTTTTGTGCTTTTCTCTGTGATTCATATCATACTGTGGTGTGAATTTCACAGCATGCTTCGAGAGACTCGGGTGTGTCCCATTTAATTAGACACTTAAATGAGGTGCCAAAGTTAGGATGACCCCAGTGATGAAATGGGTCAGACCAGTGAAGGTCTGACCCATTTCATCACTGACCAGAGGGCGAGCTTTGGGAACATGCCAGGGGCACTTCATTCAGATGCTTAGGAATTAAATCCAAGCCGAAGTTTCCCAGTTTCAAATACTGGAGTACCTGAAATTGCTGTGTTTCTTGATCATTTACCCACATGCTTGCAGCCCTTTTACATAAATGTCCCTCAGCTTAACGTCACATAAATTCTGTTATAGACTTTTAATCAAATGTGCCCTTGAGAATGGTGGACACTCTGTGTTGTTTTAGACTTTGTCCTTGATGGGAGAAGGAGTGGAAGTAGTGATGTCATCATGTTACCAGGGACCATGACAGGCGATGAGCAGAGGGAGAGATGGGGAAGCCAGCAGGAGAAGAAGTCAGATTTCTGGGAGTGGTATATTTTGTAGGGAAAAAACTGAAAAGATGGGAATATCATTCCATATACCATCTTTCTTCTGAGTGTTCTGATTCAGAAGTAGATATTGCTAAGGTGGAGAGGGTGCCAGAAGTGAGATACGATTATAGTTATGAAAAAGGAGGAAGTGAAGGGCTGTCACTGCATGCTCACATACGCAGTGACAATTGGGTATAGTCATCCAGACTGAGAAAATAAGAGTTCTTTGCCTCAAACCAGCTCTGTAACCTTGAAAAATTTGCCTGACTTCTGGCGTTGACACCTCCTCCTGGGAGTTGTCCATCTCACCCATTTAGGACGAAAGGACACTGGAGTTGAGTGGCCTCCTGCAGTGCTGTGCCAGTGCCCAGCACAGCTGGGATCACATTTGGACCCTGAGCCATGTTGAAAGCAGTAATATTTTAATACACTGCCAGCCTAGGCGGGAGGAAATAGGGAAGCACTGTGTGAAAACTTGGAGTGAAATAACTGCTTTTCTCCCAGCAAACCACCTGGGAGATATGTTTGGTTTTGCTTTGATAGCTTCTGACACTGTGTCTTATATTGCGACTTGTCAAATTATGTCAAAATTGTGATATGCTGCCGTGTTACTAACCGTATTTATTGCTAATTTCACACTAAAATGTTATTTCATATCGCTTCGTAATCTGGTGCCATATTTACTGGTTTTTGTATTCCATCTGGAACTTATCAGCCTTTCCATGATGTCTGCCAGTAGCCCAAAAGTTCCTTCCTTGATCTTCTCTAATACTGAGGGATAACTTCCATCTGGTCCTAGAGATTTGTTGCTTTTAAATTCCTCTAGATTATTTTCTTTCTGTCTCACTGGTGCTGAAATCAGCTCAGATTGTGGATGTGAGATGGGCATTTTCCCCCCCTTTTTTGAAAGGCATTTAGAATATACTAATTTATTTTTAGCTTTCTGGATATCCTGCAGTTTTCTTCAATTTTCTCTCCCGTTCCCTCCCATGATTCCAATTCTTCCCATGATTGAAATACTTTTGTAATTCTCCATTAGGAATTAGTAAAACAGCAAAAGCAAGAAATTAATGTCCCTAGCCCATGGGGCTTTTCACAAAGTTAGATGAAATTAGAGCAAAATAAAGAGTAGAGACACAACTGAGCTTTTTACATTCTTTGATTTTCCTTTCATAATTTATGTAGTAAATAACTTCTTCTTTTTCTTTTTTTCTTTTCTTTTCTATTTTTGAGGTATGTGACTTGTTATCATTTGACTGAATTTACATACCAAATGGATTTTCATGTTGTTTTGCTGCTTAGGGTCATGACATGTATTTATTATTTTTGAAGCACAAGTAGTTTTAATTATTTTGGTGCTACTCATGTAACTCTGGATAGCTGCTAGCAACTGAACTTCTACATTTTTGTTCGTGTTATTAATAAAGTATTGTTTTTAAATTTATGAAGGTTTATTGCTGCTCATCCATGTCAATTAAAACAATCATTTACAGCTTTGGTTGTACTCCAGGAGAGTCCATTTCACATTTATTCCAGGTCATATGCGTGTTCTCCACTTTAGCCACTCACTTCTATCAGATCAAAGCTACTCTTGTAGGTGTGTCAGGAGGCTCGATTACAGAAATGTTTCCATAGCCTGAATATTAATAATCTTGATAGTCTCCACTTTTCTTTTAATTCAGATTGCCAGCAGACTCTACATCCCTTAACATAAACTTTGCTGCCTTTTGATTTAATATTCAGTCCTTCCATGTCTCCACAACCCCAGGAGACAACACAGTGCCCTGCATCTCTAAAAGTATGCATTTTAGCAGGGTGTATCAACTCCACTGCTTGCACCAAGGGGTAGCCCTTACCGCTACCTTGAATCAGTGGAATTTATCACTCTGAAAATCAGGAGTGCTTGAGGGAGTGAGTTACTCCTCGTCATCAGTGAGCGTGGAAGAACCAATGTCTAAACTGAATTTTCTCTGGGAAACCGTGTTTTCACTGCTGATCTGAGGTTCCAGTTAACGCCCCCTCTGCAGGGAAGGTGGTGTGAGACATTAGGAGCTTCTCTGCTGCTGAGCTCCCCATGACTGAGCCTCTCAGAGCACTGCTCTGGACATTCATCCAGAGGTAGGATGTGTGGTCAGCTAAATATCAATAATTATACCTACTGGTAATAATTAAAAGACGTATTTCATACTATTTATCACCCACATTTCTGTTTATCCTTCTGGTGACTCACTGGCTGAAGCACAGCATATTCATCACAAGTTGAAATATGGCTTTTTATTATTAAAAAAGGAAGGAAAAGGATTTTCAAGTGGAAGATCAGAAGATTGTTGCATTCCCATTTCTTCATTGGAGACACTTCACATCTCTTTATTAAAATTCTCCAGTAGAGATTATACGTTAAGCAGAGTCTAAATTAACTTAGATCAAAGTATCTTATTTCCAAAATCAGCAGTTAATGCCACCTCAGAATAACTCACTGTTATTAATTTAGTTAAGAATGACAATGGAATTTCACTTAGTATTTTCCTAATCAACTTTAGTTTAATCCAGATTAAATTTCATTGCAGAACTTCTCTTTTTTAATCAGTTTATAAACATGTAGAGGTAAGATAACTTGCAGAGACTGACGGAACTTTTTTGAGGGAAGCACTGAAAAAGCCTTTGAGATAGTCAGCACACTAATGCTAATAATCCTATTTTTCAATAGGTCCTGCTCTTCCTCCCTCTCTGAGAAGTAATAGTCTGTGCAACCTGGGATTTGACAGAGAATAACAAAAGCTGCTACTCTGTTAAATTGCAAAGATATTTCAGTATGCCAGTATAAAAAGCAGTGAAAAAGAAATTAAAAGTAGATGGTTTATTGGACCTTACAAAGCTGTTAAAAAGTGGGGGGGAAAGAGGAAGCAAAGAAAACCCAAGCTAAGCAGAAGTACTTTGGTAAGTGCCTTCTCACCAGTGATGCTGAAGCCTAAGTGTTCTTAAGGAGGTGCAGAAGTGCAGGGCTTCTAATTCCTGGTAGCGCCACTGGGTCTTCTGTTCTGACAGTTTCTTGCTGCAGAAGATTTGCTTGGAGTGAGCCAAGCAAGGAAAGCTTTGATGAGGCAGCTGCTGTTCGCTGCCCCAGTTCAGAGAGAACTTCTGCTGCAGAGTCACCTGTCAAGGTGGTGGTTTAATAACCATGCCCTTCCTCTCCCTCAGGTTTGGTTCACAACCTTCTTCTACTAATATGGTTTGGGAGGATGAGTTGGCAGCAGGGTTAGGATTGCATTTCTTCCTTCAGTGGAAAACTTTCCATCTTTCCTTTGATCAAGACATTTTCAGAGTTACCCTTTTGGTTCTGTCAGGGGTAACTCAAATCAAACCCCACTCTATTCCCTAGAGTTAAGCATGCATCTCTGAAGTAAGATGCCTAAATTTTCTAAATTTCAACTCAACTATTTATTCAGTATTTTATATCCCTTTTCTTTATGGCTCCTTGCAGTCTTAGTTCCTTGTCTTCTTACTCTCTTGTCTTGGTTTCCCAGTTAACACAATGTTTTATGCTCAGATGGTGCCTCATATTAGAAATTGTTTATAGCGTCAAATAAAAACACTCATAAAACATCTTAGCATTTGTTTAAATGTAATCAAGCAGTTATAATACAGAAAGTCTGTATCCAAATAAAAGTGTTTGCAAATATGCATCTGAGGATATAATCCTTAGCACTGCAAACACTAGTGGTTGATACCCCCCAAGAAGTACAGTTTTACACCTATTAATGTTTTTCTAACAGGTGAAGAAACACAAAGTGTTTATATCTGGATATTTTAGGGGAGTTTTTGTCTTTGTTTCTTGGACTTTTTTCTTGGGTTTGGGGGGTTTTTTTGAGGTTTAAATTGGAGGCTTATTTTCCTTGCTGAAAGAAAAGACAGTTTGTAATTCTGATAGTATATCCTGTGCATCACCTCCTTCTTAATAATTCAGTGTAAATAGGATCCTAAAGTTCTTTCTCATCACCAGGTTCTTTCCAAAGGTACACCCATCTTAAAAAGTTCTTATGATAATCTCCACAAAACCACTATGTTGTACATGAGGGCTGTGTGGTTCTTTTCTGATAAGATACCCTTGTTCGTTTATTTGCTTATTGTCAACAGAATTTCTGGATTCCCTGCCTGCTACAGAGTGTGACTTGTAATTAAGAATGCCTTGTATGAAGTAATCTACAGAAAGCACCATGGTAACCAAGAAACAAACAGGTATTTTAAGGTCAGGTGTAAAAAAATACATAATACAAACTATTCATTCCAGAGTTGCATTTGGGTTCCTCTGTAATCTCATGCTACAGTAAGAACCTGGCATTGTGGCTAAGGAGAACATGTGGTCTTTGGCACCTGTGGTCTGTCTTAGGTTGGTGGAAAGAGATCCCCACAGCTTAAAGATTTTATATGATTCCACAAACCCAATCTGGGTGAGCCCACTACTGCATGAGGAGGTGCTAATGCAGTGCTAATTCCCTAGCAATTAAGAATAATTGAAAATAGTTGTATTTAAAAATACATTTGCTTGTACACCACACATTTCCATCAGCTGCAGAATGGAGTCTGATGCCCGTTCACTCCAAATTTTTTCCTTTTTCTGTGAATATTTATGTTTTTGCTTGCAGAAGAAGCAGCACTTAAACAAACACCTTTCTGTCCTTACACCCTCTACTATGTTTTGTTTTGGAAAAATGCAGTGTGCACATAAATGTTTGGGAAAAAAAAAAAGCCCCTCAAGCTTTAGGTTTCTGCCAGACTCTTAGTGATAAGCATGGCTCTGCTGGAATTTGCCTGTCCTTTTTGCAAAATCACTTGTGTAGGTCAGATAGCATCAAGTGAACCTCTGGGAAGGGTATATGCTTGTTTGGCTTCCTCTTGTATAATGCAAAGCAAACAACAAGATGGAGAAGATATCCTGTGTTTGCAGGAGCAGCATTGGGCAGAGGGTGTTTACTGCAAATGCACGGAGAACTTTTGCTTTGCATATTTATTTAGCAATAATGCACCTTCACTTCAGCACTACTCAAAAAGTTAAAGGTCATGATGTGTAGATTCAGTGCTGCAGGAGTGAGGTTTGAATACGCGTTTGTAGTCTTCGTCCATCTGGGAGTCTTCTCAGAACCTCCAGACCTCTTTATATGTGTAGAGTTAAAAGCCGGAGGTGGCTCTGAAGGATATTACTTCTATTTCAGGAGTAAGGCTGGATTTGCTGGCAGTAGCTGAGAGGTGATACACATCAGGTCATCTCTATCCTGCCTGCAGTGCAAGGTGCATTTCTTCTGCTTGCATTTTCTAGTGTAAACACACACAGTAACAAATATAATCACAAGAAATCCAAGCGCAAGGGAAAAAATGTTGCAAACCAAATAAACTCTCCAAACCACCTCCCACACTCGGAGTAAACGAAGAGGTACCAGTGCACACACATCTTTTACTTGAGTTGTGCCACCTGCCTGTACCGAATATGAACCGAAGATATGCTGAGTGCTCTGCTGGGAGCTGTGCAGAGAGGTGTGGTGTGCAAGGCTGGTGAATATTTGGGATGGTGTAGGATGGCTTGAAGACTCTGTAAAGATTTATATGTACATTGTTGTTTTCACTGTGATTTGTTCAGGCTAAGACAAAGCCCAGCTCTTACCTGTAGAAGTGAAGTCCCAACCCAGCTGGACTCAGTGACTTGGTAGAAGTCAGAATTTCATCCCAGTGTTTGGGTAAGCAGAGACCTCTGGAAGTCTGAGTTGCTCTGGCCGGGTAGGAAGAATGACTCTGTTCCTTGACTACACCTGTTCGTAGACTTATTAGAGGTGCATTTATGGAAAGGTTGCGTGATCTTTAGAAGGGTTCCTGAAGAATATTTTTCACAGTAGCAACACTATCATCCACTGTGGTGAATGAAAGTTGAGATTATGCTGGGCAAAACCCTGTAATTCAGCAAATCACTTAATTATTTGAATGGAAACGTTTGCCTTCCAACTTCAGGCTACAAAGAATTCTTTTAAATGGATTCTGTAAGCTGTAGAATTCAAACAATGGCAGAAATGTTCTTTTTTATACCATCAGATTTGGATGATTCCCTTTTCAGGCAATGCAAAAAGTAAGTTGGCTGCTATTGTCTGCTTCACCTGTCTTATTTTCTTTCTTGTTTGTTATTGTTCTTATCCAGATAATCCTACTGCTTGATCAGTGTCCTCATACATGGTTTGTTTTATTGCACCTACTTAGAATACTTAAAATATCTCAGTGGCACTTGAAGAATAAATCTGGAGTTAATTTGATTACAGTGGTTATAAGATGTAGCAATTAAGTGCAATAATTTTTAAATAGTATGATTTTATAAACATTGAACATAATGTAAGCTGTAGATAACTCGTGCAAATTTATAGTAAACAATTTCATTGTTTATTTTGACAAACCTTCTGGAAGCTTGAAATATTAATTTACATTTTTATAGAACTTGTTCATCCCAATAAGAAGAGAGAGCTCTGTATGTATTTTAAAGAGTGCACATTTAGGACAAGAGATTGAGTGTTTTCAGGAATTTTTTTGAGACACTACTTTAGGTTTCTCAAGCAGGGTATAAAATTTGTTTTGGGATGGCCCTGGTCTTCTTACCATTTTGAAATTTCTTCAGTGTGTGTTGTCTAGTAAAGGAATGAAAAATTGTTCAACAGAAACCATAAGCAGCCATCTCAGTGAGAGACATGCAGAATTAAATGTGCTCTCCAAAGTGTCTTTGCTACCCTTTTTGAAATTCAGTAGTGAGATCTGGACCCTGAGTAGATGGAAAAAGTCATCAGAACAATGTGGGGCTGGGAGAACTTGAGCAAAATGAGAAAGCAGCTCTTGAATTAGGGAAGGCATATATTAATTATTTGGCTTACTTGCTTTGTTCACTTTAGGCTGATTTTTGTAAGCCATCATTCTCCAAAGGGAAAGACAACAGTCCATTCCCTTCAGGTGACAAGAAGATCCCTTGTTACTGTAGTAATTCTTCACAATTTTTCAAGCCATGGGCACATGTATAAATAAAAAATGAAGAGCCCTCTAAGAGCTCGCACATATAAAGACTGCAGGTAAGCAAACCTTTTTAAATGAAGGGTTTTTTTAAATAAATGAGGCAATAGCAGAGCCTCATAATTCAGTGCTTCACTGGCTTTCTGTTGAGGCTGCTCCAGCTCCCTTGGGAATTTAAAGCCACTTTTTAACCTGCCTCACTTCTAAAGGCAAACAAGTTAGCTTAAGTTTCAAATGTACACATGTGGCTCAAGCTCATTTTGCATCTCTAGAGGGGTACACTAAGAGAAAATTATATGTTACTGCAGCTTGGTTGTTACTTGTTGTTTTACAGTAATTCAATTGCTTGTGGTCATCTGTGTATAACCTTAGTCCTGTGTAGAAGAATTTATTGTAATTCCAAAAAATTCCATTAAATTATAATTTCAGTTCAGTTTTTGTAGATCTGGTTTTGGTGCTGTTTTGCTTGTATTGTGTGTCAATCTTACCTTTTCAACTTTACATGTATGTCTGTGCTGTCAGTTGGGTAAAAAACCAGGATTGACGTGGAAGAATTAAACTGGAATGAGACATACTGGTTAATGTAGATCAAGGATAACATAAATTGTTTTACAGGTAAAAAAATCCTTGTTACTGAAAGTTGAGTGCCATAAAATCTACATTACATAGAATTTAAGATTTGATAGCCAAAATCTTAATGCAGAATTAAAAAAAATACTTTGACAGCTTCCAGCTGTCTGACAAGTATGTTTTCCTTTCATGTTGCTAGCTCCTTAATGTCTCTTCAGCTTAACTCATGTCCCATCCCTGCTTATCCGCAAGCAGGGAGGTAAACAGATGTCCCTCTGAATGATGGGCATTTTTTTTTTTTTTTTGCTAAGTTTTAAGTGATAGCTCCAGAACGTAGGAAACAAGAGACACGTATTGACTAACTACATCAAGTGAAGTAAAAATAATACATGTTCCTTATCACCTTTACATGCGAGGGCTTTCAAAGGCAGCATCTCTGTATTTGGGTTGCTTTATTCTCCCCTCAAATCCACTGTGGCTTTGTCCTCTTGGTGCCTTGGCTGCAAACGTAGTCTGTAAAGCCATAAGCCAAAAGGGATTTTGGGGTTCTGTTTGCTTTCCATCATATACAACAAGCCTAAATTTGGACTTGGGTAGATCACCTTCACAGTATAAATGAAAAATCAGATTTCTTCCCCTTTTATTTTCCCTGGGTTTTTTGCAATGGGTCATTGAAAGAAAGCCTGGAGGGACATTCTGGAATGCATTTTTCTTCCTCCTGTCTTATTTTGTACATTTGAACTACTTCAGCAATTTCTCTCCTTTTGCTGGACAACTCCTCAGAGAAATTAAAGAATTATTTATTTATGATTATTAGTTTCCTTTCAGCATTTTAAAAAATGTCTTCAATGTTTGAAGCACCCCAGCAGGCATCGCAAGCAAAATCTGTAGCAAAGAAAACAACAATATAGCAAAAATAATGACAAATTCCATCCAAAGAGAAGAAAGGAGGAGAGCTGTTCAGCAACAATAATTAACCAAGTTTCTCCATGCTTGAGATGCCTCTGGAAACCACCTGACAAATTGATGGGGTTTGAGGTATGCCCTGAGGATGGAAAGGTCTGACCTGTTTCCATAACATCTGAGAAGGAGAGTGGTTAGCTCCTAAGCCTATGTGGAAGGCATTTATTTTTATAAACTCCTCATTAGCAATAAAAATTAATGTTAATCATGTTTATCAAACATTGTCCTCTGAAAATTCTGGATATGCTCCTATTTCAGGCAAGTTTCTGCTAGGCAGCTTTTCCTCTTGAAACCAGCTGGAGAAATACTGTTCCATTCTTCAATTTCCTTCATTCTGGGTTCTTTGTGTATTTCCAGGAAAATACGAGCTCCCCCTGCTCAGCCTTCCTGCAGCAGGCTGTTAGTGGAGACACATCACAAGGAACCACCTCTTTGAGCTGTGTGGAACACAAATCTGGCTATTGCCAGCCTCCTGAATTCACTTCATCTTGCTTCTAATTTAATCTCATAGCATTTTCCCTTGCATGTGAAAGAAGTGGGGTTATGCCTCATCATGAGAGAGTTTCAAGCAAAAGGTTTTGTCTTCTGGACTCTTTCTACAGTCAGTGCCTCTTGATCTGTTTGGCTGGTGGCAGCTGCCTGATCACAGTGGGAATAGAAGTGTAAACTCAGGGCAAGAAAGGACAGGGGATGCTAGAAGACAAAAGAGTTTCATTGTAGCCTATCTCACAGTCTTAGCCAAAAGACAAGATTAGATATTGGCTCTTGGAGTGGAGGCTGAACTGCAGCTTCCTGGAGACTCTGGTCTCACCAAAGGTCAAAGGTATTAACAGACCCCCAGAGGACCCTGGATTTCTTCACCCTTCAGCAGCCGTTGAGGAGAGGATACAAGGGATAAAAAAAATCTGTGATTGTCATTTCCTTAGAACATCCAGAAGCTGATGTGTGGCCGTCACATATAACAAGAAACCAGTGTTACTTTAAATCATCTCCTTTGTTTCACCAGTTGTTTCTCCTCCCAAGATCCAGCATCCCTGTAAGGAGTGCAGCTCTGTTTGGCAGTTTAGAGGACACATAGAGGAGCCACTCGGTGCCAAAGGCAAACATCCATTTCACAATGGACCTTTCATTTCCTACAGACTGTCTGAACTGTCAGATGGGCAGGATTCTCTCATGGTAGCAGCAGAACCTCCCACTACAGCTCCTGGCCTTCAAGGGTCACCTCAGAGATCCTCATTGTTTCTGATCTTTTCATTGTTAAAGCAAAAGAAAATAATTTTTTAAATCTTTCTGTTCTGTTTCCTTTGAATATCCCCTTCAGATATTGCAGAATAATCTTATCTTTTTGTAGATAAGGCTGTTCCATTGAGAAGGCTGTGGGTGATGGCTTCCCTGTGCTCCTTTAAGGTCTTGATCTTGGTTTTTTGAAGTTAAATTGCCAGAAAGGACCTTCCCTAGAGAGCACATGCTGGATTTTTTTTCCCTTATACTTCCAAAAAGGTCTGCGTATTCTTTTGAAACATGTGGGTTTTGTGGTCACAGAACATCAGTTACCCTAATTAAAAGAAGATTTTTTTGTAATGTCTTTTTATTTTAAACTATGCAAAAATTCTGTGGTGAGATTGAGCTAGCGGGAAAAAGCTTGAGGAATAATCCTAAATATGCCTAATGTGCCAGCCTGTAGCCACATTACATCCAAGCTGGGCTTCCTCTGGCATTTAGGAGTATTAAACCATCTAAAGGGAGATCCCTTGGTCACAGACCTCCATTTATTTATATGGAAACTGGTCTAAAAGTGTTCTAAAAGACAAGATTTTTTTACTCCCATAAGATGAAGACCTGAAAAGGATCTTTGCACTTTGACTCTAAACCCTTGACATTGCATGGAACCACGTTACTTGAAGCGCTATGACCAGAAAAGGTTTCAATCCCCATCACTGTCTAAGGAAGCTCTTTCAGAACTCCACTTTTCTGCTGGTGTGTTCCATGACAGGTCATGACCTTTCTTTATCAAGAAAACCTCTTTTTTTGTTTACTCCCTCTATTAGCAGAGAGCAATTATACAACCTCATGCTGTTATCTCTCTCCTGTCAGCTTCCTTGCCATGTGCTCCCTACAAGATCCACCTTCCATGGTGCCAGATTGGACCATGAGCTTATCGCCGATGGAGAACAGTTTGTAGCTTTTAGATCGAGGTTATACCTGTTATAAAACACTGCTATTTAGACCTGGTGAGCTCACCAGGAGGATATGAAAAGATTATCTAATTTGTTTCTCTTCCTCCTGTTGACATCCTGTCAGTTTTGTTGTTAGTCAGAGTTATGAAAAATGGACCTCAAAGGAGCCCACAGCATGTGAGCTACAGCATGTTAAGAAGAAGGTAAGAATACTGCTCAGGGTGTCCTGCATAGAGATTTCTCTGCATGAAGACAAAAGGAGAAAAATCCACTTGTGCCGCTTTGAGTGTGCTCTACTTTGGATTACTACACAGCCAGAAGGCAAAGTGTAACTCCTTCGTAGAACTGTAACTGAGACCAGTGGTGTCCTAAAAAGAGAAACAAAGAGAAGCACTTTTGAGATCACTGAGATATTTTTCTCTTCCCTATTTCTAATCCTTTCAGTGCAACAACCAAGCAGGCTCATGGCATGTCTAGTGCCAAGATCCAGAATGGAGCCAGGAGAGCCTGCCCAGCGGGAGAAGTATCACACGGCCAAAGCAGGTGTGTGCACGCTCCTGGTACCCCCATGAGTACAATTACAGTCCCATTTGTTTTTTCTGTAGCTCAATCAGTCCTTGAAATGACCACTGTAGGTTCAGCATTTAAAGTGGATCCAAAACCACAGCAATTAAGCCCAAGACAGCACAAGGTGAAAGGCCTTTGAACACATAACCAATACCATGGCAAGCATGAGAGGCTGATATCCCTGATCCATAGATTTAAGGATTTTCTGTTCCCATTTCTGATAAAATGAGGCCCCACAGTTTTAGTGTAACCTTGATGAATAAGATTTGAGCTGCAGAGCTTTTGCCTGTTCCTTATAGACTGTTCCAAGGCTGCTCAAGAATATTTGAGCAGTCGTGCTCTTCCCTTTCAAATACAGGGACACAAGGCCATCCTGCTGCTGTTGGTCGGTGTAGGATTTCGTGTAATACTGCCTTGATCCTGAGCTCATAGGGTGGTAGGTGCTACCAGAAGAAAATGCAGTACATGGGTAGGGTGTCTGTGTCTATATCCAGACAGATACTCTTAGGAACATATGACCTGACAGCAATCGCTTTGGTTCCATCTGTTTCTGTTCTCCACCCAAACATGCATACTTCTACCAAAGAAATAAAACCTTAAATTACTTGTATGGTCTGCAGCCGAGCTACCAACAGAACATACATATACATATTGCATGAGCCAAGCCCTACTGTTCCCAGGCAGCTCAGCTTCTTGCCGTCATTTCAATTACAGAGTTTTGTTTTAGTGCGAGATGAGTAAGAATCGTGAGTTTTGGCCCGAGACTGCTTCAGCAGTTATGTGTCATGCTTAATTTTACTGCACAGCAGTTTGCCAGATATACCATATTGGAGACGTGTTGATCTTTGTTGTTTCCAAAACTGACACTTCCTTTTCCAGTCCTGCCTGTTAAACTATCTCAGTTGGACAACACTGAGCTTTTGAAAAAGGCTGATACTTCACCCCTTTTTGATACTGTATTTTAATTCAAGGGCTTAGTCAAGACTTAGATGCCAGTTCAGGTTGTGATTTTTATTTTATTAGTAAACATAGTGATGTTGGGATGAAGCCATATTACAAACACAGATACACCCTTGGCTGATCTAGTGATGGAGAGGCATGCCAAAACCTGTTTTGCTACCCATCAGCTCTGTTTCTGTGTTGTTTCTAATTTTTATGTGAACATTCTGGCTTTCTCTTTGCTACAGAATTAGTCCTGGTCATATCAGTACAGCTTATGCCAGGACAACCCTCTAGTACAGGCAGTGCCATAGTCTGTTTTAAAGCCATTTTGAAAGGTCAGGAAAAAGTGGTGTGAAGGACTTTATTACAGGACTTTACTACAGGAAAGCAGGTCTTTCTATAAACTGTAGCTTGAGATAAATAAAGCAGCTGCTGTTGGTCTTTGGCCTTGTTGCCTCTGTGCATTGCTCTGTATATCTGCCTTCTGGAATATCATAGAACTCTAGAATCATGGAATGGTTTGGGTTGGAAGGGTCATTAAGGGATCAGCCAGTTCCGACCCCACTGCCATGGGCAGGGACACCTTCTCCTAGACCAGGTTGTTCCAAGCCCCATCCATCCTGGCCATGAACACTTCCAGGGATGGGGCAGCCATGACCTAGAGTTGTCCATCACATAGGATCTTACAGTAATGCCTGATCTGTCTGAATGTATCTTCACCGATTATCGTAAAAACGTACTAAAGAGCAAACATACAGAGACAGCTCTTCAAGAAATCAACATGTGGAATTTTCATGCTTATGTGATTTTTTCTTGTAAAATGAAATGAGGACAGCCTAATTTCATTTTCTTCTCATTAAGAAAAATTCCACTTTTGTAGAAATTCTTTCTTTCTAATGTAGACGCTTGCATTTATTTGTGATTGTTTTGTTTGGGACTGAGTGAAATCAGTAACTGCCATCAGTTTGTGCATCCACTGGGATGTGCTCATGAAGCTCTGTCTGCTTCTGTGTAGCTCTTGTTGAAATCCAGAGCTGCATTTATTTTCAGTATAAACACAGCCAGAGAGAGAAGTTAATCTCAGCATCTTGAATGCAGCATTACCTAAAGGCTGATGATATAGAAATAATTGAAAGTAAGTACAGCAAAGTTGTTGAGATAAATTTTGACATAAAAATGTAGGTTGGTTCATAAAAAGTTGCAGTGACAATAGGTTATAGTGACAGCTTTTCAACAACTGTATAAGCCTCCAGATGGAAGGGAATTTGGCTTAATGAATTATAGGCAGTCTGTGTAACACAAGCTCCTTTTATAGGAGCAGCTCAGAATGAAGAATAAACTTATTCATACTGGCATGTGTTAAATAACATCATTGTTAAAAACATGGAGTTGAAAAGAGACTGAGAAATGAAGAAATTAAAAAAAAAAAACAAAACACTGTTGATATCTCAAGACCTTCGGGCCCCTGAGTAGGGCACTGACTGCTTTGTTTCAGAATGATCTGATAATGAAAGCTGTCACTGGCCAACTGCAGAGGCTCACAGCCTTCTGGTGACGAGGTGACCCTGCAGCAGAACCTCCTTCTTTGTGCATTTGCTCTGGGTCTGGAGTTGCCTGAGCTGGTTAAGGTTGTTAGTTACACCTGGGAACAGATAGTCAGAGCTCCTGAGAGTACTTAATTCCCAACCTGTGCCACAGAGAGGTTGCAGGACCTTGGCAAATTACTTAATATCTGCTTTCCCATCCAGAAAATGATGATGATACTTACCTGCCTCCCAGGAGAAGCATTTGGGCTTCATTAAGGATTAGGACATGCTTTTAGTTTAGTTAGTTGATTTGAAAATGTGCCTGGTAAGCAAAAGTTATTGTTAAATAATGAATGAGGAGAAATGCTGTCAAAGTAATCTAAAGGACTGAGCCAGTGCTGAGAGCGGTATCCGAATAAAATCACATGCGCCATGATGTCAGAGCAGGGGAGTGCGACTGAAAACTAAGAATAAGCAGCAGATGTCAGTGACTCATTAAAATAACAAACTTGTATTTCTAATTTTGTCAGCGTACCGTGGCACTTTCGATAGGACGGATTAACCGCTGATGAGCTTGTAGGATTTTTGACACACGTGGCGGTGAGTTAAGGACATCGCTGTAGCCTTCTGCCTGCCTTGCTGGATCTGTCTGTGGCTGGCTTACGAGGCAGGATTCAAATCCACAGATTGAGGATTTAGAAATACAGGAAATTTCTGTGAAGCTACTAATCGTGGATGTGTAAAATAGTTAAGTTCTCTGGGTAGGGAGCACTTTATTTTAGTGGCGAGTATTTTTGTAGCAGGTCTGTGACTTAAGAAATTTTCAGGTGGCCTGCTTTGCATTTTCAACTCAAGCCAGCAGCCATGTCATGGATGGATGCATTTACTGTGGAAGTTGAACCAATATTAAGTATTAGATATTTTCTTATAGCAATAATCATAAGGGTGTGTAATTATTTATCCCAGTCTCTTGTTTCATGAGCACAAATCTTAATTGTACTGGCAAAGTAGATATGTATGTTTTGTCAGCGCAACTGGGTGGTTTTGATACTCCACCTCCTCAAACTGTGAGGGCTCATTTTTCTCAGCATATTTTATACTCAGGAGCACCTGGATCGTTACCTATGCACCTCATGAAGCCTTTTTCTAACTCATTTTCCTAATTAACAGCCTTTCCCTGCCTTGTGTGGATAATAACACTTTCATCCATGGATAATAACACTTTCATCCTTGCACAGGTTAAAGGATGCTCTCCACAGCAGTCTTTTTTTTTTTCCCCTTTGCATCTCTAAAAGAGCCTAACGTTATTTTGGGGACTGGTTTTTGTATGACCCCTGAGCTCTGCCGAGACACACTGGAGGTCCTGCCAAAGCCCCTTGTGGAGCTGCTGGAAGAGAGTCTGGGAGAAGAAGGAGCCGAGCGGCTCCATCGGCCTTCGCCTGGCCCCAGGCACCACGGCTCTCCCAGAGCACAACAGAGCCTTGTCCAGCCTGAATGACAAGCAGTTCTATATTAAGGGAAACATGAAAACACAGCTTATTAGAAGCCACAGGGTTGATTGAAAGCATAATAAATGGCAGCCTACCAACAAGGATTGTTGCTCTGGGTAGATAATCTGATTAGTAAATATTTATTTCATTACAAAGTCTCTTTTATGATTTGATCCGTGTTCAGTCAACAATTCTAAGTGACCTCTTCAGCATTTTAAATGGGATCTGGAGGTTCTGCCATTTGAACCAGGGATACCATAAACAAATAACAGAGTTTCAGTGCTATTGGAGGTAGTGGTATAAAATGCTGTAGTATTTATTTAGAGAATAAGTGGCATCTGCTGTTTGATTAGGCAGTTTGTTTACTTTGAACTCCTAACTTGTTTAATCTTAAACTTTGAGAAGATACAGAAATATTGCACTCATCTGGAGACAACTGAAAAACATTAACTCCTCAATTACTGCTGTGTGGACATTTATTTCACTGGTGCAGCTCACTAACAAATCTCATAACCTAATGGCCCACAAATTCTTTGTACCTGGGTTTTTCAAGCACTGTAGCAAATGCTTTTTGCCCAGACATGCCTGGTGTAATCAGCTATCACAAAGAAAGGGAAAATATACAAATTTTCATCAGCTTTGCTGGTGGATTATATGTACCAAAGCAAAGCAAACAAATCTGAACATCTTAATAGTAGCATTATACATACATAATGCACAGTCATTGTCCTCAGAACTCGTCAACGTGATGTTCAAGGTCTGCAGATATAATAAAAGCATTTTTACTTTGTCCAGTGTATCAGATAAAGGAATGCAGATTTAAAGGAGGAGAGTGCAGTACTTTCCCCCACTGGAGGTTGTGGTTTTAGCTTTAAATTCAGAAAATGTTTAAGAGAATCTTATGAAATGTAATAAAGTTCTCTTTCCCTGAGCTCACACTCTCAATCTGAAATTGTATTGAGGGAATTTGGGTTTCAATAGTGTCCTTACGGAGCAGCTATGCTTATTACTTAGATATTAGAGATGCCCTGTTGATGTACAAGCGTTTGAATTCCAAAGGGAAATAAAGTCTGTATTTTCAGCTTATTATTGTACGATATTGTAGGCACTCTGCAGTAAGCGTCTGAAAAAAACTGTTCTTTTTCCCTTCTAACTTTCACTACCTAACGTGCTGTCTTGGCTTTCTACCTCTGCTGCAAAAGAAAACATCAGCTTAAATTTCCAATTCTCTAGTAAGAGGTTTTGTACATTATAACACTGTTATAGCTAATGTAGTTTATGTACTTAATTCTTTGTGCTAACAGTGGTGGCCACAGTTTGAGTTTGTCGTGCCACCTAGGTGCTCAAGGAAAGGACTAAAATTACCCAAGAGCAGGCTGAGAACCATGCAGCATGTCCCCTCCTCCTTTGTCTATTCCAGCACTGGCTTTTAGCATCCTGCTAAGTTTGCCCTGTAAATACAGGGACATGCCAGTGAGCACAGCTGTGGGATGGCTCGCTCAAAGAAGGAGAAGCAAAACCATGCAGCAGGTACATGAAGGAAGTTGTGGATGTGTCATCCCTGGAACTGTTCAAGGCCAGGTTGGATGGGGCTTGGATCAACCTGGTCTAGTATGAGGTGTCCCTGCCTACAGCAGCAGGGTTGTAATGAGGTGATTTTTAAGGTCCGTTCCAAACCACGCCTTTATATGATGATTTCTATGTACTCAGAGGGAGCTGCTCTGGGTAAAAATGCCTTGTCACGTCCCTCATCATCTCATTTTCACTTGCATATGCTCCTGCAGCATTGTGGGAATACCTTGCATACAGCCTGGCTTGTGAATGCCTTTCCAAATCATCCTTTTTCCTACCCATGCAGTAGAAATGGAAAACTGAAAGCTCTCAGCTTTCTCTGCTCTCAGCATGAAATAGAGCATGGAGGGGATGCTCCAAGCAGGTAGCAGCTCCAAGTTAACTGCCAGGTCAACAGGGAAGGCCAGGAGCTGGTCAGTGTGCTCCCAGTGCAGCCGGGATGATGCGCCCGCCTTTTGTAATAGACAGGGTTATTTATAAATGACACACGGAGGGATTCTGAGGTCTGCAAAGGCAGTGCCAGGGCAGCATCAGAAAATGCTTAAAGGTGTTAGTTCAGCCGAGCTCCTTGGCCATGTTTTCCACAGCCCAAAATAAGCTCCAAAACGAGAGGGAGTGAAAGACTTTTACTGGGTCTCAGAAGAACTTTCTCTGCTTCAAGTTGTGCATTAAAAGAGGGACAAGCAGTGCTGTGCTGAAATCAGGAGAGCTCCTCTTCTCTGTTTTGTTTCTTTCTGATCCCAGCAAGTACCGAAATCTTGCTGCTTCAATAAAAACTAAGGGCAGGATTTGCCCAGGCGAAATCAGGAAGCTCTGGCATTGACTTCAGTCAGGATGGTTGGAGCTGAGCACCCATGTGACTTTTGGTTCATGATTCCTATGGGCAGTTTGAGCACTTTTGTTCATAACTGGTCTACTTTGCATTTCATTATGTCTATTTAAGCTATATTTTAATTCTAGATTTGGGGGGGCTTAGCCCCTGAGGTCATTTAGTAGTGGATGAGGAAAGTCACTCTTGAGTTGCAATGTCTTTTAGGTCTTCCTGATGTAGCAAGATAGAAGACGTGTAATAATTTATTGGCATGTTAAAATATTGATTTATTCTTTTTCATGGCACATTTATTCAGAGCTTCATGCCATCAGGTTTGCACCATCACTCTGTGTGTGTGCACATGTTCACACAGCAATACTCATTAATATCAGATGTCCTGTCAATTCCCTGAAGTGACACTGAAGTGGACCGTGCGTTTGAAAGTGTGTATTGGCATTTAAGAATTGCCTATATCAGTCAAAGATTTTTCTCCCAAAGAAAGGAAAAGCCCAGACAAATAAACAAAAAGTCCCTCTGAGATGTGCAGTCCTTGCTACTGAAATATTGAAAGGGATTTTTTAACCTAAAGAACAATTCCTTGCAAAGCCTGCAGTACACAACTCACTGAGCTGAGTTGATGGCTGGAGGTCATTTTGTGAGGTTTTCCACCCTTAATTTCATGGATTGCTTAAAAATAGCAAGGAAGCAGCTCTTCAAGTTGAGGCTCCATACCCATGGCTGCAACTTTCACATCCCTGGAGATGATGAGGCAAGCTGGGGGAGCCTGAGCACACCACTTAGTCAGAGTAGATTGAGATAACTCAATAGCATCACCCATTCTGCTACAGCCTGATGAGCCAATGGTTCTGCATTTCTCCAGCAAAATGCATTTGTATGCATTATAGCTAATAAATACACTGGACAAATTCAAATGGGAGCTAAAATGTCCATTTCCAAGGGAGTTCATTGTGGAGAGAAGAATTTCCCATGCTCTTTTTGTGTGCTTTAGTTTTCAGTTTTATGGTGTTGAAGAGGTCAGGTTGTTGATAGTGCATCTTGTGAATTGTGGGTCCTCTGCAGATGGTGGTAGATGGCAGGGGGCTGCCCATATTTCCCCACACATCAGGGCCTGGAAAATCCAGCTAGGCCTAGGAGTTACTTTTCCGTGGGTTGGCAAAAAGTTTGCTGGAAAGAAGTAATTGTACAAATAGCTTCTTTCGGAACAAGGTGGGTGGTCTGGCTTGAACACCAAGGAGTTGACAAGCAATTTCTGGCAGTTGTCAGCTCATCACACTGCTGGCCTCTGCATCCTTGGGCAGACAGCCTGACCTCACACAGCATTTCCTTCCGCTGCAAGTACCTGCTAGCTTCAAAATGGAAAAAGTTTCCATAAACAAACAGATCCTTGCATGGACGTCAGGACTCACATCTCAATCTCCCTATAACATTGCCATGGGATGCCTTTGCTCTCACCTTCCTCAGTTGGAATTTGAAAAAGCCAAACTCAGACTCAAGGGAGAGGCTGTTGCACTGTAGAGTTTTGTAACCCCTAACTTGATCACTGGCAAACTGCTTCACGATGGACATATCCACTGTGGGCCAAGTGGTGATGGAGGGCTCACAAGTGATCCTCCACATGTGCCTTGTCTAAATATAGATGATATTGATGAAATCCTGGTCTCCAGAGGGTTTCTAAACTGCCCCATATTCCTGTGTGCCCTGTCCACAGCACTCAAAGCTTCACAAATAGGAGAGCCTGCCAGCCCATTGCCATGAAGGTCTTGGGATGGTGTCACCCATTGCACACTTGGCTCATGGGTGGCATCAGACCTAAACTGAGCTCCATGGTCAGTGTTGGTCACCACTTCAGTCATGTCATGCTGACTTCTCCAGTGTCTCTTTCAATTATGCCCTCTGTTCATAGTTCCTTTAAGTAGTTTCCTAACTGCTCTCTGTTAACAATTTCATACTCATATTTTTCATTTTTCCCCAAATCTGTCTGCTATCTGCCCATTTTGTGTCCTGTTTACTGTTGAAACTCCTGTGTATTATGTATTCAGTAAGAAATGCCTCTCTATGAAACGCCTTCTGCCTGCAAACACCCCGTTTCCCTTAAGACTCCCAGCAATGATCTCTGAAAATATCCACACCACTTCACAGAGAGCTTGTCTCTGGTGTATTCAGATGTCAAACTGTTTGTGTCTCGGCTTGGAGCAGACACTGTCTCATTTGTTTGCAAAGCCCTACTGTGCACATGGGATACTTCTCAATAAATAATAGCACCAGATTTGTCTGCTGCATCCTATAGTAAAATTGCAAAATAACCCCAAACTTTTCACAGTTGAGGACTGTCTCTCCTCGCTTTCTTCCCTGAATTTTAAATTATGTTTTTGCTGTGCTTCCATTAAGCTTTTGCAATTGCATTCTTCAGTGTGTGAGAGCTCACCTTGCACAAAATCAGGCTAAAAATCAACTACAGATTCCCTGTGGATAATCTTCCTAGAAAGGCTGGAATTTCTTCTGATGAAGACAACGCTATGGTCTCTAGTGCCACTTTTTTTTCTAAGCTTGGGGACAGGGTGAGATGGAGGGTGAGGAAAGGAGCAGAAGGAAGGCTGATGCACTTCATGTGTGCTGAACCCACCATGGATGTGGGGAATCTTACACCATCCCCACAAGGAAGGAAAGGACTTGTCATTCTCTGATGCAGAGCTGGGCCAAACAGGGCTAAACTGAGTAAGCACCATGAAGCTGTTTCCCCCCAGCCTTCTTGCCAGGCTCCCCTCTGACGTGTCCAAACTCCTGGCAGTAGCAGGTCACTGATGTGGCCCATTGGTCATGTGCTGTTTGCTTCTTCCTCCCCTCCCACCTGAGTCCCTGCTGGTTTTTTTCCACTGGCTAAGTTGCATGAAGCATCCTGGGGATTTTGCCCAATGAGAGTAAAATAAAGCAAAATGGGGTATTTTAGGTAGCTGTTGCAATGAAATGAGTGGTTTTGTGGAAATCATCGAGGCAGTACCAGAAGGGCATGAGCTGCAGTGGAAGCAGACAGCCCTGCTCTGTCCGTGAGTCTGCTGGGTTTGATATAACAGTGTTGGTATTTGCAGGGCAGGTGTGTGTGGAAGCAAACAGGGCTCTGAGGGGCCTTGAAAAAAGGGATGTTGTAAATTTACAGTAGCAGCACTGTGTTGCTAGAGGTGCCCACAGGCCTATTTCACCATCCTGCTTTTCTGCCTGTTGTCCCTGCTGTTCCTGAACAAGCAGGATATTTCAATACATGAAAAGTTGCTGTCTCCAAGGGACATTGCCTACTTAAAACAACAACTAATCTGTGAGGTGACCAACCAACACCACCACCTGAGAGTTTTGGGTTTGTTTGTGCTCGTGAGTGTGCCTGCACATCACAGCTGCTTCTCTGCTCAAGAGCCACCAGAGTATTGTAATATTGAGGAATCCTGCTCTTGCCCAGACGCTGATTGCAAAACAAACCCTTACTGTCCTGACCTGCGGTTTGTGCAGTGGATGGCTTTAAAATTAAGGCTTGGCAAATAATTGATCCATCTGGTAGATTGCCAAATTGAAAAATATCATCACCAACGCCAGTTAAATGCTCCTAGATGACTAAACAGCACTGTGTCTATTTCTTCTGATCAACACAAGAGCAGCAAAATGAAGAGGAAAAAGAAAGTACAAGGAGAATGAGATTTTACTGTTAAACAAAGGAGTCCAGTTCACTCAAGGAAAGGCTTAGTCCTTTGAAGAGAAGTGGGGGAGAGAAAGACAGACTTCACAGAGGGGGAGAGGTGCATGGCTGCCCTTTCACCTGGTAACTCAGTGGTTCAATTCTGCGCCCAGGGTGGCACTGACCAGGATTGCCATCCCCTTCCTCCCTGGTGCAGCCTGGATCCATCGTCCTGTGAGCAGCCAGCCTTGTGCACTCACTCTGTTCCTCCTCCTGCCCCTGCCATGGGTCTGGGCACTCAGACAGCAAGGGGGACATCCCCACCATGGCATTACTCACACCTTCATATTCTCTCTCCTGATGAAAAGTGCAAACATTTCCATCCAACGGACTCCACAAAGTGAACTGTAGCCACATGGGAGTTTAGACATTTTTTCTGGAAAGTGAAGGACTTGATTTGCATCTGCCTCAGAGCTGGTCTACAGCAAGGCTTGAGCCTGTTTCCCACCTCTCAAGAGGACTATGTTGAAGTTGTTTTCCTTTAATCTCTCCCATTTCACATCAGCTCTGCTGTGCACCAAACACATAAAACATGCTGTACATATACGTGGCACCATACAGCAGTAAGTAGAAATTAATACAAGTCTGCTCTTGTAGCAGATGTTCTTGCAACTCCCCAGAACTTAGCAGTGGGGCATTAAGAAAGAAAGAAAATTAAAATAGGCAGGAATAGCCCACCTACCTTGATGTTATGCTGAATTTTTTGAGAAGAAAGAAGCAAGAAGCTGGGAAGCATGGTCAGGGATGGGGCCCTGCCATCAGAGTCCTTGGAGTGAGCAGAACTGACCTCAATCAGAATAAACTGGGAGGCCCCAGAGGATGGGTGACAGAGAGCCTTGGTAGTATGTGACATGAGAGAAGGCCAGCAAGGTATCTTGGGCATAAATTGTAGTTGGCACTTTAATAATCTTGAAGCCCTTGCTTGGGCAGACTGATAGGTTTTTTCAGAATCAGGTGGACATTTAAAAATATATTTTCTGGACTAGATTTTAATTTAGGGACCAATCAACTGTGGCACTGTCCTTTTTCTTGAAGTAAGGTCACCGCCATGTCCTTAGGCTGTGGAATACATGCCTCGCCCAGGTATTCAAGTCTCTGAGATACAGTGTAATTCATAATGTTGTAAATATCTTCAAGTTTGCCAGTTCTTGTGATTTGATCACAAGTTTTGCAGTACTGTGCAATTTGGAAAGGGGAAGAAAGAATGACAGTTGTGGCTCTTTTTCATTTGGCTTGAAGACCTCAGCTGTGAAACTGTGAAGCTGTGAGGAGACGTGTTTGGTTGATGGGGATTTTTCCCACTGGCTAATACCAAAGATCTATTAAAAGTGTCCTGAATGTGGGTTTTTTTCTGAACTATGTAGGAGAAGCAGTTGCATGTCCTAAGAAATACATTTCCATGGCTCAGGTTTGGTACCAGGGAGCCCAGTGGACCCTTCGCATCTGGCTGTGTCACAAGGTCTAAAGGCAAGCCCCCCACAAAGAGCTGTGCTGTTCTTTCATGTTCAAGGACAGGTGCCCATTTGATTGTACAGATGAATCCAAACTGGTGCTTTCCATCTGCTTACTGCATTTAACCATTGCCATTTGTCTTCCTCATACAACTTGCATTTCAGCTCTGTATCTTGATGATAGTCGGACATGTGGGAAGTAGGCTACTGTCCTTAGATCTTTCTTCCCACGAACTGTGGCAGAGTCTTGTGCTGCTTTGCATGAAGTTCCCTGTGCTCAGGTGTTTGATTTATCTTTGTCCTTAAGCATTAATAATTTCCTTTTCTCTCATTTATCATCTCCGGTGAAGTTAGAACTCTTCATGCAGATACAGATTGTTTTAATAATAAAAATAGCGGTAAAAATAAGTCTTGGTGTTTTTGCTGTTCTGCAACAGCTTTTTCTGGCTGTAAAAGTATCCTGCACATACATCAGTATCAGCAGTCCTAAGCACAAATTTAGGCTGAGTGGAGAATCCAAGTGAAACATGTTGGAGCGAGTCTAGAGAAGGCCACAAAGATGGGTCAAGGGCTGGAGCACCTCTGCTGTGCAGACAGGCTGAGAGAGCTGGATTTCTTCAGCTTAGAGAAGAAAAGGCTCCAGGGAAACCTTAGAGCATCTTCCAGTACCTGAAGGTGTCTGTAGGAAAGCTGAGACTTTTTACAAAGGTGTAGTGATAGGACACAAAGGAATGGCCTTAAGCTGAATGAGTGTAGGTTTAGATTGGATACTGGAAAGAAATGCTTCACTATGAGGGTGGTGAGACACTTGAACAGGTTTCTCAGAGAAGCTGTGGATGCCCCATCCCTGGAAGTGTCCAAGGCCAACTGGATGTGGCTTTGAGCAGCCTGGTCTGGTGGAAGGTGTCTCTGCCCATGGCAGAGAAATTGCAATGAGATGATCTTGAAGGTCTCTTCCAGCCCAAACCATTCTGTGATTCTGTGGTTCACTTGAGACTGCCCTTTATGTTTGACCTTAGGGTTTTATAGAAGTATGTTGATTTTCCTTTTCACTTAGTCATTAACCTTTATAAAGAAAGAAGGTTGAGGACAGGTTAGAAATCCAAATAGGTGATCTTTGCTGTTCTTTTTCAACAAGTCTGTGGTATCCTCAAGGAGATCCAGTGAGCTGTGCTTGCTCTCATTGGTCTCTTTTCTCCCTGCCTAAAATGAGATTAAAAAATAAACTCATTTTTTTTGCTCTGCATACAGTGTTTTTACATTCTAGTCTTCATGTAGATTTCTTTCTTCACAGCCCTTCAACTGCTATTGGGTCATTTATGCAGGAAGTCTGTCACTGTTGTGACAGAGCCATCATCCTACAGAGCCATTTTAAAACAGTCTTTTTCTGTGAGCAGAACAAGAGAAGTTAATGCTGATAAATTCTACTTTATCTCAGATTTTATGTATAGATCATGGTGGACATTTATTTATGGGTTTCTGCAAAATCAAATAATTTCCCATTCAAGGTGCATATAGATTTATCTTAAAAACTCATGAAAGCTGTAGAGCTCCAACAGGCATGTGACAAAAATGGGCAGGTTTATTTCACAGGTTTAGGCTGTGTTTAGTTTCACAACTTGAAATACTATAAATACGCACAGGCATTTTTCAAATAACATCAGATCTAATAGATGATATTTAAAGTTACTAAACATTAGACATGTTATTAAACTGATCTTCTGAAAAATACGTTCTTCTCTTGTAATTAATCTCATTAAAAAGTCTTTAGCTGGTATGGAGAAATAATGGATCTTTAATGTTTTGTTTGATATTGAAAGCAAGTTTAATAGTGAGACATTAAAAAGTAGTTTTAATGTGCCACTCAGCATGCATGGTGATCACTCGCAATCGGTGATGCCTAATGGAAAGGTGATGAAAACTGCAGCTTGGGCCAAAAAGCTGCATGAGAAATGTGCCGAGGGAGGATGGGATGAGTAACTTGGCACCTGGGGACCAGCATCCTCCTGCTCTGAACAGAACAGCCCCAGGGAGAAGCAGCTCATCTTTCATGTCAACAGTTGGTAGTTCAGGAAGACACATATCCCAGTGTGGTCCTGTTTTATGAAATACATATACACGTATTCCAAATTTTTCTTTTTTATAGTAGTTCTTATAATTCGTACTTATGATAAAAATCCATCATCTGAACTCTTCCTGTTTAAAAAGCAGACCTCAAAGTTTATCTGCAAGCTGCATGAGACTGACCACTAAATATCTCTGAAGTATCTTGTGATCACTGGAAACAGTTCAGCTGGATCTTATTCAGGCAGATGGATCTTACTCTTCTGTGGATGTTCAAAGAGTTTCCCTGTCTATTTTGGGAATGGGAACCACCTATGAAAAATGTCCAGAGACCTACAGGATCACGTTGGAAGAAGACTGTGAGTCAGCCAGCTCAATAAGGAGTTGGTGTTGGCAATTTAAAAGCTCTCGGGTTAGGAAAAAAAAAAAAATTGAACAAAACAAAGTGTAGTAAGAAACCTTTCACTGAGAGTAACTTAAAGATATTTCACTGGGGTTTAGTGACAAAGTAAAAGACTGACTAATTCTGCTTGCATGTAGCAGAGTCTTGGGCACCCTCTGACAGGTGAGAAGGAAATGGTGAAGGTGGTATGTTGAGATTTGAATAAGGTCTGTGATATGGTCACATGTAACATCTTTTCAAGTAAACCAAGGAAGAGTGGTCAAGCTGAGAGGGCGGCCCAAGACAACCCCAAGACATGGGCTGGCCTGTGCCAAGGCTGTCCCCTGCTTGTCTCACGGGCATTCACGTGTGGATGATCTCCTCATGGGGAGGAGAGGAAGGCTTGGAGAATACAGAGGTGGCTTTCTGTTGATTGTTTGGTTTATCAGTGCAAGGCCATTCTGTATGTAGAAGTACAAGTAGAAGTAGGAAGGAGAAAAACCCACCAAAATGCACAAATGTGAAAGGGGAGTTCGCTGGCTGGGAAGCGATACTGAAATAGGAGCTTTAAGTCAGCTGGTAGGAAAGTCTGGTGACAAATACAGCTAAGCACTGAATTGGGCTATTTGGCAAGGTTTTGAATTGTCTTCTCAGGAGACCTTTAAAAACTTGTAGTGATAGAACAACAAGAAATGGCTTTAAACTGTAGGAAGGCAGGTTTAGATTAGATATAAGGAAGACACTCTTTCAGGGTGGTGGGGTAATGGCACAGGTTTCCCCGAGAGGTTATGGACTTCCCATCGCTGTACATGTTTAAGGCCAGGCTGGATGAGGCTTTGAGCAGCCTGGTCTAGTGGAAGGTGTCCCTCCCCATGGCAGGAATGTTGGACTAAATGATCTATAAGGTTCCTTCCAACACAAATCATTCTATGATTCTATGATAATGAGGTGTGTACTCCAGGGTCAGGCTGAGTTTATGGCTACCACCTTTGAGGTGTCTGGTTGAGCTCCTTCCAGCTTTCTACTTGTTCCATTTTCAGATAAAATCTTTCAGGCTGGGCTCATGTCAATATCAACCTGTAATGGGAGAGCATTGACACTGTGTAAGCTCATCCCTGCATCTCTATTCCTGCAGAATTCATGTTCCTTAATTTGTAACCTATTTCTTGACAAATACTGTCTGGACACAGAATAAAGAAATACACCTGACAATTATGCTGATGGAATTTTTGTGCTTGTAGAAACTCTCTGGCAACATCTGCTGTTTCTAACATTTAGATAAAAAAGCATTACAGGCTTTCATTTGCAGTTTAGGTAGCTGGGAGTTCAGGTGGAAGAGCCTTTGTATCATCCCTGCTCATTCCTAAAAAGACATGGGGAAATTGACAAGAAAACAACCTGCTTAATATCAAGAAATGGGACTGAAAGTGCAAATTTTCTTGGCTGTGTTATATGCTGGTTTTGGCAAGTCATATAACTCTTGACTTTACATAGCCTCTCTGAGGCTCAGTCTGATCTGTCTTGGGAAGTTTTGGAGTAATTTAGAGAGAGAACCATGTAAGTACTAAATATTATTGTTACTCTCATTTATTCTGTGCACATTTTTTTATTTAAGTGCTACATTTTTGTATCTTCCTTAAGAGGATTACAGGGGCATTTTCTTGCCAGTTTCCCTATAGTTCATGGAAGTTTGTATAACTAGTTTATTGGTACAAACTGGAACCTCACAGATGTCCCACTGCTTCTAAATAAATTGCTACATTACATTGTCAACATCTTTGTAAAGAACTTACATGTGTAGAAACTGCAGGTAAAATGTGTGGGGCCAGGCAGATACCCTGGTCTTGGTGGTGATACTGAATACTGTGGGCTAAGAAATATTAAGTCACTGCGACAGTGCTGAACACAAAGGGATAACTTCCTCTTCCTTGTGGCACAAAATCATTGTATAGCATCAAGACTGTATATTGACAGCTTGATTATAAAGGACACTGAATATACTTGACCCTGGAATAACACCAGAATGGAACAGAACAAGACATTTATACAGCACCAACAAGGGTAGCATGCATTAAATCCTGCTTGCTCTTCTCAGTTACATCAGATATTTTTGAATCATGTTACCATTACTCTTTCTTTTTCATATCTTTTTGCTTTCTGTTTGCTTTTCTTTAGCTCTTTGGCACCAATACTTCCTCCACATGCATAGCTGGCAGTTCAGCTCTGTGACAAAGCTTTGTCACGACACACTACTTCTTGCTCTTCTGACACATCTTGCTTAGTCTGTGGGGGGAAAGCACAAGTTTGCCATTGAAACCGGGTGAGAGCCAAATTTTACCTGAGTTTTCTCCTTTTAATTTGCTGTAGCAGGGGTTAGGTTGATGCCATGGGGAGGTTGGCAGTGTCCACACTTAGACTGCGGTCAGCAGGAGCCACAGCAGCAGAGCTGGTGGGTCTCCCTCACCCTGCTGAGCAATAGCTTGTCCCTCTGAGCATAACAGCAAAGGAGCAATCTCTGTGGCATGTCTCTCTGCCTTCCTACGTGTTTTCCATCTTGTTTCAGGTGTTATGTCCTCTTTTAACACCAACTGTGAGTTTACTGGGCAAGAGTGCTGGTTATCCTACTCACTTCCAGCTGGAGTACAAGACAGGGGACTAAAATGAAAGACCATAGTAAACATTATGATTCATTTCATCCAAAAAGGACAAAACGCTAAAAATGGTAGCAAGAAAAATTTCTGCCTTCTCTATTTTAACTCATGGATAGCTGCAGTTACTAAAAACATATTAGGCAGTTGCAAATGAGGGAGAAATTAGTCTGCAGGGTAATAGCTAAAAATGGATTTGGCACTATGAAATTTTTGAGAAGTTCCAGTTTTCACAGGAGAGTGTAACCTCCTGCTTGTGAGTCACTTCTGTGGCTTTGCTTCCTACCTCATTACTGCCTGACCCTGAGCATTGCAAAACTTGATCTCTCTTTTGCCGCAGAATAAACCACAGTGACATGATTTGCCACCTCTCCTTGACGTATTCAGCTTCCTGTTACTGTTTTCTCTGTCATTTCATTGCTGGCCTAGTCTCATAATACTGTTATCTCTATTTCATTGTTGTTTCCCTTATTTTCCTTTGGCAGTGAGCACAAATTTCAAAGAAATGAAAGCTATATCAGCCGTTTCCCCAGGCAGAGCAGTCCCACCAGCCTGGGTATCTGATACACCCATCCCAAATGGGATTTTGTTCACCTTTCTCTGCACATCTCTTTCTTCTTACTGTCTTCATTTCAGGAATGACTTACTGATGGGAGAATCTCTCCCAAAGCCACGGAGACACAAGCAGCTGTATCATTCCTTCGTTCCTTTTTTTTTTTTTTTTTTTTAAGGGCTAGCATTTAGAGATACATCATTCATGTTTTTACAGTCAGTAAGCAAAGGTCAGTCTGTGCTGTAAACAGAGCTGTGATTGTGGTACAAGTCACCATCCGAGCCTTAATCACAGGAGCTTGTAACAAAAACGGGGGAGGTGCAGCAGGATAAATGTCATCTGTGGCTCACCATGTGGCTGAGGATCCAGCATCGTGCTGGTACCCAAGGAGCAAGAGTAACATTGGCTCAAGTACTGCTGGAGATGCTGCAGTTGTAATTGCTCCCCAATTATTGCCCAAATATCTTCTTTCTTTTTTTTTTCCCTTCTTTTCAAAAGATCAGGAAGGAATAGAACTGTTTTAACTGAGGTGGGTACTCATCATTCCCCTCCCAGTCTCAAGCTTTCATGCAGGCACACATTCAGCAGGGAGAAGTTGCCTTCCATGATCTCAGTGATTGTTTCTAGCAAGTTTAAGCAGGATATTAGATTGCTGTTTTACATTCTTGCAGAGCTGCTAAAGCACAGTGTGGATAAAGTTGAGTGCACATCCGTCAGGAGAGGAAACATTATCCCCTTTTTTTTTTATTATTTAGAGAATATTGGTGCATATAGATAAGCTTGGCTCTGGCAAGTCACTTAGGGAGAAAAAACCTCAAATCATTGGAATCCACTTACCATGTCATTCTCCCTCTCAGAGTAACTTTCAGTCCTAAGATCTTTGTAGGAGGCAGTTATATAAATTAGGGAACTGAAACGTGTTGTGTTTATGTGTATGTTTGTGTAGTATCCGTCACAAAATGCAGCTGTCTCAGAGAGGGATTTTGCAGTGCTTAAGAGGTGCACCACATCACAAACCAGATGACAGCACGCAGGGAAGAGAACCTTATGCAATTAGAAGTACAATTTGCTACAGAGAATAAATCTGGCAAACTCATTCCTGTCAAGTTGTTTATCTGTTTAGCTCAGTTGCATTAACAAAGAGAAGCCCAAAGCACTGCCTCCTTTTGAGCTGGGAGTTTCAGCACACAGAGCTAGAAGATAGTCCCTAAAATCAGTATCTTATGAGGTTATGATACAAGACAAAAGGTGGATGAGCAAACAGATGGAGGGAGCACAATCGAGACCTTTACATTTAACATAAGCAGCCATGGTCACACCATCTGCCTAACTCTTCTGGAGTGTTTTGTAGTCAAATTCTCACCTAAAACACCTCAATTCTTGGGAAGATTGCCATAAAATCTTTACTGACTGCAGGGAACCAGGATTTTCACTTAAATCACATTTCTGTACAAAAATAGTGTTACAAAATTGCACTTTTGAATATTTTATCCATGGTTTTGGTCTAGAAATAATCCAGCAAATTATGATGGGATGCATGCTGTTATTAGAGCTGATTTTCCTGCTCTTGTTTGTTGTTGTAATTTGTGGAGAAAGGCCATAAGTTAAATCTCTAATTCATAAGTTTTAATGTAAATCATATCCCATTACAGTACATCATAGTGATATAATACAATATGTTAGTTTGCCCTAAGTGGATGTATTTGTCTCTATTTTCTGGCTCAGATAATAGTTACCATCTGGGTGTGTGTTAATTTTTTGTTGTTGTTTCTTTTAATCATTTGTGTCGCTGCTTGTTTTAAAGCCGAAAATGACTAAAATTTGAAGCTGATTTAGGAGATCGCCTTGAGAATATCAAAAGGAACATCAGACACTTTAAATGCTTCACATTTTTAACCTATTACCAAGAACATTTCAGTAGCCTTGAGGCAAGTTCCTCCCTTCGTTCTTCAGTATTTGTCTGTGGATATCTTATAAAATCAGCAGCACTGGGGCTGAGCATGAGGGAGCAGGCCAGAATCCCAGACTTCAAACCCTTTCTTCTATCCGGACTTAACAGATATCAGATAGTGTTGTGAAGGGCTTTGGTGTCCCCCACCCCAAGTGCAGGATGCAGAGAGATATGTCCAGCCTGACTCCAAATCCGAGTGTTCCTATTTCTGGCTGCTGTGAGCATTTGTGCTGCAGTCAGTTTTGTCTTAGAAGTCTGTGCATATAGCTGTAACATTCATTATCTGTGTATTTTTATACGCATGTATTTTGTACGTCCTTCAGGCTGTTTTATTCAATCTCTTACAACTCTTTATGCCAAGCCAGTAACGACGCAGCATATGAAGGAATGTAGATGCCTAATTTGCACCTAAATTTTATGTTCTGGTGAAGATGTCCCTGTAAAGTAAGTGCATAAATTCCTTATAAAGTCACTGGGGAGAAACAGTTGCTTTGAAGACTCCCAAAGAGCAATCTTTTCTACCTGACTTTGACACTTAAGTTGCTCTCAGTAGTGCTGTTATCTTCTTCCTTCAGATGAAATCTCAGGGATTTGAGGCATGATATTTTTCTTCTTGTTCTGCTCCGGTGCAAGGTGACTGTGATGGTCAAAGATCACAAAGAACACACTGAATTCAATTTGGCCTCTGCCGGGGAACAAAGTGTGTATGTTCAGTTTTCTGGCTTGGGACACCTATGAAAGTATTTTAGATGTCCATTTGGAGAACATAAATGTAGGCTCCAAACTCGCACACATTTAGATAAGGATTAGATGTTTCACAGCATTGCATTTGCCTTCTGACAGGTTTCTCATGCACAGGCAGGCACATGGCTGTAAAAACATTACGTTTCAAATCATGTAACTTAAAACCTGAGCGAATACAACCCTGTTTATTCTGGTGCACCACTGTCCTTAGGGCAGAGCCCAGAGAAGCTGTGGATGCCCCATCCCTGGGAGTATTCAAGGCCAGGTTGGATGGAACTTTGAGCAACCTGGTCTAGTGGAAAGAAATCCCCCCCCAGCAGGGGGATTGGAGCTAAATGGAAGTTTGGATACAGCTTTGTAGACTGCCTTTGAGCCCTTTACCCAATATAATTTTTCTCACTGCACAGAGAGCAAGGGAGAATTTATCCCAACAGCTCTTCCAGACAAAAAAAAA
>VZTE01006313.1:1099719-1125952 GCA_013397775.1 Eulacestoma nigropectus | reverse complement strand
TATTTCTTGTTACTTTTAACTCTGTTAGTAATAAACTTCTTTATATTCTTTAAAATTTTAGGCCTGCTGTGCGTTTCGTCTAATCTTTATCTCGCAGAGTGAAATGTGATGAAACCACTACACTAAATTGGTGTTTCTGCCTGGTTGGCGAACCGAACCCGCTACAAGTTGCACCAGAGGAGGTTAAGATTGGGTATTTCCCTGCAAATGTGGTCAGAGGGTGGAATAGGCTGCCCACAGAAGTGGTGAAATCACCGTCCCTGGGAGTGTTCAGAAAGTGTGTGGATGTGGCATTTGGGGATGTGGTTTAGTGGTAAACACAGCTGGATTAACTGTTGGACTCAATCTTCCAGGTCTTTTCCAACCTTAATGATTGTATGACTTTAGAGGGGTATATGATGAATGAAAATTTCATTGCAAATGAAAGGAACTTTTAACTTAAAAAAAAATGAAAGAAATGTTGAATTGTATTGTAACCATCAGTTTGTTTCTCACCATTTTTATTGATATTATTTTTATAGTAGAGAAACTTTTTTAGTGGCAAATCTTGTGGCTTATGACATAACTAAAGCCATTTAGAAGTTCATTCTTCTGTGACTAAACTTTCGTCTGTCAGAATGTGTCAAAACATAAACACTGACATCTGGAATGCTGAAGCTCATGAAAAATCTCAGCATTTAGCTGGAGGCAGAGCATGCAGTTAAACTTGTTGAATCAAAGTTTACAGTAGGCAATCAGCATCACCTCCCTGCCTGTAAGAAGTCATTTGTTGGTGTTCAATAATTTAAGAAAAAAAAAAGACAAGTAAGAAAATATGAGGTACAGTTAAGACTTTGCAGCCGGTGACTATTATTTGCTTCTCCATATCTTATGTTTCCAGAGAAAAGTATGGCAGTTGGCAGAAGCAATACAGGCAGCACAACTGTTGTGTTTAATACTGAGAAATTGGTCAGGAATTAATGCTTGGGTAGTTGCAAGTTTGTAAGGCACAAAGAAGGAATATCTGTTGTAGAAAAGTGTAGTTTACCAGGGTTCATTTGTGTATATAAATACAGATGTGTGTGCAGAAGCACAGTGGCAAACAGCACTGGAAACAGAAAGGTGTCTCCTCTTTAAAGGAGTAGGGGAGCCTTCAGTTAGATTACGGAGCATCTAAAACTCATGAAAGATCAGGTAAGGTCACCTAAACTCATCCCTGTCTTTCACAGCCATAAATTACCTTGTTTTAAAGAACCTGTTACATATTTTTTTCCTGTTCTGATTTCCCCCACTCAGTCCTGGGCCTTCTTTTCCCAAGAGTCCCACAGGGGTTGCACTTTAGCATTGCCAGAGGAACGGCACAGTATGGATAAAAAACATAAGGGATCTTTATGCCTTAGTGCCCACATTTTCCATGGCATAGATTGTGACCAAGTGATACAGGGATTTCACCAAATTACCTCATACTCAAGTGATTTTGCTGAAAGATTTGAGGCTCTGTGTGTCCCATAGTGCTTATTTCTCTTCAGCAGACAGTGAATAGTGCCTTTCCTTAGATACAAACACCAGTAGTTTTGTCTCTGTAGATGGGTGTTATGTTCTTTGAAATCAGGGAGCTCATCAAACCCAGACTAATCTCAGATTTTCCCCAAGAAACTCTCACACAAGGACACACTCTCAGAGCATGAGTAGTAGAGCACCTGGCACTACATCCGAGGAAGGTCTGCTCTGAGGTTGCCCAGCTCCATTCCTAATGTCAGAGTTTGGAGAACTAAATTAGTATCCATGGTAGAAGAACATTGGCTTAGGAGTCACTCAGTCACCTGGACATATACAAGCCCATGGGACCATACAAGGAGAGAACAGCGACAGTCACTGACCTAAGCAAGGCTTTTGACAGGTCTCCCATAGTACCCTTGTATGCAAATTGGAGCTGTTTTTTCCAGATTTTGGATAGATGTATTGTAAGGTGGGTGAAAAATTGACTGGAGTACGAGTCTTGAATGGTTGTGATCATGGTATGAAGTTGGTGACTGGTTCCTGGGAGTTCCTCAGGGGTCTGGCAGAGGCAGACTCTTCTCAGAGGAGCACAGCAGGAGAAGGGGCAACAGTCACAAGCTGCAGCAAGGGAAATTTTAATTAGATATTTAAACCAAAATTACGTGGTCAAATACTGGAGCAGACTGCCTAAAGAAGGTGTAGCATCTCCATCCTTGGAGATATTCCAGACTCCACTGGGCAAAGCCCTGAGCAACCTGATTTGTCTTGGAGGCCGGCCCTGCTTTGAGTAAGAGGTTGGACCAAAAGGCCTTAAAGTGACTCTTCCATCTTAAATTGTGCTATGATTTTATAAACCACAGGACAAAAATTATATTTAAGAGCATCTCCAGTAGCCCAGATTCTCATTTCAACGTAAAACACTTAACACTGACTTTGGGGCAGAGCAGGATCTGTTTTAAAGTCTCTTCTGTTCTTTTGTGTCTGGGGCCACAGTGCCTGCAGATACCTTCTTGCAGTAAACTGTGCTGCTTTAATGGACTTCCCAGCAGTGCAGGGGCTGGGTGTTGAACCAAGGACAGATGGAGCAGCATTCCAGGGCAGCTGATTAAATACCATGTCCATAAGATAACTTGAGTGCTTAGAGCCTTCTGCTCACAAATGAGGTCTGAGATTTTTGGTTGCCCTTTCTCTCCAATGTGCACTGAATTTGGCACATAACAAGGTAGTGTGAGTGTGATGATACCGAGCCAGCTGGAGGTCAGGAGGAGATGCTGACAGGTGAGGTATCTTTCCTGCTGTCCCTCAATATAAAAAGCTAACATTTAATTGTTGCAACTGCTCTGATGTTGGACAATTACCTCATCAATTTCTAACCTTGTACCTGAACCCCAAGGGTCAGATCTGTACTTGGTAGAGCTGCTGCCTTCACTAGGTTTCTGCTAGGGATTGGTTTGACCTGAGCTATGCTCTGCTGTTGTCTAGTAGCAAAGCTTGAAATTTCTGGAATTGCTCAGCAGTGCAGCTGCTGCACAGAGCATTACAGTGGTTTCAGTGTATCCTGCTTTGCTGAAGGCCACATCTCACCTGGCCAAACAGTAGTTTAATGGCAAAGCCAATTTTAAATGCTCTGTATTAAAGGTGCCTGAATTCACCCTGACCAGTTTCCATTCTTTTTGAAGCTGTGACCTTTTATTTGCTCCAGAAGCCAGTTGGAGAGGGGAAGGATCATAGAGTCATAGAATGGGTTGGGATGGAAGGGACCTTAAAGAACATCTAGTTCCAACCCCCCTGCTGTGGGCAGGGGCACCTTCTACTAGACCAGGTTGCTGAAAGCCCCATCAAGCCTGGCCTTGAACACTTCCAGGGGTAAGGCATCTGCAGGTTCTCTGGGCAGCCTGTTCCAGTGTCTCACAATCCTCACAGTGAAGAATTTCTTCCTAACATCTAATCTAAATCTCTCCTCTTTTAGTTTAAAGCCGTTCCCCTATCTGCCTGTTTAAAGATGTGGCAAAGATTTTAAGGGACTGTTAGAGAGCCCCTGGAGACAGAGATTGAACAGTATTTTCATAATTATTCCACGGACTAGTCTGCATGACGTCAATGTGATTCATGCAGGGTCATTACAATATATCTTAGTATCTGAATTGAAAGTGGGAACAAGATACTGGGGGACAAAAACCTGTTATATGTCTGGTTTTGGTATAAAGTACAAACAGAATCATAAATAAATGGTTAGGTTCTGTCTTGAGAAGTTGGGATGAAGTAAGGTGGAAGGCACATTTAGAAAACCCCATATTTTCATAGGCCACTGTCATCTTGTTTGATACAGATTATCTGTAAAGGTACAATTTGTTGATAACTAGCATAGTAGTAAAACTGTGTGATAAATAATAAACAAAATATAGAGTGCTTGGTATAATTGAAACTGGCAAACATTTATGACCTAAACTTTTGTAAATGCCTCTGCCTCTTTTAAGGGGAACGGTGAGGATTGCCACCTATTTCTAAATGCAGATATTTTGCAGAGTGATTTCTTTTTGCCTGCTCCCCCCCAACACTTCTCATTGCATCTCTTATTCCTCTTGAATGACTATATTGCATTTTGTACAATAAATGGCATTTGAGTGCGTGTTGGAAATGACCAGGATTGGTATTAGAAATTAAATAAAATATTACCTTTTTTTTTTTTTCCCTTTTTGTAAATTGCTCCAGTGGTAGCAAATTAACAGTAAATTGATAGAGAAAGGTAAGCACAGATCCTTTAAATCATAGTGAAGTTTTTGGCATTCAAGCTAGAAGTGTCTCAATTTAACACATCATTGGTTTGTATTATTAGAAATTTCATTGGTTTGTGGAGCGTATGATGGTTATGCTCTAAAATTGAAAGTACATAGACTCAGGACTTCCACAGTAGGCTGAGCTCTCATGCGGTTACTGATCAGTGTGCAGCAACTGCCATGGCTTGTTAATAAGCACAGGCAAACCACCATTAAAACCCTACTTGCCACTGTATAGAAAGATTTTTAACAGTACTTATTTTCTTGTTTATAGTTCCATATCAATCATGAAATGGGAACTGAGAGACCAGTAAATGTCATTTGCCACTTTTCGAGTGGCATGAATTTATCATCTTCATTGCATTTCATCACATTCATCTGTTTCCTTCCAAACGGGAGTAGGGGATTAGAGTGGAAATGTGTCTTGAATCATTAAAAGAAACTCTGCTTAGAACAGTAGGGTAAATTAAGCTAGCAAACTTGTTTCAGTTAATACTTAGTGTGATCCAAACTCTTCTTGTACTGTTTTGAGCCTCGTTCCCTGAAAATTGTCCTAGAACCCTCTCATAATAGGGGAAATACTTGGTTAAATAGTAAAATATTTTTAGATGCTTGCTAAACTTTAAGAGGGTCTTTATTTGCCAATTTTTATGGCTGCCTTCTCCACGGCATATTTGGTGGGCACTTAACAAGGGTTTATTATGTCTATAAAATCCTAGCACGATATTTATTCCTTGTCATGTGCAGGCTATGTTAAATGTGCCTTCTGTCACGATCATGAGGTTGGTTTTATTCAGATGGTGGTTTTCCCATCTGCGGGGAATGAGAATTTCTCCACTTTTGTATGCTTCTAGGATGTAATTACTCGAGACTTAAGATATGGTCTTTGCCTTTTCCCTCGATGGGGTGGACTCGTCTGTTTGTCAGCCTTTTGCTCTTAAGGCCAGATGTTCTTCATTTTCCTTGCTGAACAAAAAAATTTCTAAAATGCTTGTGCTGATGTAGCAGAAGAAGCTGATGTGCCTGAAGCAGAGGTGGTTTTGCTGGCTTATCCCAGTGGTGCCCTGTTGGCAGGGCAAAGTAGCACGGGCTCTGCTGGGGACACGCCTGGTGACACAGCAGCTTGGGTAGGTGATGCTTGGAATGCTCTGCGGTCCTGTAGCACGATGGGACATAGGCATGGAATGTCACCAGGCTGGGTAAGGACACTGTTGTGCCCTTATCAGGTAATTGCAGGTCTTAGTCATGGAATAGAAGAGTGTTTGCAAAACACTTGGGAAACCAAGTAGCAAAGGGGATGCTAGATTACTTCTTTTTCATATCTGATAGCTCCCAAGAAAAGCATAGCTGGAGCAGTTAGCAAGTTGGACCTGCCCTGCAGGTTGCAAATTAAATAGTCTCATTTAATCTATTTCATATGCTAAAATATCTCCACAGCTGAGGATGCTCAAATCCAGCCCCAGTACAGCCAGGCAACTCATTAAGAGGTGCAAATCCTAGCATAGTCATGCAGATATGTTTGGTCAAGGACACTGTGATACAGGACATGGCTCCTTTAGCACACAGAGTATCTGCACCATCTACGCTCTCACTGAGACAGTGCTCTGCAAAGCCCTTTTTTTAATGGAGCCAAAACTGGGATCTGAATGAGTTGTACTAGAAAGCAATTGTCTCTCTGCTTTTAATTAATTAGTACTGGTTGAATACTACTGGTTGAATAATGTATTTAATGAATAATGCTGTTGTCCATCAAATAAATTATTCAATTAATCTTTCTTTTTTTGTATTAGCTAAACACTTCTACAGAAGTTTGCAAATATCCGTTGAATAATCTATTAGAATGATGCATTGCTTTTCAAATATACGATACAACAAATAATTTTATCTAGTATTCAGCCAAGTTTTCCCTTAATTAAAATTTGCATGTATATAACAACTGTGCCTGAAGAATCACAAAGATTTTAGGTAGTAGCAGACATGAGGTGGAGATAAGTGTTTCTGTTATTTTGGGTGATTTATGGTTTTTAGCTGCTGTATTGTGTTCTAAGAGTATGTCAGGGATAACAAGCGTTCTGAAGAAACTCTTTTTTCTTTTTCTTTTTTTGTTTAATAGAGTTACTTTTAGACTGATCTCCAAATAAATGATATACATTTTACCAGTGAAGTGCAGCCACCCTTGCAAGAGAAGTGGTTGGCAGTCAGTTCATTGTACAAGGGAGGAGAATGAAGGAGCAGAGACTTGAGGAAAAGAGCCAATTCCATCACGGATAGATTCACATGGCAGATTCTGACATGCAGAGAGCTCTCACTCCTATCAAACATCTCAAGAAGCCCATCTCAGAAGGGCTGACTATTCCTGTGAGTGTCCATAACTGTGGGTGGCTGGGGACCCAGCCTCCAGAACTAATATTTACACCAGTAATGTGCACAGGCACATCAGATGCCTGGACAATAACAAAAAAAATTGGTCAAAGCTCTAGTACAAGTAGGGTGATGGCTGACCACTGCTTCCTTCAGACATCAACACTAAATCTTGTGGGCATGCACAGATACTGGGGCTGGGAGGCAATAGGGAGTGTGACCAAACCCCTTGTCCAACCTACATCCCCTGCCTCATTTCTGCTGACATTCCAGTGCACTCATGTCCCATTTCTGGAGGTGACAAGCTCTTCAAGTCTGGCTTTCAAAGGCCTTTAGGTGCCTCTGGATTTTCAAGCTTCAGGTTTGGCCACCCTAACTCCATCTCTCTGGACTTGGGGCAGAAATCAAGAGTCCTCTCTGCCTCAGCAATTATGGAAATCCCTGCGATGCCTCCATGTGTTATTATTAAAGACACCTGACTACCCTTGAAATGTGGTCCTAGGAGGCATGGCCAGCTGTGGTGGTCAGCCTGCATGGTCCCACACTGAGGTGCTTTGGGAGGTGAGTGTCCTGTCCCTCAGGGAATGGGAGGCTTTAAGCTGTGGAAGAGTGGAGCTCCAGTGCACAGGGTGGCCCACTGAGCATTTTACACCAAAATTCACTTAAATAAAGGATGAAAAGCCTGTCCTGTTTTGATTTACAAGAGGAAGGAAGTCCTATACTCTTGCAGTTACATTTTTATTTAGCTTCCAGTTAGTAAAATGAAAGAATAATTTAGAGTTTCAAAGGATCTCCATGAAGTATGAAATAACCCAGTCACTACTGCATTTGGGGACCTTGAAGACAGTCAAGGAACTAGGATTGAGGCCATTAAGGTCATCTGGTTTTGTCTCAGTAAAATCCAGTGGGTTTTGATGTTTAGCAACTTGGTAAAGAACGTTTTTTAAAGGAAAAAAGGAAAAAAAGTCATTTATTCAGGAATTTAAGTCCTGGGCTTTATTGCTAACCCTTGGGAATGGTTTTACAACAGCTCACTGTCTCTCTAGTGTTGAGTGTCTCTCAAAATGATGTAGGCTCTTGATCTAGCCAACTTGCCTGTATCTTTATATTAAAGTTGCACTTCTTATGATGGCGGATTTAATTTAATGCAAACAGAATTGTGTCTAGGTGACATGATCAGACTGTGTTATGCAAACTCCTACATTATGACATTCCTCTCACACTAACTAAAAGCTTTGTTGCAACATATTAATATAGAAAGGGTTATTTGTTTTGCTAGTAATAAAGGCTGTATATTTGCTGTTTAGAAGTAGTAATAAGGTTGACTTTTACACAACCTTGGGGAGAAAGTTGCGTTATATATTTATTTTTGAAGAGTTAAAAATTAAAAATGCATCTTGTGTATGTTCAGCTGAGACGAGAGCGAAGGAGAGTACATACAAATTCCATCAAATACAATTAGCATAATCAGAGGCTGGATGAGAGCCACAAATGATTGCACAAGGGGAAAAAAAGTAGTTCCTGGGATCTTGGTACATTGCCTGAAGCTGAAAGGGACACAAAGCAGTAGGAACTATTTTTACCCAAGGGCAGTTTTTTTGCTGATACTGCCCTTGCAAGCAGCTCTTATTTTATTATTTTTATAGATTCTTTTTCTGCCTTAAATTTGTATACTGAATTATCCATGAGGATAAATGTCAGAGTGGATTAAGATTAAATAAGGAACTAGATACTTCAAAACAAAAAATAACCCTCCTGCCTATGTACTCCCTTTAGTTTAGTTTAGGGTGTTTTGCGGGGGGAGGACATTGGGTTTTTTCCCTGTAGATGCACTAGGCTGCAGCTACATAGACTGTATTTTCTTTGGAATCTTTTTACATTCAGTTATTCTGCACAGATAATTTAACTTCCAATATCCCATCTTCTTTGGTTTAGGTCATCATTCTCTTCATAGAGTTCCTGAATTTCTTTCTTCTGCTTATAATATAGCTGGATGATATTCTTTGTCATTTTTTTTCCCTCTTTCCCTCTGGTTCTGCTGCAGTGCACATGGGGGCATAGTCAGAGAGTTTACAATGGCTCCTACCATCCGGAGAGTGATGAGTAATTTAGACCACTTGTTATCCAGGGCTGCCAGACTCCAGCTTCTAACAGAGCCGACAGAGAGAAGTAGGCATGACACCAAAATTAGGTACCTATATTACACTGTTGAGCTGCCTCCCCCAGATCTTACCAAGTTAGTTAAAATAACCCTATTGATGCTAGTGGATAAAAGCTCAGTGTTAAAAAACTCTCCCCATGTTGTACACAGAGGGTTTGCCTATCTTCAAGACAATCCCTTCCTTCTCTGCTTCTTTTTTTCCCGAACTGGTACTTTTTTTCTGTCAATTTGTGTTTCATCTCGTTTTCTCATCATCTGCTCACCTCCCTTCCACTCCCTCTGACACATGCAAATGTTTCAGAATGCATTCATGCACTCGTACTTTATTAGTCTTTTCTCATATGCATACTTTTCTGGTTTTTATTTTTTGCTGGGCTTGTTTTGTTTGGCATTCTTTTTACATTTTAATGCAAAATACGCTTCAGGGTGTCTATTTAAAACTGCAGTTGTTTAAACACTCCAAATGGTCCCTTTGGGAAGGCAGAGGAGTGCAGGGAATGCAGACGAAGGCAACTGATGATGACTTGTATGTAGCACATCTTCCTTTGCCCACAAAACCACATTTACAGCACTGATCTGACCAGTTTCTGACTCAGAGCAGCTTCCAACAGTTGCTTAGTCTTTAAAATATTTTTTTAAAATGTTCAACCCCAGTGTTTTCTCTCACTTTGTGTGTTCAGAGATCTTCTCCAAGAAAAATTCCAATGGGCAGGAGTCGGTCAGTTGAGCACTACCAAGATATTTCTGAGAAGCAAGACTGCAAACACATACAGCTGGAAATAGAGCTCTCTTCCCATCGGGGAAACATCTGTTTGCTGAATATAGGAAAGATTTTGGGAGGTTTTTAAAGTGTTTTAGACACACCATTCTTTCCCTCTGGTACTCTTCCAGTTCAGATAATGCTACTGATGTCCCTGGGCTTAGAGCTTGAGGTAAGATGCTCTGCTGGGTGTGTGACAGCTTTTCCAGACATGGAAATGTCACAAGTTTAAAACCTCCCGTTTTATGCCCTATGCAGCTGTAAACAGGAATTTTATTCCACTGAGAAGGACCGATTTTTAGTGTGCCGGTGCAGTTAGCTCTCCTGTCTAGTTCTGAAAGGGCTTGAACTCCCTCAAGCTTGGTATCGAAAAGCTGTAGACAGTCACATTTCATAGCTATTTTATTTTTATTAGTGAAATTAAAAAAACAAACAAACAAACAAAAACCAACCAAACAAAAAAAAAAAAAAAAAAAAAAAAAAAAAACCCAAAAAAACAAACAAAAAAAAAAAAAAAAAAAAAAAAAAAAAAAACAAAACAAAAAAAAACCGAAACCTACCTAGTTCAACCTTTGGTAAATAATTTCAATGTACAAATTTACTCATGAAAGAGAAGGAAATTAAAATAAGTCTCTAGATTACTAGTTCCAGAGGCAAATAAATAATTTTTAAATAACAGCAACAAAAGTATCTTACACTTTTCACCTCTTTAAGAATCACAAAGCTTTTTAGGCAGCAACTGCTGTATAAAATGCGATCAGGGAAAGCTGTTTCCACATATCCAGCTTGGTGCTGAATGTGGCCGTGATGCAATGAAACAATGTGGGACTGGATGAGAGGGCTCCCGCATATCCTCAAAGTGAGAGGGGAATATTAGGCAGGCAGAAATGTAATTACTGGAGTTGAAATTGGGCCAAGACAATGGGACTGATGACACATTCTTGGGAAATGAGCTCTTCGGTCATAAATATCTGTGAAGCAAGCTTGCCAATCATATTGATTTTGGCAGTGGATTATCACTGACAGCCGGGATCTGCTGCCCTCCTGCTTAAAACGGTGCCCTAGGTTTTTAGAAAAGCAGCCAGGGCAGTACGTAAAAGAACAGCTCCCAGGATATGTTCACACCATCACAGATTCCCTGAGTGTGTTGGGTTGGCCCCTGGAGAAGTCCTGTACTGGTGTTCAGTGCCAGGGCAGCGAGTGCCAGCACCTCCCTACACATTTGGGAGGTGCTGGCCTCACACAAACCAGGTACAGGTGCCCTGTGGAATGTCCAACCCGCTGGCATCGGCAGCTCTCTGCAGGTGCCCATCCTTTTGCTGGGGCTGATCTGGCTCTGCTCCCTTTCCATCATGAGCTTTGACCAAAATGAAATGTGAGCAACGCCTGACCTGCGTGACAGATTTTTCCTTCAAACTCTGCCTTTGGGAGACAGTTGCTGGCTTTACCAAATATAAGACCTGGGTTTCAACAGCCAACACATTAGGTAGTGATACTTACAAGCCTCTGGTACTTTAGCTCTTAAATGAAATTGAGTATACCTATGAGGAGGCCGTTGGTTAAAATAATGAGATAAAACTTGAGAAAGTGCACAATAATACCTACACATCATCCAAATGATCTTTGTGTGTGAAATGCATACAGATTGTGCCCTGATCCTCAATTGACAATTCCACGTCTTACTGTAATACAAATAATAACCAGATATTTAGGATAGATTAGAATTTACTTTTGGATCCATTAGCATTTCTGTTAAATCTGACAAACGAGTTAGAAAATCTATATGAATTCAAAGAGCCTGCTCATCATATTTTGTGACAGCTGGGTGAATACTTGACATCTTTGTGCTCTTAAAAGAACATATGCAAAGACTCAATTTAATTTGTAGGGTTGAGGGAATTTATTTGCCTAATTTTGAGCCCACTAGCACATGATGGATTTGAAAGTTCAGTTCTAACAGGAGTATAATTGGGTTCTCATTTCACTTAGGAGAGAGCGTGATAGAAAGGCTGAAGAGAGAGATAGAGACATGGGGAAAATAAAGCAAGAAAATGAAACTGAGAATACTCATGAAAAAAATTGCAATGAGATTGAAAAAAGAATGTAGCAAGGCAGAGCATGAGAAAAAGCCTGTACATACAAATAAGTTACTCTTTAAGGAGGCAGAAGAGACAAAATAATACATTCTTAATCATAGTGCCACATGTCTTTTGGCTGAGAAGAGCTGATGCTTTTAAATTTACTCACTGTCATAGCTGAAAACAAAGATAAAATATTAAGTCTTTAAGTTGCGGGAAGGGAGAGGTGGATGTTTCTCTAAATACCTTCTCGAGCTCAGTAAGTAAAGCAGCTCATCAAATGTTCAGTCTTGCAAGGACAGTCCTTCAGCATCAATACCTGGTGCAAACAGTGAGCTGCAAGGAAAGGCCACATGGCCATGGCCATACCAACCAGATCCCATGGGTGAACATTGACCTTGCTGACCAGCAGTGGTTGTCTCATGTCTCCAGTGGTTTCATTTAGGACAAAGACCATGTCACGCTCCAGAGGTCGGCTACCTCTCACGACAACACTTAGCTTGGTCTGTTTCCTGCATGCAAGGAAAGTCCTGGGGCGATCACAAGTGCCTGAGTCCTCTTGGGTGACAGGAGGGGCGTGCTGTCTGCTGGCAGTTACCAAGAGAGCATACCTAGAGATGGAAGTGACACTGTACCAAATGATAGTGGAGGAGTCTTCCTGTACAGCTCCTCAATGCTTCTCTAAGAGACAAAGATTTGGATTTGTTGATTTGGATCTGACCTGCTTACACATGCCTTGGCTTTTGTTCAGTTTACAGCAGCTTCTTTTCTTACTGTTTTTGAAAGCTGGGTAAACCCTCTGCTTTAGCCCTCAGTGTGCACAGTGGGATCAGTGGCAGTGTAGGTTTCTTCTCTCCCTGTGCTGCTGAGTACTGCTGCCATGTGAGCAGCACATCCAGTCCAGTGTCCTTCCTCATACCATGTAGCTTGTGGGGCCAGGATTCACAAGCAGCACAGCGTGCCAGTGTTCTAAAGTAGCTTTATTAACAGTCCTTAGGGAATACCTCTCCACATCCCTCATTTATCTTTTAAATTAATCTCTTAGCACAAAAAGAGGGCAGGAATTGAGTTTGGTTTCAATCTAACTCAGCATTTATGTTTTCCGAATTACTTCCAAATGAGCTGCCTCCTCATGTCCCCAGACTTTCTTTTGCCTCACATTGGACACAAAGTCCCTTTGCCACTGGTCACTGATGGGTCCAGTTGAACCAGCATGAGCCTGAGACATTTGAAGGTAAATCTCTGTTCAGTGCTGTAGGACCTTGTCAGCTGCTTGAGGTTTAGCTTAGTACATAGCAAATAAAAGTACTTCTCCTGTGATACCTGTATTTACTTTCATTTTTAGGTAAGAATTACATTTTCAGCTGTATCACTGGCAACTTTCATTAACGCTCCTTGTTGAACAGTAGCTTTTTCATCTTTGTGCTTTACTAACGTTGTAGAATTAAATGGGTTTTTCTGTCTGATTGTATCCTGATATTCTGTCACCTTTGATCTCTGTGTAGTGCACATAGACTGTAAACTCCTTGAGGTACAGACTGCTGAGGAAGGAGGGTGTATGGGGGTGTATTCTGTCTTTAGAGAGTGCCTACTTTGGCAGAGCCTCACATACTGTGGTACTGTGAAATAATAGTAATGGCATTATTATTGTTGTTGTTGTTGTTGTTGTTGTTGTTGTTTCTTCCACATTACCTTTGTAATACCTAGAAAACTCAGTTTTATTTAAAGTGTATTGAGAACTCTAGGAAGAGAGGGAAATGGCAACCTACAGACACAACAAATGGCCCGAAGTACTAATGCATTTCTGACTTTATACAGCAACTTCTCTTTAATCCGATCATTGGTTAATTTAATCCTGTTTCCTTTGATTGGATCCCCTGGAACCAAATAATTTGTATTGTATTTTAGTCTGGTATTTCTGATCATTGTCTTTGTTAATTTGATCAGGATTGATTGAACCAGTCATTGAAAATAAATCATATAATTAATCAAATGCAGCATTAGAAAAGCAGGCTCTCAGCAAGTCTGTTAGCTTTTACCTCTTGTTTTTCTTCTCCAGTACATGAAGCTTGGACTACTTTTAGAAAAAGAAGATGAACATTTTATAGCATCCACAGCTCACTAGTAGAAAGGGAAAGAGATACATATACATCTATATACATATGCTTATTTAATTAGAATAGAATAGAATAGAATAGAATAGAATAGAAGTAGTTTAGTGGGAAAGGACCTACAGTTATCATTCAGTCCGACTTTATATCTCTCTCAAAGCATCTTAATGTCACAAACTCTGTTACCCTTTCTGAGACAGGCGTGTTTGGTGGAGGATCTTGCTTAATGGCTCAACTTTCCTGCTAACTCAGTGATTTTAAGAAACGCAGCATGTGATCTATGTTTGAATTTGGCACAGAATCATCAATAAGCATAAAAAACAAGATATGGCTCTGTGCTTTGTTCTAATAACATCTGGATAAGCTGGTATAATCAATGTTTGTCTGAAGGTAACAGTCACTCCAAAAACTGTGCCGTGGGTGGAAAGGAAATTTTGGATTCACAACAAAGATTATTTTGTTCTCTACCTGTGTGTGGAAAGCATCTTTCTTGGGTTTTTTTCAGAGTAAGTATGTGGTCCCATTTTGCTTCTTCTCTCATGCTGATCAATACTTGTGACCAGAGTTGGCTATTTTGATCTGCACTGTTAGATATTTATAGATTTGTGTTATAACTGAAACTTTATTAGATCAAACCAAGGCTCACTTTGTCTTCTGGAGGCAATGGTTACACAAGAACAGCTAGAACTCCCCTTGCCTCTTCTGAAAGGCACAACAAGTTCAGCAAGGGACATGCTGCCTCTTAAGGGATATTACCTGCAGTGACCCAGGCTGACCTCCCTGGCAGTTCACCCTGGGGGGATACAAGGGCACTGTCTGCCCTGCACCCATCCTAGCAGGAATAGCAGCTTCTGATGGACCATGACCTGCAGCAGTGGAGGAGGAGAATTAGGAAGATCAGGTAACGACTTGCTGTTGTAGGTGAGGTAACCCTACCAAAGGTCATTTAATTTTAGATTGTCCTTCCCTTCATGGTTTACAGAACCAACCTGTGTTATTTAGTGCTCACAATAACCACTCTCTCTCTCCCTGTCACCTTGAAGTTTCTTGAGTGGGAGATTATTTTTAGAGGTGGTTTTATTTTGTGTTAACTTCCCAGGAGCAAAAAGAGTGTGAGGTTTTATGCTTTTTGTAACATGAATTTTCTTTAAAAGATACATAACAAGGGATTTTCAGAAATGGAAAAGTCTTTGGCAAAACTCCCCATCCTTGCTGGATTTCCTCTTCTTAGTTAGTCCAATGGTTCAAACTGGATGCCTAGAAGAATTTAATCTTACAAGAATAAAAAGTAAAGGAATGTAAATCAATGAAGGGAATATAAGTAGAGCTTAATCTTGATGGTATCCATTTATCCTTGGATGACGAAAGACTGTTTAGCATCACAAGTTGCCATGAACAGAGTAAAACTGAAGGATTCACACCCAAAATGAGAATGAGGTGTCTGGAAAAAATGTGTGGCAATGTAGCACAATTCTGACAGGCATACTAGTAACACTAGCCTGAGCTATACCATTATCAGTTTTGCTTTAAATCATGTGGCTGTGGACAGCAAAGTATGTCTAATAGCCATTTGGTAGATTTATATCTTGGGATGCAATGTGTTTGCCATAAATCTTTTAGAAGGATGGTGGTTGAGGCACCTGAGGCAGTCACGCTAGTCCACGAATCCATTCTGCTGAAAGAAAACAGGAGAACTGGGCAGCTTCCTACTGGTAGCATAGAGATATGGAAACAAAACAAGCAGGAACACTTTGATGTAAAACCTACAGAGCAGAAAAATTGGAGAAAAGAGTGACTGTGTTTCCAGCAAAACCATGTATTAGCACTCTATTGTAAATCAAATTAAACGAGTGCCTCACTGCCTGATCCTGCACTGAACTTCTTGTGTTACTAAAGGTTTGAATCTGAATGGAAACAAGGTTGTATCTGGAGACCTCCTTCCGAAAAAGGATCTGCCAGTCATGTCTGGTCAGAACAGCTTGGGGAATGTTTACCTTCTTTTAGGAACCAGCTGGGAGATTGATGAGTTCGAGCTGGTTTTGCACAAACTTGTTTGAGTCTTAAAAGGCATTTTCATCTGTCTGCACAGAGAAAATGGTTTTAATAGCAGAGGAAAAAAGGTTTTAATAAGAATCATTGAGATACATGATTTTGGATTAAAAGGGAATGCAGTATATTACTGTAGTATTTTTTACTGTGGAATATATTTGTGTTTCTCCTACACAACCATAAATTTTAACAAGACCAGAGCAATTACAGGAATACCCAGATTTTAGATGTTATCTTGGGTGTAGAAAAAGGGATGTATTATTAAAGTATATAGTCTCTGAGAGAAATAGCACTCTAATGCTGTTTTTCACATCTTCATTTTAGTGACTGCATAACTTACCTTCATAAGATGCTCTTAATTGAACATTTCAATAGAATTTGAATAAAGTCTAATATATCTGGGATTCCTCCTCCACTCCTTCAAATATGATGTGAAATTTATTAGTCTTAATGTACATATCCCAGAGCTAATTGTTTTATCTTGTAAATCAGTTTCTCATCTTTTCTATGGCTTTTACTTTCAGATATAAAGAATAAGTAAATTCCTGATTGAAAAGTCATTTTTGTTTTGCAGTAGGAAAAGGGGGAGGGGGTCAGCTTTATAAATGCAAAAGGATTTTTAGTTCTTTTTTAATTATTTACAAATGCTGAATTAAAGGACAGCAGAGTTTAAATTATGCATTAAATTAGCATGTTACTGATGGAAGGCTTTCAAAGAAAGTTGAATTTTTTTAATTGCTGTGAGCCAAATTCAGCCACGATTTAATAGCTCAATTGATGTTGATGAACTTAAGGCAGTGATAAATCCAGACCTATAGGCTTATTTTTCTTTTTGCTGTGAAAGGTAAGCATGCTGTTTCTGCAGTACTGACTGTCCTTTTGTTTGAGAGTTGACTGAGTGTACTTTGATCCTTTTTTTAGAAAAAGAATTCTCTGTTCTCCCTTAAAGAAAGCTTCCTGAGACCTGGATCAGATTATGGAAACTAAACTGCGCACACAAAAGTGCTTATTAGAAAGTGAAATTTATGTGCAAACTAAATGTGCCCTTGATGATAGCCTTATTGATCAAGCCAAGTTAATAAATCAGTAATATCACGCAGCACTGTTCAACACTCACAGGCTTATATTGGTTTTCTTTTTTTTTCCCCTTTCTTTTTATGTGCCTGCTGTGCAGGCAGAGAACATGCACTTTACTGCCACGGAGTGTGTACTACAATTGAAACACTGAGTTCAGAGGGCTTGAATGTAAAATGTCAGCATCCAATACAACAAAAAGGAACTTTTATAGCAGTAACTTAATACTGGGATTGGAGCCTTTTACTTCCTAAGTATTCCTCGCTTTGTAATGCTTCAGCCCTGATCCAGAATGAAATTTGGAGTCCTGTTTGGATAATTAAAAAAATTCCATGGGAAATTTGGCATGAAAATGCCATATGGAGTGACTTCTGAACCTAGCAATGGCCAGCATTTGCATTCAAGATAGATATTTAGTTTTCAAGAAGCCTGCCTTTAGGTTGTTCTTCAGTAGCCTTTCCAGTACACAAAGGCAACATTCTTTGTGCACCCTTGGGATTCTGGTCTGACAAGCGCTTTCTCCATTATTGCCCATATTTCCTTAAGCCCTCTGACAAAAAGCACTTAAGATGAACTGGATTTATCTGCCCGTGCCATGGGATGCCTGCAGGATCTCTGAGAGCCCTCTCGCGTTGCGCAGTGCATGTTCTCTGTAGCTGCCACGTTGTTCCTGATGCCGTGTGTTTTCTCCTCCATTGTGAGATGATTTTGCATTCGTAGCTTTGCTCTGATTTGGGGTTGATCTGCATGCAGACCATATTAGCAGAGGAGGTTCTGCTCAGGCTAAAGTGGGGCTTCTGTGCTCGAACCCAGTGTCGTGCGCTGATGTCCCTGGTGTCCTGGAGCAGCAAGTGTCGCAGCCGGGACCTTGGTTCGATACCTCAGCTCCGTTCCCTGATGTTCTCGCTGAGAAACGAAGGCGGCTGGGTGAGTACCTGAGCCTCTGCTGGTGCAATTTGCCAAGACGGAATACAAAGTAGCATTTATGAAGCACTTCTTGTCATTCCATGGTCCTGCATTCATTGCTAGCTAATGACTGGAGCACTGGTTTGAGAGCAGTGGTTGTACTGGGCAATCAGCCACCAGAAAGAAATAGATACCACCTGTAGTCAAGTCACAACCTTTATCTATCTCATTTTTCTCCCTTCTTTTCCATAATCTCATTCCTTCTCTTTCCTTCACGAACTTGCACCTAATGTAGATGGTGAGCCTTAAAAAGGGTTAATGAGACAGAAGCAGTTGACCCTTTCCCAGTTTGGAGTTATCTTCCACTGCATTGTCAAAGCTTGGGAATTTGGGCTGTCTTACTTACAATAGTAGCCAAGGCTCAGTCCAGGAAAGTTGGGGTTGATTTTCATGGTGGGAAGAAGCTGGACATGCTCATACATGTGCCTTCTTATCAGCTCACAGACTGGGTGGTGAGCAGCTCTGCTCTGCAAGGAGCCAGGATGACAGCTGGGCAAAGGTACAGATGCCATGCTGGTCTGGGACTCCTGTGAATGGGTAGAATGCACCTCACTCAAGACAGAAGCAGCAATATGTTTCACTGAGTTAGTTCAGTAAGTTCAGTGGAATTTAACAAAGTTTAACAGTGGTTTACAAAAGTAAATAAGTTTGATGGTGAGGTTCACCTTACTAATTACTGCATGGAAGAAGTGCACAGATGCAAACTGAGTTAGAATCAAGTTAGAATATTTTGCACAGAGACCGGAGATGCAAAATGGTAAGGAAGACTCTCCCAATGAGTCATGAGGTGCAGAGTGGTGGAACTTAGGTGCAGCCAGGTCCAATCTGAGTCTCAGACTTAGACAAAGGTCTATATCTCATGAAAGAAATACAAAGAGTGAGGAAGAGCCTGCTGTTGAGTCACAAGGTTCAGAGTGGACCTGCTTGCTTTCTAAACTCCTTATGGGGCGTTGGTGCAGTTAAGTCCAATCTTAGTCTCAGACTTGGACAAGGCATTATATCTAATGGAATTATCTATAATAAGTTTATAATAATTAATATTGAGCAGCTACATGAATTAGTAATATTTCATTAGTATTAATTTAGTTTTGTGACAGATCTGCCATTGGTTAAAGGTCTCTCTGTCTCAAGGAGCCTCCTTGAGAGGTGTCCCAGCTCAAGGAAAGATCACCGCCATGCAACCAGGCTGCCTGGCCAGAAGAGCTCAAGAAGGCTCTCTTAGGCTGTCATATTTATGGAATAAAGTGGTTGGCTTATAGTCAATTGCATGTGATGCAAAAGGTATGCATGAGTCTCCTTGTACCCACAAATTTCTTTGCTCCTTAATTAGCCTTGCAAAAGCCACCAACTATTCATGTGTTAATCGCACGATCAGTGTTCCAAGCTCATGTGCATCGATGCTTACTTGTGTCACTGTTTCCTTCATGGTTTTTCAGAGAACAAGCTGAAACTAGAGAAGTTCTTGGCCTGGATGTGGATCAGACCTTTACTTCCTTTGCAGCCTGGACCAAACTACCGCAGTTTGGTTAAGGGGTGGAGTGCATCCATCACAGGGATGTGGGCCCACTGCACTCATGGGGTTCTCCAAGCCTGTGTCATTAACCTCGAGGTGGGGTGTGTTCTTAAATCTTCTGCAAAGCAAGAATGGGCGCAGATTTTACCCTACTGCTAAGCCGTGTGTCTCTGCAGGCTGTGCCGTAGTGCTCCGGAGCTCACACTGACTGGTGGCTCCTTGCTGGATGGTGTTTAAGGAGTTTAAGTATTGAATTATTCTCTCTGCTCAAGAGGGAACTAAGACTTCTTTTGTCTTTTATGCAGGGTGGTAACATTCTTCCCATGAATCAACTGTATTACTCTCTTTCTTGTGGCTCCCACATTAGTTTTGGGAAGAGAAAAACAACACTGTGTCATTGCAGAATTGCCTGGTGATGGGAACTGTAAGGTAGATGAGTTCTTCTCTCCACCCATGAGCGAGTTCTTGAGTGAAGTTTTACTGCAGGACTGTTCTTTCTGTTCCTCTTGCGCACTGGCTTGTCACTATCTCTCAAGTTTTCAATACATTGCAGTACATCCATCTCTTAAAACAGTTTAATTTCTGTAGCCCAGCCACACAGGTAGTGCTATGGAGATATTGCTATCATCACTGCATCTCTAAAAGCTCTGCTTCCATCCTTAAGAGCTTGTTTGGCCATGGACTAAACTCAGAAATATATTTGGGTCCTGTCCAGCGCCGTATAGGAATTTACTCCAGATGAAGATTTATCCCTGTATGGTTCAGATTTTACATGTGTGCCTCATGCACACAAATAATACCTGTTTCATGCAATATTTAACAGTGTGAACTACAAATTAGACCATAAACTCTTTGGTGCAGAGACCACTAAACTTTTTAGAGTATCAGATACATTCAGACTTTAAACCTGACCAGGGCCACCAGTCATTACCAGTTAGAGGCACAGAGAACAGCTTTAAAAGGAATTCCCTCATTAAACTGAAGTTGCTTTTACCCATGACAGGCCATAAAACCTGAATCTGTGGGAGGGAGTGTTTACCTCTGTGCATGCATGCATCTTAACCTTTTTCTTTTCAATGGGGAGAGAAAATAGACTGGGTTGCATATTGGATACATTATCTTGGTATTAAGCTGCCATTCCCAATCTCTTTCGGAAAACTGGAACAGAGAATCGCTACTTCTCATCCATCACTTTAAATGAAGGCCTTAGTAAAACAATTTTGATTGCTGGGAACCACAAATAGTATCCCTCTTTCCAGATTAGTTCTTTTTTGCTCATGAAACTGTTAGAATAGGTCTTAGCACTCTGAGCCATAGCAAGATGTATGTCAGTGGTTCCACAAGCTCTGGGGAAGTTGCTCAAATGTGTTTATAAGGACCTCCCAGGAAGTGCTTGGTGGTGTTGAGCCTGGGGAAGATTGTACTGGAATTTTTGTTGTTGGATTTTTGTGGTTGTTGTGTTGGGGTTTTTAAGTCCACTAACATACACTTTGATGCTGTAAGTAGTACGACAGGTTTTTTGTTTCCATTGATGTAAAGAAGGTCTTACTTAAAGTTTAGGTCTTATTTCATTAAAGATTTGTAAAGCTTAGGACTTAAAGTCAGACCTAGTTGTAGCTATGCCTCCTCAACACCTAACAGTAGCCATGTAAACTGATGCTGTATAGACTGAAGCACTAATTCCCCAGTCTTTAGCACCAGCTGATGGCTGTGAACTCATGAACTTTATTGTGGATATTCTGAAAAGCCCCATGAATCTGAAGGTTTTAATGTTTTAATATAATACGGTTCAGTGGACCAGCTGTACAACAATTATGACTGCTTGAGCTACAAAAAATTGACAGTCTGGCAACTTGTGTGTGTTAGTCTCATGTAATTCCAGAATTGTTCCGTCTTTCTCTCTTCGGCCTGTACATCTGTATTGCGGTTAATTTCCTTAAAACTGGGAGACTGCTCCCTTCTGGAGTTCAAAGTGGCAGGTGGTGAAATGCAGACTTCAGCTGAAGATTTTATTGGTTCTTAATGGTGGCTTCAAACTAAAGAGGTAAAAAATTCTCAGATTTGGTTTTGGGGTACTCTATCCATGACAAAGAGGACGAATTGAATATTTTACGGGTGCTAGAAAGATGCTGATGATTCTATAAGTAGTCTTTGTAGTCTGCCAGGAATTTCAATTAACTGGCCAGTGCTGCTGTTGACTAGCCAGGCTTCAACAGACCTTTTAGAAACCTTTTGGTCTTTTCATGTAAATAGACTTTTGGTAGTATTTTGAGATGTATACCCAGTAGATTTTGTAAGGCATTTCCTTTTTCATGTGTTCCATGTTTAATTCAAACAAGCATCTGACATGAAAGCTAAAGATAAAAGTGTAACATAGTACAATTAGTTTCTGTGAAGTCTGTGGACCACTAATGGAACACAGCTCTTCCTCCTGCACAACTAGCATAATATAGGCCATTTTTTGGTCATTTGTGTTGTACATTAAAAGCATCAAATAGAGCGCTGTCGCGGGCCTGAGCAAATGGACAGAAAGTTCCTTTGTTTGGTAACGCTGGAAATAATTTGGCTTTCCAGAGACACAAATGGGTAATTGCTGCAATCAGATCAGAGACATGTAACACTTGTAACCCTTCATGTATTAAGAAAAATAAAGCATAAATTAGATCAGAGACCAGAAGTATGTATACATTTTAAAAGGAAGTTCAGTAAGCTGTTTCTCTGTTTCTACCACCATTACTGTCTGTGTTTCATGGATGTGTGTCATGATTTCATACCAGCTGGTCTCTAGCACTTTCTGCTCAAACAAACAAAAGTTCAGGAGTACAGTTTGAAAGCAACCTACTGGATTTGTGCATTTAAATCCACTGAGCCTCTAAGAAGCAGGGTTTGTGAGCATGTTTAGTGAAAAATCTGGCATTTAGTGAAAGAGAAGTTTTTATTGATAGCAAACCTGATAATCTCCTTCCTCTTTTTTAATGCTCGAAGTATGGCATTTAGATCTAGATTTGGCTGCAGACTCTACCACTTTCACATGTGTCTGATCTGGTGCTCTAGGTTTTTTTGGAAAACAAGTTCCAAAATAGGCAACTGGATTTTTATAGGATTTAGGAGAGCTGTATCACATACTCCCTTCTTTACTCATTCTGGACAAAACATACGGGTTCTTCTAAAATTGTAGCATGTATGTGTGGTTCTGTATTATTCAAGGTAGAGGAGGATTTTTTTTTTCTTATTTTAGATCAACACCGTTTTAAAGGAGCTTGGGGATGTAACAAAGTTAAACAAGATGCTGCCTGTCTTGAGAATGCCACACAGTAATGAGAAGTGTGTATTTCAAACCCACTGGTAAGACCCAGTTCATACAACAAAGAAATGCAACACACAGATGCCACATGTGGAACACATAGAGCATGATTCGAATCATGAATCCCCCTTTCAGTTCCTAAAAGTGCCGATTTCTCTATATTGCATTTATGTTTTTTTAAAGCTTTACTTTAGAATAAATATTAATGTTTCTGGGGGAAGTATTTTAGCTGATATATAGGCAGAGAATGCTGGTGGGTTTTGTTTATTTATTTATTTTTGTACTGCAGACTGCTTTGGCTGCTGTTAAACAGTTTAGCTAGATCCAAAGGGATAATGCTAACAGGAACTGGTAAACCACCAGCAGCGTTATATCCTCCTATGTCAAAGACCCTGTACAATGTAAAAGCTAAAGGTATTCAGATTAATCATTTTCTCAGGACAATTTATAAATAAAAAGCATTTCAAAACTGAGACTTATTTCTTCCCCTCCTGCCCTTTCTTCACCATGAATAGAGTAGAGCTCTTAAGCTCTTGACTGTCTGCATGTCCTCTCTTTATGTCTTTTCTGACTCATTTTTATTTCAATTGCAAAAGTTATAGAGGTAGTTGAAATGGTGGGGATAGAAGTAAATGTGAATCTAAAACCAGAATATCATTGTCCTTGGTGCAAATAGAATAGAAAAAAAAATCTGGAGAAATTACATTAAAAAAACCCAAAATCACAACCCCCAAACTATAGAAAAGAATAAATTGATGAGTTTTAAAAATAACAATCATAGGAAAAAAAGATGTTAAGAATCACATTTCTCTGTGAACATCCACATTTAATAAAGTATAGCATTTCTAGTGGGGGAAATATTCCTATTGTGGCTTCTGGGAGCAATGAGAGCAGCATAGCAAAACCCATGTCCTCTGTCAATGTCTGCACACACAACTCCAGACTCCAAGAGCCCACCGAGAATAAAGCTCAGGTGGAAAAGGGGGTGGGTGTTAGGAGATACCAGAGGCCCTTGGCTGAAGGAGGGAACATTGGAGCAGCGCAGGTGCTAGCGGGGGTGCTGGTGGGGAAGAAGGGAGGGCAGAAGGAAGTGGCTCCTCCGGTGGATTTAAAGACGGAAGAATGACTGATGGGTGTGGGGAAGGTGTGCATGTATTTGCAGAGGGCATAAATGGGTCTGCTAATGACTTCCTTTCATGGGGTGATTGAGGTACTCGTGATGGGTGAACGGGCTGCTGGTGTTGACAGAGATTTCATTGGTACAGTGTGACCCAGGGCATTTATGGAGCTGCCGTACCCCCATCTCTGAGCTAAATTACTTCCCAGATGTGAGGCAAACAAGCAATCACTCACACTGGTCTCCTGTTCTTTATGGCTTCACTCTTCAATACTCATTCAGCAATAGGCAGCTGGTTCCGTTTGCTTGGTTTAGAGGTTGACACCAGTAAAAACAGAACAAAACGAAAAACTTTTAATCTTCCAGCAATGAAGTACGCAGCAGACTTAAATGAGACCTGTTGGACCACCCTTGTTTTCTACAAGCCTTTTCTCAGCAAAGGCATGATTATTTGGGAAGGTCCCCTAAAATTGCAGCAGGGGTCTGGTGTAGCATTTAAATCCCTGTGATAGTTTCTTCATCAAGAGATCTCTTTCAGATCCTGTCTGCTTTGATGATTATTCAGCCCCTACTTTACAGTTGTTTTAACCTCTCTGAAGACCTGCCAACATACCCACTTTAGCAGCCAGTGATAGTACGCTGCTTTTTTTTATTGGCATTCATTTTTAAGGGTTGACAGATATTAAATACGAAGACTTCTCTTTACTGTTCTACAGTAATTTGTCCTACAGTTGTAAATAAGTGTCTCTTGTTCTGCCTCCTGCTAAACAAAACTCACTCTTTTTGGAAGAGATTGAGCAAACAGAAGATTGTCCCATTTTATGTATTACTATATCTGGGTTGTTGTTTGTTGGGTTTTTTTTATTTTCATGGCAAATGATGCGACTTATTTCTGAAAATACTAGTTTGTTGTGGATTCCTTTTTTTTTTTTAATTTAAGGTGGATCTATTAAATTTCCAGAAGCTTTTTTTTCAAATATATTGTATTTCCATACGGACATGTCATGCAAGCCTGGAGGACAATCACAGAATCAGAGAACTGTTAGGGTTGGAAGGGACCTCTGGAGATCATGTAGTCCAACCCCCAAATGAACGACATTTAAAGATCTTAGTATATCCTCTCAGACTGTAACAAACAAGCAAACTACTAGTTATGAGGAACTGTAATTAATCCCAGTAGTCAAAACATTTTTATTCTGTATTTTTCTTTCTCTCTGGTAGGCACCTTGCATTTCCAAGACTGAAAATCAGCCTCAAGGACTTGCAACAAGCGTCAGGTGGGGACAGACACCCATTAATCAGTCCACGCCCTGGGACACTGATGAGCCTCCATCTAAACAGATGAGGGAGAATGAAAACCCAGGTATATCCCTAATCTTATTTGTAATTCTACCAGGGAAAATCGTTAAAAGCAAATTCAATGCACTATCTCCACAAATTAGACCTCAAAATTAAAGTAAGTAAATTAGACCTCATTGTGAGCCCTTTCTTTATTCTTTAGCAGGGCTTTTCCCTCATTGTAAAGACCCCTCAAGTTTCTTCTATGCCAGGGCTGATATGAATGGATTAAGATGCTGCAAGTTCATTAGAGCAGGTTTTTTTTTTTCTCCTTCTCTGCCTTCACTAGAGGAAAAGGCACTCTGTAATACTTTAAGACTTCTTTTATGTCCAGAACTACCTGAAATAATTTCCAGCTTCCAGACACATATCATACATTGTGCTACTATGCCAGACGCGTAATTACAATGTCTTTGTAGTGGCTGGAGCACCATTATTATACACACAGAGTGTTTGTCAGGGAGCCGTGAAAACGCAGCAGGGAAAAAGGTTAATTTTCTTGGAAGCATGCGCTTAAGCTGCATAAAGTGCAAAATACATAAAACCGCAAACATGCCGCATGTCACCTGACGAGTATTTTAACAATTGCGCTCACATCGCTGCAGCAATTTTATGCACTTACTCCCTGGGAACGGCTCCAGATCCCGAACTGCTTTAGGTATTGTGCAGCGGGGCGTATCGGCGCCATCCGCGGGTGCGGGAGGGGAAGGATGAGGGTGTTGATGTCTGTTCTCCCCCATGCCAAGCCCACTGCCTTCCTTCGTGCCGCAGGTGCAGCGCCCTGGGTCACCACGGTGGCAGCGGGCAGCCAGCCCGCCCTCATCACGCACTCCTACGGGATGACACAGCCGCCCACCTTCAGCCCGGCCGCCAGCGTCCAGGCCCCCGTCATCGGCGTCACCCCCTCCCTCCCGCCGCACGTCACCCCCCAGCTCCCGCTGATGCCAGGCCACTCCCAGCTCCAGCCGCAGCCCTCCCAGCCTCTCAGCAACATGGTGGTCAACCTCCAGAGCCAGCCCTTGTACACCAACAGCCAGCCCCTCAGCATGTCCTCCATGAGCGGCGTGGGCCCAGTGGCCCACCCGGGCCCCGGGGCGGTGGGCAATGGCCACCTGGCCTGCCCCATGCTGCCGCCGCCGCCGCCA
>VZTE01006313.1:1011970-1099672 GCA_013397775.1 Eulacestoma nigropectus | reverse complement strand
GCCCTGCCCAGCAGCGCGCCCGCCACCAACGGGCAGGCGGCCGCCCCGCTGCCCCCCAGCGCGGCGGCGGGCGGCCCGGACAACACCAACGGGGGGCAGATGCTGCGGACGATCGGCGTGGGGAAGTACGAGTTCACGGATCCCTGGCACCCCAAAGGTAAGGCGGGCTGGCTCGGCCCCGTGGGGCGTGCAGCAGGGGCGGGCGGCGGCTGACCTTCGGCATCCCGACCGCTCTCCGTAGGCCCGCCAGCCCAGCCCCGGCGGCTGCCTACGCGCTTTTCTAAAATGCAGAGCTTTTGTGAGTTACTGACGATAAAAAATAGTGTCAACAGGAGGTAGGACAAGCTCTGGGTGAAAAGTAGTGAAAAGCAGCTTTCGGGCCCATCAGATAAGCCGGTGTACGCAAGGGTAAAACAGCCATCATCCCATGCCTCTCCCTGTGAAATATACTCTTGTGTTTCCATCCGACCGCTGTTCTCTTGGCTGCAGTTGTGCATCCGCCACAACAATGACCACCTTCTTCAGCCCTTGTCTTCTCCCCGCTCTGGTAGGAGCCCAAGCCAAACACAAATCAAGCTGACTGCAGCTGATTGACCCAACACGTTCAGCGTTAAGGGGAAAACACTTCATTACCAGCTTCATTGAGCTCAAACGCTGCAAAACACCCTGAATAGTCATGAGCATTCTGAGAGGTTGACCTTTTCCAAGGAGTGCTTTGTAAGTGAGCCCCTCCACTGGGTCACAGTGGAGTGTTATTTCTGAGTGTCTTACCCCAGACACTTCAAAACTACCTATGCTCTGTGTGCTGAGTTTCTAATTGCATTTGCAGAGTTTTCCCTTCCTCCCTTACAAATCACGACTGGGCCACACATACAGGTAAAGCAAAATGGAGCTTACGAAAATATTAATGCAGACCTATCAGCAAAATCAATTAAATTGATTTTCTAAAAAAACAGCACCTTCATTAAGTCTGTGATATTTTATGTATGCATTTGTATTCAGACATAATCCATGTGTAAATTATTTATTTGCCACAAGCTATTAAGTTCTGTTGTGTAGCTCTGTATTAAAGACAAGGAATCTCTATTAAAAATGATTAGTCCAATAACTCTTCCTGCTCTTTACATAAATTATACTTTGGTATGTGTAAACCCTTACCGAAGTTCCCTTGAAAAGGAGCTCAGATACAATCTCAGCAGTACTTTTCTAAAACTAAATATTCGGATTGCTTTTAAGTTTTCAGCTCCAAACTCCAAATATGATGGGAGCTCTTGCTGGATGGTGACCTTCTGAATTATTCTGTGAGCTCTCTCTAGTTGGGCTTTAAATGATACTGGCCCAGTCAGGTAGCCAAAAATTAACCAACAATTATAAGAGTATTGCTAATTCTTTCGCTTTAAAAAAAAAGAAAAAAAGCCCAGAGTCCACAAAAGCAATTTGTCAGGTCACATAAGTTACAAACCATTGACTTTGTAGAAGAAGAAGGGGGAGAGATTTATACTCTAATCCTGGTGGACTGAGTTCTACTAGATGTCTCTCTCCTCCATAGGAGATATTTGTCTTCTAAGAGGCATCATCTCCACTTTCCAAAGCCACCTATCCCAATTTGCTGCACTGGGTACTCGGATGCATGATCAAATTAACACAGTTTAAAGGATTACTTGGTGTCACTGGAGACGTGCAAATATACAATACAAGGGAAAACACATAAGCTTAAACCACTTTCACGGCAGTAATTTGATCACATATCTGAGCCCTAGTGACACTAACCTAGTGAGACAAATGAGCACGTCAGTGACTGCACACTCGAGGTTAGGAATACTCCTAAATGCCTCTCATACTTAGGACCAGCAGCATCAGCTGTTATTTACTCTTCCTCCATCAGTTAACCTTCTGCAGATCTCTGGCTAGCAGATGAAGTAAACTTCAAATCAAAGCCTAAGTAAAAAGATGGTAAAATATTTAATCAGTCTTTAATATTTGATTTACAAATTCTTAGTCAGCCCTCTTGCTTAACCTGCTGTAAACCCCAGTTTAGCCTAATAGTCTGAGCACCCCAGAGACCAGTCAGCCCAGGAGATGTTCATTAAGGTGCAGAGCAGAGTTCCTCACTGGAGAATGCCAGGTATGCCAGCCCTAGCTCTGCTCCTGTATTTGGAAATCCCTGTACCTAGGAGAAGCATCATCAGGAGACTATTAAAACAAGCAGTATTTCTAATCTGTGGCAGTTGCTGACACATTAGCCATACTGTACCTTATAAACTGCAGGCTAGACAATTGTTATTCCAGGGATTAGGGTGCTTCTTTGTGACCGTAAGCTACTGAGTTATTCCCATAGTGGTTAAAAGCAAACAAACAGAACAGAATGAAGCATGCATATACAAATTTCTCGTAAGCAGGACCTATTTTATAGAGATGAAGCAGTCCCTTCCTCTGTTTCCAATCTAAAAAGCCCTTACATCTAAAGCCATAATTCTTCACGACACACCTGATGTCAGAGAAGATATATGTTGGATTTGCTTGTTTTGAATGAGAGAGAAACAATCAGGAAAGGGCAGACAACTGGGTGCTGAACCAGACATTAAAATCTCACTAGAATAAAAATCTTAATGTATACTCCGTGAGTTTCAATATGGCTTGATTTCCCAATTATTTTATGTTTTAATTTCTGCCCTCAGGGATTTCAGTCTCGAAAGCCTAACTGGTTTCACAGTCTTACAAGATAGATACCTTTCTCTCCAGTAATGAGTGGAAACTAGGAGACAGTGCTAAGCTGTTCAAATATACAAGTTCAAACTAGTTCTCTACAAGTTTCATTTAAGTATTCTCTCTCTTTCTTGGGGAAGCTTGGCCAGTATTATAATAAGGGCCACTGCTAATGGCCTTGAGATCTATCTCATTATCCTGTGGAAGTCTGAATTATTATTTCACTTGACAATCCAGTCTTGTCCAGGTTTGAATAATTACCCAACTATCCCTTAAGTGAAAGAGCAGTTCTTGCTGGTTAATATTACAGGGTTTCTTACATTTTTAGATTTTCTTAGGGAGCTGATTTGAAACATCATGTTTTGTTTCCCATAATTATCTTACTTTTGGCTATGTAAATGTTTGGGCCATTTTATATTGTGTTCCTGCAGAACTAGGTTTCTCACTCAGCTGTTTCTAAATACACATAAATAAGTTGCCGAAAGTTAAAGGCACTGCAGGTGTGATGTCTCATTTGCAATAGGTCAAGAGATCTCACTTACATGACTGAAAGAGTCATTTCCATGGCTCTGCAAAAAATGCATTTTGATAACAAGAACCATGATATGAAACAGATGTGTCATTCTCCAGTGTTCCAGATAATTTCTACCTAATTCCATTGAAACTATTGTAAGAAAAAGTGTGCACGGATTAGAGAATCTTCTTGGTCAGGATGGGTTATATTCTTTAAATATGAGTTAACTTTAGCTACATGATCCATTTACTTAGTGAATTTGTAAAGTTGTTACATTACAAGAGACATAAATAAAGTTTCAAAGTAATTATTGCTTTTAGCAGTGTATGAAGAACTGTAGAGATGCTTTGTGAAATGCATGGGGTCTTTTACCATACACAATCAACAGGAGTTTTGGGAGGCATCTCGTTTGGCCTGTAGTTTCCCTTTAGATAGGATATATGCCAGATACCCCTAGCTGGCTTCAAAAGCCATGACACCTTAACACAGACCTGTAACCAAATATTTTATGGCAGAACCAGCACTTTTTTTTCTATCCATGTGCTAAATCTTGCTCTATAAGCTAAAGTGCCAGAATAATTAATAAAGCAGAATATTCAGAAACATAAAGATGTTAATTGTGAATGTATCCAGTGAAGATCTACTGAAGTTCTCATAGCCAAATTTTTAGGTGGCTTCTTCAGAAAATACAGAGTTGCAAAGAATATTCAAACATATTTTCAGGATCTTCAGGCTACATGATGTGGCCAGCACAAATTGTCACTTTTACAATGTACCTGCAGGGAAGAGAGAAAATCATCCCTTCAATATCTGACACAAGGTACCAGTGTCCTGTGCCATGGCACAGTGACAGAAACCAACGTCTATGTGCCTGCCAATCCAGCTGAGCCCAAACAGAGAGGAATTAATCAGTCTGAAGAAACTGGTTCCCTTGCAGAAACTGAGTAACTGAGATTTGGTCCTTGGCTGTTTCCTAGGGCAGTATGCTTCCTTATAGTCAAGACTTGTTGTAAATCCAAAACTGAACCCTTGGTGGATAGCTCTGACACATGTAGAACATAAACGTTCCAGCTTGGACTCTGAGATCTGTTTCCGATATTTGGAAATATCGTCTCTTCATAAACTTGATATACTTTGAAGCATAGTTGCTAACACAAAAAATGAGGAAAATACCGTACTTTATTGCAGTACTTACTCCTGCAGTGTAAAATTAACCATGGACATCATGGCGTTTAATTTGTGGATGTTCATGGATAATACTGATGTTTGTTTCCATAGTATTTTTGTTCTATAATTCTTTGGTTTGCTGTCCTTAACTAGTGGGAAAAAAGAGCAGATGCTAATTAGTGTTCAGAGTGTAATGACTGTAGAAACATAACAATATCAGAAATAAAATCTGAATGTTAATCCTTGTAGCACTAATTTCTTAACACTTCATTTTCAAGCATCAGCAAGTAGCATGAACTAAACAATAACAAAACTACAAACGAATACTGTTGCATCATCACTTACTGATTGCACCTTTCACACTTGACGTTATTGCATTGGAATTCTCATTAGGCCTCAGACAATATTTACTTTCCTTAATCACGAATAGTAACAAGGCAGAGTACAGCATTTTGTCAATAACTATCAACTTTTTCTTCAGAAAAGGCTGAATTTTCAAAGGGATTTCAACTTGACCTGCATTTCTGTGAGTGTGTCTAGTTCTAGACATTAATGCTGGGGGGTGGGGAGTGTTTAAATTCTTCATGTAACCTAACATTTGGAATTCTAGTAACATTAGTTAAAGGGTATTGTGTGGTGAAGACTCTAGAAAGCTTCTTTACCATTCTCTACCCCTCACCAGACTACATGGCCTGTTTAACCATAGGAAAATCTCCCTTTTGTCTCGAAAGGTAGAGAGATAAACAGATTATAGAAATTATAGATACAAAATTACACATAAAATTGTATAGTGTATCTTTGTACATATATATACATACATACAGATATGTATGCATATAGTTGTAGGGAAGGAAATCTACAGTAGAAATAACTGCATTCTCTCCTATTTTTTGTAGGAGAGTTAAGTTAGAATGGAACTGTAAGTATTGCGTATGCCTCTTACTGTGTTTTCCTTAGGACAGTGGTGATTTCATGGGATGGCCTAAACAGCACCAAGGTACAGATGAGTAGTCGTCGTTTGTAAGCTCAACTTGGTAATGATGCGTAAGACTTCACAGAATCACAGAATGGTTGAGGCTGGAAGGGACTTCTGGAGGTTGTCTGGTCCAGCCCCCTTGCCAAGCAGGGCAATCTAGGCCTGTTTGCTCAGCACCATGTCCAGATGACTTCTGAATATCTGCAAGGATAGAGACTGCACAAACTCCATGAGCATCAGTCACCCCTACAAGAGAAACATGCCTCCTCGTGTTCAGAAGCAGCTTTCTGTGTTTCAGTTTGTGCCCAGTGCCTCTAGTTCTGACACTGAGCACCACAGAAAAAAGCCTGGCTCCAGCCGCTTTGCACCATCCCTTCAGGTGCAATTTATGTATATTCATATAATTTCAGTTTATATACACTGATGAGATCCCACTGAGCCTCCTTCTCTTTTCCAGACTGAACAGCCCCAGCTGTCTCAACCTCTCCTCCTAGGAGAGGTTCGTCATCTTCATGGTTCTTTGCTGGACTTTCCAGTCTCTCTTGTATTGAGGAGTCCAGAACTGGACACACCACTTGAAGTGAGGCCTCTCCAGTGCTGACTAGAGGGACGGGGTCACCTCCTGTGATCTCATGGCAATACTTGGCCTAATGCAGCCCAGAATACCACTGGCCTTCTTAGCTGCAAGAGCACACTGCTGACTCATGTTTTAGCTTGCTCATGCAGAGTAATGAACTAAAAGCAAGCAAGTCTTCTAAAATCAAATTTTTATCAAGATTAGTTACTGTCTTCTTTCATTAATACAATCCTAATAGGATTGCGAAGTTGATGAGGGTGTCTAAGCCGTCACTTGAGTGAGAATGAAATACATTTCACCTTTCTATGGCCCAGGCAGGGTGTTTTCCATAATTTCTGTCCTTTTAATGTCACTGACGGTCAGGTCATGACAGACAGTGATTTACTGCGCTGAAGAGTCAAAGAGGACTTGTAACAGTCCTAGAACATTGCCTTGCTAAACATAAAGCATAATAAAAGGTGATTGAATTCTCTTTTGATTGACATCTCTCAGTATGTCAGTGACTTGAGATTTCCACATTTCAACTGGAGGAGAATCTTTTCAGCACCACCAATATTTTACGTGGGTTATTGTAAAAAAAAATTGGGGTATTGCTGAAGTGAGTCAAAACTCCCTGAAACTGCTTTTAAAAGTCATCTGGTCCATGCTGCTATTTTGTATACATCTGTTTTTTAAATAAATGTCAGATTTGCAACTGTAGTTCATCTGTTGAAAATAGAGAGCTGAAGAACTTTGATTCTACTGTTGTATGATATTATGGCATTGTTTGCAGATCCACCTAGTTAATTAGACAGTGATACATTTGAAGTTGTCTTGAATTTCTTCCCACTCTGTAGTCTTAAGACCTGGTTTGCTTAGAATGTGGTTTCTTAACAAATACAGTTTTGCCCATGATAGTGGCCATCGAATGCATTCAACATAAGTCTGAGAGGCGGCACAGTTCTGTTGAATTACTATTTTCTCTCCTGTCCACACAACACTGTATTCACAAAGTGCAAAATTTCTCAGGGGCTGGATGATAACCAAAATCTAGGCTCTTTTTGGCACAGAATACATAAGCTGCAACTCTATAAATGCAGATGAAATTTGCAGGCAGGCTGCCTATTCATCCATGTATCCATCCATGTATCCATCCATCCATCCATCCATCCATCCATCCATCCATCCATCCATCCATCCAAATACTGTTCCAACAATCCCTCTGCAGGTAGCTGGAACTGCATTTGGATGTTCTAAAAGTTACTAATTGCCCAAAACACCTGGAGAGTTACCATTCTCCTTTCAGAACTCATGTTTAATATCTGGTTTCACTGACCTCATCTTCCCTTGGTCTTCTGTCTTGTTCCACTCTTGACACATATTTGGGTGCAACCCTTGTCTGCATCCATCCCTTCGGGTGCAATGAGAAACATACCAGTTCCCTTTCACTCTGTCCTCCTGTGCCTGGAGCCACTTTAAAGCTGCCTTTCCTGAGCATTCAGTTTGCTCCACAAGTTTGACTTTTCCCAAAATTTCCTACTAAGATTTTTTTTCTTCACAGCAGTGTAATTCCACTTCTTTTGATATCATGGCTTAAAACGTGGACAGACAAGTTATAGCTACTATGGTGTCAGCAGAGACTGGGGACTTCGCACTCAGTGCAAACCGAACAAGCTGGGTCCATCCAGAGCCAGACTGTGCATTTATGTATATACCTAAATGTTCCCAAAATGGGCTATTCTGTGACCCCTGGAGATCTCCAGAGAAGCAGATTTATTAAATTGCAGGTGGGTTTTGGTTTCTTTACAAACCAGTGGAAATTTTTTTTTTTTTTTTTATTTTTGATGAGCAGTTCTCCATGGAGTAGTGTCTAAATTCTGAATGAAGAAGAAGAATTTGTCTCATTGCATTCAGAATGAGAATTATTCTGTCCCCTGTTAAATTTAAAAAATCTAAACAGATCTGTGAAATGTGAACATTGCCAAATAGTGACTTTTCTTACCCTGCTGTGCCTTGAGATTGCTAATGATAAGCTCCGCTGTCCCACAGTGAGGCAGGCTTTGGGCCATGCTCAATAATAACAATAATAATAATAATAACAACAATAATATGGGATTACATAACACTTCGAGTCTTCAAAGTGCTTTTGAGGACATAAAACTTATGTTCATGCTGCACAGGAAGACTGGTTAAGCTTCTTCCACTCAGTCTGGTTAGTATTACATATATATATATACAGGTTTCTAGTAGTACCAAGTGAGAGTTAACAGGTATTTGTGTATATTTCCACCTTAATATTTACAAATCACTGCGTTAGGTTCCCAGGCTAGATATTCTGGAAAGTGTCATCAAGGGATGAAGTCTTCACAAGGAAGGGGGTACATAAGCTTGCAGAAATGATTGCTCATAGACAAAACTTCTACCATCTAGATGTGCAAATAAAAGTGGCGTGAAGTTTTGTCAGATTAAATTCAGAAAATTACAACATTAAGTGTTTTATGTACTTAATACTGTACTGGAAGAATCTCTCTGGGCTGCTAAAAAATCAGGAGGTTGAAGAGAAATACTTGACCAGGACTATTAAAGTCAGAAATATTTGCCTAGAGAAGGTGCCAAGATGCTTAGTCAAGTTTGCACAATGTGACTGTGCAATACTTTCCAAGGTGCTACAACAGATTGGAGGGTTTGCCTCAAGACTTTGTACATTATATTATGCACAGTGCTCATTGGCATTACACAAAATATATAAAAATATAAGAATGGAGGATTAAAGAGAACATTATGTTTTTTATTCATGATTCCTCTGATGTTTCAGAGGGAGACAAAATGTGTTTTGTTCATCAGTCTGTGCATTAAAGTATTTGGGTGAAGACAAAATTGGCTAAAATGGAAGTAGTCTTAACAGCAATGTGGGCTGACACTCCTGTTCAGTCTGAGAGTTTCCAAATCCAGTATAAAACCCAACTCCTCTGTGTGACCTTTTACTTGTGAAGGAAGAGGGAAATGTTCATTGCATCCCCAAGCTGTGGATCTTTTAAAACAAGGATCATTTTGCACAGAACACTACCATCCTGTGGAAAACAGATGGAGGAGCAGTGGTAGTAGATTCCCATTGCCTGTCACCTAGGAAGTACAAGATTCTGCTCTTTGCCTTTTCCAGCATGCTGTGTGAACTTTGTTACAGATGTGGATTTTCTAGATGGCTGAATTTGCTGTGTTAAGATGTTTTTCTGCTAAATATTCTCCTATTATGGCCATACTATTCCATTTTAAGAACAATCCTTTTGTTTGAGCGTTTTGTTTGTTCTTCTGTAGGATGGTTCGAGCTCTGATTCAGAAGCCATGTTGAACATCCAAATAGAGAAGCACTTTTTAGGAGCATTTCAGAAGAACTTTTCCTAAATGGTTAGCAGGTACCTCCAGCAGGAATCATTCAAGTGGTTTCAGGTTTAGACAGATGCAGATATTTAACCATCAGTATGTAAAGAACTATTGCACTCTGAAGAAATACATGAATCTCTCTTTTATTTGTAGAAATGTATCAAGAACAGGGGCTCATATTCCTTCAGCTCCAGAATAACAAGTTCTTCATGTATTTTACTTGCTGGAACAGTACAAGCAGATTTGACACCTTGGCCAAGGATCAGCTGTTAAAGGACAGTCAAATCTGCTCACAAACAGAAATTCAGTACATTCCAAGAAGAGCCTATCTGTGAAAACCCCACACCAATAAGAATTTCTTCTTTGAGAACTTAAATGAGTTCCACAGCCCTTTGCTACAAGTGCCCTTATGCCTTTGGATAAGTTATCATTACTTTATTATTTTATATTTTTCTTTCTCTCTAAACTGCCATATAGGCAAACATTGTGCAACAAGTCTCTGTGTTATCAGTCAGGGCTGCCTTAATTCACTTCCAGGGAGAAAAAGTGGTGCTGAGAATACCTCTTGGCTTTAAGGGTAAATTCAACCAAGAATTTTACTAAAGCCAGGAAAGTATTTTATCATGTATTTTTGTCCAGATTTGTAGATGTTGAGGTGGTAGATTCAGTATTTCGGTAAGATTCGGTATTTCCTGAGATTTGAGTCTTCTTTTTGTGTTGTAAAAAAAGTAGAGAAGGATTGTTTATATATTGAAGATCTAGATAACTGTATAGAAATAGTATGTTAACATATTTAGAAGACAAATTCTAAATACCAAAATACGTTTTAATGAGAGAAAGGGCCTATTTTAAAAATGTGAAGTCATATTGCATGTATTGAGTTGTTAACATTGCCTGATTTCTACCCCTTCAAATGCACTGAGAATGTTGGGGTTTTAATATAACTTCTCACTGGGTTAGGAGGTAGCCAGCCCTGGCGTGGAGTGGGACCACATAGGTACCCGCCAAAAAAGGGATACCCATATTTCCTCCAAGTTAAATAAGAGAGGTGGTTTTAAGGGTATAATTTATAATTATCCAGACTGGATCTAGATTATAATTACATAGTCTGGACCTATACCAAGACACTGAAATTAATACTTCAAGTTTGGAGGGAAGAAAGATGAGATAACGTTTGGCTGGGCTGGTAGCTGTCTTATCAGCCATGGACTGAGTACCAGGAAAGTTGAAGGAACCTGCCTTGAACCTTGAATTTATGTCCCAAAAACAGACGAAGAGACTTTTACCTAAGATCTTAAATGGAAAACAGAATGTGTAGAAAAAGACATTGTAATAAGGAAAAGACAATGATAGCATCTTGGATTGTTATTAGGTGGTTAGTAAATGAGAAAGACAAATCATTTATATTCAAAACTGAAGCCTTGGTGTAAAGAGCTCTAGCCAACAATCAGGGTCTGTTAAGTAAGTCCCTTACTTAAATTTAGAAAGGGAGCATGTCATTCAGTCATTCAAGCACAGGCAGCTGAGGCCATGTAGATCCTAGATGTGTTACTACATCTTACGTGATTGCTTGGTACTGGGAGAACAGAGCTCTTCCGTAGGTTCTGGCTGTTTGGGGGAACTTGGCAGTCCCAGAACATTTCAAAGGTCACCAGGGACCAGTGTGTCAACAGCTGCACTGGGCTCCTCTGGTTTCCCAGATGAATCACTCTTGGTTCTTTACTGCACTGACTAGATTTCCACAGATGTGATAGGCTTAACCAACTTGAATGCACTGTTGGGTTACAGTATGTGGTGACAGAGAGAGAAGCCCGGAAGGCCGGAGAGACAGCCTCTTTCCTGGGCCCGGAGGTGACCCTGGGACTGTATCCGGGTCACCGGGGATGGGCGGAGAGAGGTTTGTGGCTTGTGGACAAAGCTGGACCTGTGAGAAGTGAAGATTGTAGTTTGTGACCTTATAGGGTATTGTTTACCTGTTCCCATAATAGGCAAAGTCTGTGTACTGCTCCAGGTGATAGGGAGACACTGTGGTGAACATCTTTCCTGTTTACATGATGTTATATCCTGTTCTGTGGGGGTATTTCGGGAATTGGAACTGCGCAATAAACAGGATTTTGTCTTTGACTTTGCACCTGAAGGAGTGCAGAGTTATTGCCCATGCGTGATTACTGCAATGCACTTGTATTTAAATTTCTTATTATAATATCAGTCCCATTTTAAATTTCAGAAGTAGGGTCAAGAGTCTCAGCAGATGGACAGCTCACCATGAACATAGTTCCTCTGTCAGAGAAGCTGGCAATATAACAAAGTACAATTTTTGATTTATTTTACTGTCATTGTATTAAGAGAGCATTTTGATAATGTTGGTTATCACCTAAAATTAATACAGGATTTGCCTATTGGGTGGGGTAAGAAAACACGTCTAGTCCCTTTTTATGATCAAGATGGCTTTCCTCTTCTGCCCATGGAGAGCTACTTCTGAATGTGATACATCCAGTCACCTACCAGGCATCATTTCATTAGCACCGCTAAAGCCAGTTTGGGCATATATTGTCAACAGTTTTGATTCAGGGTTTATTAAACTTCTACTTACGCTGTTATCTCAGGCAATTTCCAGTGCTGTCTTACACTGTTTAAAAGACTAAGGCCTGCTAAGAAGGTTAAGGCTGAGAGAGAGGCTTATATACCTCTTTCAGGAGACATCACTTGCAGTAGTGCGGTGTCCCGCAGGGCGCTTAAGCTTTTCGTTCAGCAGTGACTCAGAAAAGGATGAGTGCCGTGTTCACGGTTTCCACCAGCGCTTGGTCTTTTCTCAAAGGCTTCCTCACTAATTCCCAGCTCATCGTGGTCCTCATCAGCCTGTGTAATGTGCTGGTCACGTGCTCATTTTCAGCTTTTGATTTGGCCTGGCTGTCTACTGGGGAAGGTTTCCTCTGGTAGAAGTCTCCAAGTGCATGAACAAATGAGCTCTAAGTGTTACTAATAAAAAATCCTTTAATCCACTTTAACAATGATAAATTGGAACTGAGCACTCCTCTTACTTTACAGATACATTCAGTTCAGAATTTCGCTTAAGTCAGGAAATCATTTTATGGTCAAGAGAAAAGTCCTAAACACCCTGATGTGGATGATGGGAATGAAAGGCCAAATGCTTAACTGCTCTTACTGTATCTGAAGCACCTACTGGTGACTGAAGCTTCCACTGACATGGCTGGTTCATATAAAATTCACTAGTCTTTGCCATTGTTTTTATTCTTAATTCACCCTGGAATTTCCCTTTTTATTTTCCCCACATCGTAGCTGGTGCATGATGAAAGAAAATAACTGATCTGGGCCACACAAGTTCAGATTGGGCAAAGATCTGTCTAAAATGTACTCTTCTGGATTTAGATGGATTTGCTACCTTGTCTTGGTAGTAAGTACCTCACACTTAAAATCTGTACTTCCACCTGCTACACTATGTTTATTTTTGCTTCTATGTTAAAAAACGTAGCGTGATCAGATACAATGACAGGCAAAGTCTCTTTATTCTTTTTTCCCAAAAGTGTGGGAGTTTGCGCTAAGGACTCATCTACAATGGTTTGTGCCTCTTGTAATCCCTACAGATCTCTGTTTCGGTAGTGGCACTTGAATATTTCCCAAACACAGCTCACTGCAGTGTTACACCAGGCACAAAGCAGCGTCCAGGCAGCAGGAGGGCTCTTGCAGGGATGTTCACCCTGCTTGGCCTTACTGTGGGGCTCCTGGCTGGGGCACCTCTGGTGCCTCCTCCGTGCCATCATCTTCTGTGACCTGGTTAGGCTTCAGGAGGCAGCTCACATCCCAGTACCTGGTTTCCAAGTGTCCACCCATTATCTGGCAGCAAATGTAGGCTCATCGTTTCATGTCTGATTTCGAAAATCTGGCCCCAGCAGCAGGTTTCTGTGCATCACTGTACTAACATCTGGCTTTTACTGGCTTGGCAGACTGTCTGTATCATTAAGTAGAACGAAACTATTCATTGATATGGACGGAGATGATCCTGCATCAATTTCCAAAAGGACGGCAGGGCTATTGGCAAATTAAATAGTTGAAGAAATTCTCCATCTCTCTTCCTTTTCATGATGTATCAGGGAATAAAATTGAGGGGAAAGCAGAAAACAAACTGATGTGAGTGTAATTCCCAAATTTCAATCTTCTGTATATTATGGGTCATTACCCGTTAATTTGCTAAATGGCAGTTTTCTGTGAAAGAAAAGTTTTGTTTAGCTGTATAATGATGACAGATGATGTAATTAGTATCATCCTCACATTGAGAATGATAAAAGCATTTCTTTTGTGTGTCACTGCTTTTAGACAGTATAATATCAAAAATGATAACAGTATGAAAATTGGACCGGCCACCTTCATATTGTGCACGTAGAATACCTCAGTAATATGATACAAGTAATGACAGGTACTTTGCCATGTATTCATTTTCTCCACTCTCTATCCTTTATATTACAGCAAAATTAAAGCACAGCACTAAGCAGACCAGACGTGCCTAAATGCAGACCCATCTGATGAGCCTGTAAACGGCCAGCGTCCCTTTACAATTGCTGGTTATGATAATTAGGCAATTGCAAACAGGGGTTTTGAGGGAGCACATTGAATCATTTTTCAGTTAAAGAAGTTGAGGGAGTATTTTAATTTCAGGCCACATTTGTTGCTTGAATTAGTTTTAATTATATTCTGTATAAGTACTTGCCCCATATCCTGGTCTTGATAGTGGTAGATATTCTCATTTAAATATAAATAAATGCCAAACTTATTTAACATGGAAAAGTGACTGCTGTGACTGTGTAGTAACAATTTTCTCTTTGTTGCCATGGTTTGGATTTTTATATAAGCTTTGCAAATATAATAAACCTAATGGAGCTCTTCATCCAAGGAAATGGGTATATTCAAGAAAATAAATTACATTTTGCAAGCTAATGAGCTCTACTAATTGTGTTTATCCTTGTGAATTAATACAATTTAAGCAAATCTATCCCCCAAAATCAAGCATTTGATTGCATTTTAGCTGCGTGGAAATCAGAACATCCGGATCAAATCTGAGTTTACTGGATATCCAAGGGGTAGGGGGGAAGGTTAATTTTCATTGACTTGTGCAGCTGGTGCTAGCTGCTAGTAAAGCAGGAAAAGTTAGATTTTGAAAGTTCTGACTTTTGTTTGTTTTTTTTAATCCAACTACTTCCCATACAGGCAGAATTCTCAACAAAGAGTTGTGTGTAATAAATCCCATGTAATACAGCAGCAGGCATGTACAAGTCAGGGTAATTAGCCCACATGCCCACAGGACAGGATAAAGGAAGGCAGCAAAAGGGAATAACAGTTGTTCTTTCTAAGAGACAGCTTGTCTTCATCCACTTCCCCCTCTCTGTCCCTTTTCTAACACTTCCTTTTGCCAACATTGGATTTCTTTTTTTTTTCTTCCTGTAGACAGGTTTTCATTTCAGAGAGGCATTTTGGGAGATGTAGGACAGATTAGAAAACTCTCTGTATATTCTGTCAGATTTTAGGCTATTCTCCCAGTTGGCTTCTCAGAAGGATGTCAGAGAGTAGAGAAAGTGGTCAGTTTGAACTCTTGAAACTCTGCAGATAGCCCCAAAAACTCTCAAGCAAACTGTGTTGGTCAGCAGGAACAGGCAAGCAGGTGCTGGCCAGAAGGTTTGTGCTTGAGGAGGGTGACGGCAGCTGTCAGCAATGGTCCTTACGGAGGCAGTTTAGCTCGCCACATGTTGGATTGCTGCCATTTTTAACACCATGAGCGAATGCATGCCTGAGATGAAGTCTGAGCCTGGCTGACTGTACTTCCTTGGTCCTGACTGCTTTTTGTCCTGCCAGATCATTTTCAGCACTGATGCAGGAGTCCCAGCAGTTAACAACCGTCACAGATTGCTCAGATAGAGCTGGTGTGAGATCAGAGCTCTCCTGTTTCTCGGCAGCAGGCCCCTCTTCATTTAAAACCAAGACTGGGAAGCAAAGCCAGCCTTTCTTTCTCAGCTTCTGAAAAAATAGTGTCTTAAAGATGGATAGCAGACACAAAATGGGCTCAGAAGTGAAATTCTTGGTTTGTTTATTGCAGCTTAGGTAAGAGCCAGGCTGATCTTTCCCTGACTGTGCACTGAAAAAAAGACACTTCTTCCATCTCTGATATTCAAGTACTGAGAAAGGCTGTTAGGACCTGTCTTCTAGAAGTTTTGGGTTAATTGCATTTGTGTAGTGAGGAGAGCACAGCTCCTCAGCATCAATGCAGTTGTGTTGTTACAAAGGTAGAGTGACTTCTTGTGGATGAGTGACATGCTTCACTCATAAGAGTGAAGCAGCAATGTGTTTATTGATACAAAACAGTGATTTTAGAAAGTTTGATAGTAAACGCAGCAGTGGTTTAACAAAATCTGGTGGCAAGGTACACTTGATGATTTACTGTAGAGAGGGTGGGGTGAGATAAAATTTTCAAGGACACCCCATCATTCAGTCATGAGGATCAGAAAGGACCCCCGGGCATTCTAAACTCCTTTTCAGAGAGCAGTTTAGGTGCTGCTGGGTCCAGCCTTAGTCTCAGCCTTAGTCCCAGCAGGTGATGTCTTAAAGAATTATCTGTGTGCAATCAATCTTTTGTATCATGTAGCTAAGATTTCAAAGTTTAGCATGCTATTAATCACTTACCAAGAACCTCTTGTGGCAAGAAATCTTTTAGTTTTGAGGAATAACCTTGAGAGGTGGCCCTACTCAAGGGGAGATCCTGGTGTGCAGCCTGCTGCCAGGCAGGGGAGCTCAGCAGGCCCTAGGCTTTCCACTATTTATGGAGCAAGATAATTGACTCATAGTCATATTTGCATACCAACCATACATGTTAACTTCTCCCAAATTTTCCTTGAGTCAGACCTGGTTCAGCACTGTGGTTATGTGGGTGCGCTGCTCAGATTAGCCCTTGGCAGTTGTGTTGTATCTGTTTCCACTTCGAGCCGGATACAGCCACCATGACCAGACACATCCATGATGACCCCATTAGTGGTTTTCACTTGGAGAGAATTATGGGAAATAAAGGTCAGGCTGGGGGACAGGAGAAAGCACACTGTCATAGGAGTAAAGAAGAAAAACTGAGAGTGATAGTATGACCACAGTGGAATGATAACTTGGGGGTAAAAAAAAAATTAATAAAAGAAATATTTATATAAGTAAGTCTTGATGCACAGAGCTGTTCTGGATTCCACAGATTCCAAGCTCCTTGAGGAGGCACTGGCACCGGCCAAAGTAACTTCAGGGATGCATGCAAATAGATATGTAAGTATAGGGTCCCAAAGAACACATTAATGAAACCATTATCTTGTCAATGATACAGAGTGCAGAGCTATCTTTAGCAGAAGTTGCTATGATTTTTCATAAGAGAACATGGAATTTAGTGACATTTTTATTATTTGACATCACATCACCGTTGAAAAGTAAAGAGGAAGCCAGAAGAAAGATAAAAGTACAAAAAGCTTTACATGAAAAATATTGTTCACCTCTGATGGAAACTATAGGCACCTAGGAGAAAAGAATCTGGAGGTTTTTTCAGTTCTTGGCGTTGAAAGATTTTGATAGGAGCAGTTTAAAAGTTATCTGTTGCAGCAAAACTGTACCTCAGAAATGAGTATGACTATGATGACATGATAGCTTTGGGCTGCTGACTTACTGCACAGACCCCTGCATACCAGCGAGAGTCAGAATCAAAGTAAAACCTCTGTTTTGAACTTCCTTTTTCTGCAGCATTTGTCAGATCTTCAGCGTTTCATGTCTTGCCATGTGGGGTTGTAGAGGTCGCTTCTTGGGCCCCATTGACCCCATGCAGATTTATTGTGGAATTGTTTTGGGGAAAACAGAGCTTTGAAGCATCATGCACGTTGCCTGGCGACTCCCACAAAGTGCTGACCCCCCCAAGTCTGAGGGAAGAGATACCTGCACAGAGCTGAGCTCTGTTATGGGTTATAAAGCTGAGACAGGTTTGAATGATAGAAGGAGTTCTGGCAGGCTGTTAGCTCTCACCATCTGGGAAAATGGGAATGTTTATTAATAAGAACCTTTGACATGAAATGCATGATATGTGCCCTCTGTGCTAGGCCCATGATTAATAATATTAATTATGGGGAGTTCATTATAGTCTCATGGGGATGTGATATGTAATTCAGCCAGCGTTTCATTGTAAATTTGCATTAATGTCCACTTTAAGTACAGTAGCTATCTATGGCAATGCAGAAGGAGCTGCACTCAGTATGTACAATAACATAACCTCCTTATTAAATGATGGTAGACTTTTACTTCAAAGAATTATAGACATATTAGCATTTCTCCTACGCTAAATCTTTGCTGTGTTTGGCGGTGTAATATCTGTTGCAACCTACCTCCTAGTGCTATTAAAACTTTCCTTGGTGGTGGTAGAACAGTCCAGCTCCTTGCTGTTTTGAAAAAGGAACCAGATAATTTTGAAATCCTGTTGGAAGTAGTCTTGATTGCAGTTTCATTAGCAATTAAAAGAGTATGTAACCTAATGGTTTTTTCACCCCTGTCCAGAGAAATTATGCACAGTGGGCAGCTCTTCAGTTGGTGCAAACCATCAGCAATGTAATGAAAGCAATGAACCTTCACTGATTTGCACTGAGAATCTCGCCTGCTCCAAATTGTTCAAACATATGCATTCCTACGGCTGTGCTTTATTATTAACCTGTTTAATAATGAAAAAATTGTTCATCTTACTTGGAATTCGTTTTCCCTAGTTTGCCTTCCAGGAATCCCTTGTGAAACTGCCACTGTCTGGCCTCAGTTTCTTCTGAGCCACATGTGCTGATTGACTTCCTTCATACAACTGACCCATATATAGAAACACAGTTTCTTTTATTTCTTACATAGCATCTCAAAAACCAGCAGATACTCGAAGCCACTGCCTTCCTGTAGTGGATCCTGGGAATAGCTGGGAGGACCATAGCTGTAGTGGCCCCAAGTATGTATGCTTTTAAGCAGCTGGGGAAGCAGCTGGTGGCAGTGTGGGAAGCATCATGCAGATGCCAGAAATAGGCTGAAGGACAGAATCTTCATTAAAACGCAGTATATATGTTAAAATACACGGGTATATAAATAGGGATCCAGTCAAACCAGGAAGAATGGAGAGAAGCTGTTGTTTTCTTTTGGAGGAAGCTGCAACGTTGATGATTTATTATTCTTATTTATTTGTTTGGATTGCAGTTGCTTTTAGAAATGCAAGGCTAGAAGGCCTCCTGGGTTGTTGTGTCCCATCTTCTGCAGTCATGGGTAACCTTGTGTGAAATGTCTCTTAGGAGAGTCCAAGGATCACTTGCCTTACATTCCAGTGCATACCAGGGGCCACAGAATCCTTCCTCTCTGAAATCTGTCACCTATAGTGAAAGATGGAAACACACAGCTGTACTGTGCCAAAGGAAGACAGGGAGAAAACTCAAGATCATCACCAGCAGCTTAGATCCTCAGAGTTTTCTGTTCGGGAGCTTGTTCAGTTTTGTTGAGTTACCCACCCAAACCAGAGAATTGTAAATCAAAGTGGCTCTGCAAGTGCCTGTCCTAGAGAACTGGGTAGCAGCCTGCAGCCATTTGGCACTGAAGGATGCAAGTCCAGATCCAGCACCTGTTGGGCACTAAACACTTTTCTTAGAATCCACTCAGCTGACCAGCTCCTGGGGAAAAGGCAGCAGCTGCTGGGCAGCAGTGGTTAAATATAGGAAATGAAGAATGCCACATCCAACTGGAAAGGGAAAGAGTGAGACACGAATCTAGCAGCACTGAAAATTCTTACTGGTGAGGAGGGCCCTGCAGTGATCAGGCATTGGAGGCATTTACACCCTCTCTTTTCTCTCTTGTCTGTGACTGCACCTACACTCGCACACTACATCAGCCTCAGATAGTGCCCAACATAGTTTGGCACTGACTGTATTAATGAGTGTCATTTCTGAAATGTTTTGGAGAAGCATGTGAGGGCCCTGTCTCTCACTGCAAGTCACATATAGTTGCTGAGATATGTTGTCCTTAATTTGACTTGATTCTTTATAGCACTTTTAATAGCAAAAATGCTGTGAAAAGCTTAAATATGAAGCTATACAGATTTAGCACAGATGGAGTTTGAAAAGGACATTCACCCTTCTCTAATCTTCAATTGAGATCAGCAAGTAAAGCAAAAGGAAGGACAACCTGAAAGATAATATTTTTCATTGTGAAAATCTGCAGTACTTTAATTTCACCAAGGCATTTACATGGCCCCTTATTGAAGAGTCTGAGTGTTCCTTTTGCTTTAGCTGAAGGACTGTTAAAAAGAAGCAGAAAAGCAAACCTCTTTGCTTAGCCAGCCTTCAAGGTGGTGCCAGACATCCTCGTATAGAAAGACATGAGTGTGAAGTCGAGGAGGCTCAGCTGCACATTGGAAGATTATCCCTATTCTTCAGATGAACAAAAGAAAAGAAGGTAAGAAGAACAGAGAGACAGAGAGGAACACTCTTGTTTTGCTTTATTCACCTGTTGCATGTGTACACAAGCGAGAGGCTTAGGGCACACAAGTATCCACAGCCCCTGGCCCTGGTGTCCCTCTCCATTCCAGGAGGACATCTGGCCAGCACTCACTCCTCTCCTCCTACCCTTTCTCCTTCACACTGGGCTGGAGCAGCTCATGCTGGCTGAGCCTGTCGTGGTGATGATATCGTGCAGCTAAATTAATTCTAAAGCTGGTCATGCTTGGAATTAGTTAGACAGGAGACAAAAAAGGAAGCTGAGAAAGAGGGAAAAATGAACTAGGTGTGAAACACCGTGCAAGGAGAGGGAGTAGTGGGTGTGGTCCTAAAGGTGCCTTAGGGTTCGATTTAATGCAGAGGGTCTGAGGTGACAGGAGCTCCAGAAACCTGCACGGATCCCTTGTCTCCATACAGGGTTTCACTGCCCCTTGGCCATTCAACCATCCAGAGCTCAAGAGAAGTGTTCCTTTCCATTTCAAGGACAACACTTAGACAGATGTAAAGATTCCTCGTCTTAATATACAGCAACCATCTCACTTTACCTCATTCCCTGACTTGGCCTTGCTGTGGAGCATAACCCAGGCCCAGGAACGAGCCAGTGCTGAGCAAGTATCATGTTCTCTGTTCACAACCTCAGCATCTGCTGCAAATTTGGGCCAATAAATCACAAATGTTGGGAGGAAAGGATCACCTCCTGCCACATGTCCTGACAGCAGTTCCCACAGTGGGCATCTGATCCTTGACTGAACCTCAAGGCATTGCCATATGCAAATAGTAGTAATCTCTGGTTTGTTGTTCCTCCAAAGGCGGATGCACCTGCATGTGTCTGCTTGGAAGCTTAAATAAACCCAGTTGAGGTTTGTTTGCTTTTGCAAATTTGATTCATCAGCTTAATTTTCAGAATGTGTAAAATACTTCCTCAGAATGGCTTTTTGCTATCTTTCTCCTAAATTTGCCTTAGAGAAGACTTTTTAAAAATACATAGTTTTTAGTCTTCTGATATCTTAGATGCTGGCCTGCAAAAATGGTAAAAGAATTGGCTTCTAACTGATATTTGTGGGGTTTTTCCGTTGTTTCCAGCATAACAATCTCAGAGACCCCATGACCAATGTAAGAAAGAGTTATATTACAATTTTATGGCACATGGTGTAACTCTTGGGGATGGTCCTGTGCAAAACAGGGAGCTGGACTCGATGATCCTTGTGGGTCCCTTTCAACACAGCATATTCTGTGATTCTGTGAACTTTATATGTTGAGCCAGGTATAAGGAAAGGAAGGGGGACTTCAGTAAACCATGGTATTTTAGGAGCTTTTATATAAAGCCACTCAGACAAACTTCTATGTAATAATCCCTAGCAGGGCCATCAAAATTGCAGCCTCTACCTACTTTTACACCTTGCCTGCAAGTTACCTTGTTTATTTTGTATAGCTGCTCTTGTATACTGTTGTTGCATTATTTTTGCCTACATACAAATAATTTACTGATGGCATTCATAACACAAAAAGAGAAAGTAAAAGGTAGCTGCACCAAGCAGTCTGTGAATTACGAGTGCCTCTCTGGTCCTGCAGCCAAAAATAATGCTTTTCACTAAAGTTGGTGGACTATATCCTTCCTAAATTGCTGTACACGATTAAAAGCATTTGCAGAGCCAGGACCCACACTGTTACATGAGACTTGAACTACTTCAGCTAGGAAGAAAAAGGGGAAAATTATGATTAGGTCCTTGAATCTGTTTCTAAGTGCTGGTCCTAGCTTTTCCAGACACACTGTTACCTCTTGAGTAGCTCACCAACTGGTCTTCATCTATCATCAGTGGGCAAAAGCATTGCTACAGGACTGGCAATCTTCTCTGTTGATTGTACAGCAAATTTTAGCATCTGGCTTGGGATAGAGGTGTGTCATTTGGATGCTGACCTACAGGCCTGGTACTTCTTGCAGACTGCCTTGCAGATCTCAGTTTCCTTATCCATAGTTAAGGGGAAGAGGTGCTTTATGGTTATTTTAGATTTCAAGTTCTTTCAAAATGCAAGACTTGGGCTTCTGTATTTCTATTAGAAGCTATTTGAACAGTTCAGAGGTCCCTTCAAACCTAAATTATTCTGCAGTTCTATGAGTCTAAATTTTTGAAGAGTTCCTTAAAAATAAAATTAGGTGGGGAAAAGCATAACTTTCAACTACTCACAGAGCTACTTTAAATCTCTTCTTTGAAAGTTTTCCTTTGGCTGCTCTCTGAATTGTGCACAGTTTGCCCTCCAGGACCCATATGCTCTCTCTTGGCAAATCAGGTTCTTAGAGATGAAAAAAATGCTGGGAATATTTTTTTGGCGGGGGAGTTGCTGCCCAGGACACAAATCTAATGACACTGTCTTCCTGTGTGAAAGCCCATTAGATTTCCCATACATTTCTATATGTAGCTGGTGTGTTTGATGATGAAGTCAGTACTACCTGGATATTTTGGGTTAATTAAGCCCCTCAGACCATATCTACACTAATAAATTAAGGAGGTATGTGATGGGTCCCTGGTACAGACATCCAGCTGGCACAGAACAGCTTTCATCCTTCTTCTTAAAATCATGTACTCAAGGAGAGAGGGTGCCTGAGTGTAAATGGTCTCTTGGGAATGATCCCTGTCCTGTTAGGAGAATGTTATTTGGCCCAGACCAAAACCACATGGGTGGCAGAGACAACTGAGTTCTAGGGCAGGAGAGTGTTCCCTGGCAATGTTGAAATTACTTGTACAGTTGTATCTTCAGAGAGCCCAAGCTTACAAATGTCTATTCATGAGTTCCTAGTAAAGGCACAGTCTTCCCTCTTCTCTGTGGGTGCTTTTGTGGTGCTATTGTTTCATTCGTTTGTGGGTTTTCTGGTTTTCTCCCGTACTCACTCCTAAAATGCTTTATTTTTTGTTCTGTTGCAAATTCTGACCCCTTACTTCATAAGGTCTCTATGATGCTTTCCATCAAATCTCCCTAATTCATTAGGACTAGGAGTGACAGCATGCTGTTCCTTCAGCCCACATATGGACAGCATCAGATGGACAACATCCTCTGTAATACCATCTGCCAGTAGAGAAGCTGAACCTTTAAGTTCCAATCCTGGCTCTTTGCCCAAATTAAATAATCAAGTGTAGACTGACCACCATGGTTTCTGTGAATCAACCGCTAGAGGGAGGCAGGAAAGACTTCACTTATTTTATTTTTACAGACTTTGTACTGTACAAAATTTTATATACTTTAACATCCAGTTTTTGTAGTCCTTTTCCATAAACTAAGGCCAGTTTTTATACAACCCTCACTTGTTGCATCCTTACTGGGACATTGGTTATGGGCTGTTCATCACAGACACTGTTTCATGGCTTTGTTTTTATGGGGCATCTAGTAAACTGTCACCGTGTTTGCAGAATGTATTGCATTTAAGCATGGCATGAAATAGTGGATTTTGGGGTTAATTTCAGCCAAAAGTCTCCAACCATTCCTCCTCCATAGCTTTAAGCGCAGCAGAAGCAGGCAGTCAAACATTGCAATGGCATGTTATTTCATGTAAAGGTTTTTTTCCCCTGCTTTCAAAACTAAAAATTCACTGCCAGTGCTGGGAATTGATCAAACCGTAACATTTGTGTGCGACACCCTAATAGATGCTATAATGCCGTTGGCCTGGCTTACAACATGGCAGCTAGACAGGCATATTAGCTGCATCCTTTTACATGCAGACCTTGCTGTTAAATCGTGTTTGGCTAATCTTTCCCCTAGGGGAAATTGGATTTCAGCCCCTCTCCCAACCTCAAACCCCACTGTAAGATATAAAAATTGGTTTTTAGAAGTCTCTTTTTCTCTAAGGCACTTTAATTGGCATAAGGTAGTTGCTCCTATAGAGAGACTATTGATTAGCATTTTTATTTTGCTATACGTTAAAGTGCACCGCTTTCAAAAGTGTTTCATGAGCTACCAAGGCAATAAACCTTGCAATAAAAAGCCAGAATGGGGACTGACTTGGCTCACTTACTCCTGCTGGTCTCGTTGGGTTTATTTTTTTGTTTTTAAAACTGGCAAATGGCTGAAGCTCTTTTTCATCAGCCTTGTCACCATTCCTTCAGTGAAACCCAAGCTGGCCATGGGAGTTGGTATCAAGTACACAGCCAGATTTGCCTCTGGGGTTGAGGGACTCGGAGTTCAGGTAGCTTTGTCCGGTGCAGCATGTTCTTCAGTGCCTACCTCAGGGAAAAAAACAGGCACAGTCTGTGCTTAGTCCTCCCCTCCTTCCCCAGCTGTGCAGTTGCTGACAGTACTGTGGCACCAACCCTGAGGAAGTGGGACGAAGTCATTAGAGAAAATAGACTGAGGGGATTTTTTCCCCAAAAAATATGCATGCATCTTAACATCTCATTTGATTTTTCCAGCATACTTTATTAGACTTCCTAAAAAGTCTTTAATGAATTATTATATCTTTGAAAAGATGTTAAAGTGCCTCTCTTCGTCCTCAGCACCTATTTTCAGCATGAGTACATTGGTGACCACTCTCAGGGCTTTGTTCCTTTGGGCTTTCTTTGTTCCCAGAAATTAAATAAGTTACGGTTTTAAATGTGAAAGTCCCTCAAGTTAAGTCTGTCTCATGTCTGTCTGAAACTCAGTTTTCTCCTAGTTAATGGGTTACTGACAGCCTGAAGTCAGGAAGTTATATGCCTTCTAGCTGCAGAGCATGTCCTGAATGCCTCGTTTTTTCAATTTATATTTTGTCTCCTACTGCCTGTTATATACTAAAAGCAAAAATAACACTTGGCCTCTTTCTGTTTGCCATCACCAGTGAAAATAAAATTTAAATATGTAGATGGCAACACTTTGTGTTTGGAAACTTGTTTATTCAATAAAGCAAATACTTCAGTCGCCAGAGCTTTGTAGCAGTAGAGTACATGAGTACTCAAGAGCAAAAAATGTTAAGTGAAAACAATTTGGTGATCCCAGCCCAATCTCATTACATTACTTATCACCAAAATCCAGGTCTTGGAGGCAAAATAATTTTGACCTAAGTCAAAGCATTTGTGTATTTACTTTGTGATTTCTTTTATAGAAGCCATTGTGGGAGTACGTTGCTTTGCCTGGTTCTTCTGTTTAATGGTACTTTGCATCCATCTATGCCACTGAGACAGATTTAATTTTAGAGTGTTTCAGAAGCGCCTTTTTCACCAATCAGACATTAGCTGTACAAAATCACCATGAACTACTTTGCTTTCTCAGTGTGGCTCAGCTTTATCCTCAGTCAATAGACATCTTATCAATCCTTGTTCAAAGACATTCTCTTGCTTCCCCTGGGCTAGTGCTAGTGATAGATAAAAAGTCTGCAAGCTTGGGTTGTGATTTGTTAGTCCCAAGTTGTTTGAGGCAAATGGATAATAAACAAATTTTAAAAGTCCACCCAGTTCATTAAAACTTGAAGCAGCCATTTGAAAGTGTGGTGGGGTTTCTGAGGGCTCTCAGCTTCACAGCATGGCCCATGATGATGCATGAGCAAACCAAAATGTGATATGAAGTACACTTCTTTCATCTTCACAAAGAGTTTTTATCATACAGCCTTAAAGACCTTTAGATCTTTCTACATCTGAAAGGGAGATCCAACATATCTTGGAATTTCTCACTATAGATTCAGAACCCCTTTAGTGACTATTCCTTTGAATCTCTGGGTTAAATCTCATTTTTGTTTTCTATTAAAGTTTCTTCTTTTATTACCTTTATACTTACAAGGTCATTAGAGGATTATCCCTAAACTTCAGAATGTGAGCAATTTCTGACAGCTCCTGCTATTTCCCTTCCTATGGTTAACTTGACTTTTCACTTGAACCAAAAAAATAATTCTTATCATTGCTTTATCTTAATTCTAAAAATTTCCCTGAAGAACATCTTCAGTTTTCTTTAGTTGTCAGTGTGACAGTCTTCCACCTTATATCAGACAAATGAAAGGTTTAATAAGAACAATTTTTTCTTGTTAAAATTAAGAACATTCTATGCCTGTGAATTAAGACTGGTTTTACAAGTAAATCCATTGGTACTTCTATAGCAATTAGCTGTTTCTAGAAAAATCACTGCATTTTTCACAGGTTGGTTTATGGGTACATGGGATAATCATAAACAAAGCTTCTTTTTTAATGAACATAAGTATAAAATGGTCTACAATCAAAATATACTCTGTGAAAACTTAATTGTGATCTGTTCGTGTGTCCAAACAGCTTTCTCTCTCCATCCATTAAGCTTTCGAGACAGCCATTAGTCTAAAATAAACAGCCATTTGCAACTGAGAAAATTACAAAGAACTTCAGAGAAGGCTGGACCATCTGAGAATGCTCCAGTATGAGAAGGCAAACATGAAAGCATTTAAAACACAAAGAGCTTTTCTCTTGTGGGCCAACATGCAAGGGACTGGAGAGAAATGAACGTGTATCAGCACCAGTACAAGCGTTTATTGTCAGAATGCAGTGACGGGAAAAAGTGCAGGTAAATGGTGAAATGTGGTACATCTGCCATCTGGTTTAGCCCATCGGTTTCCTAGAAATCCAAGTATACTGTCATGGAGAGACTGTTCTGCTGCTGCTGCTTTAGTTTGACATTACTTTGGATGAAAAGCCTTACAGGTAGATCTGTCTGATGTTACGAGTCCTGAATGCCTGTTGTAGGGCCTGGGATAATAATATCCCCCCAATCTGACAAAGGTTCCTGAATCAGCAAAGGAGTGCTAGAATATTTCCTCACTTAATTTGAAGAGTTTTGACTGTGGATTCCTCCTCCTCCTCCTCATCCTCCTTGTCCTTCTCCTCCTCCTCCTTCCCTACTGTCATTCTTACTTTGTTAGAACCCATCATGCCACCAGCTACAAACAGATTTGGAAGACATAGCTCTCACATTACAGTTTCCATGTTGCTGTTCATCAAAGGTTGCAATAAAAGTCTCCAGAAATAGACTAATGGAGGCAGAATTCTGGAAGGCCCCAGTCTGTCGGGATACCAGAGGCTCAGGAATGCCAGTGGGATATAAGGAGATCACAAAGAAGTGCTAGGAATTCAGCATATAACACTGGAAATTCAGTTGAGTGAATAAATATACTGTCTTTCTGCCAAATTATTTATGGTTATTGAAACTAAGGGAGCATTATACTGGAAAAATTACATTATAAGGCATAGCGCTATTATAGTCCTGCCTAATTGTGCAGGTGATCTCATTTATGATTATGAGAGGTGGAGAGAAAGCCTACAGACACAAAGGTTTTATTTTTGTTTAGCTGAAGGAAGCAAGGCATATATGGGTATAAGTCTCAGAAGCAGATGTGCACAAAAATGTATGCATGATTTACAGGAATTATGTGTGTAAACTTGATAGTAATGCGTGTGGTAGAGGACTAAAGATCTAAGGGGTAGCATGCATATGCAAATTCATCTACTGATTCTTTGGACCCATTTTTCACACTATGATGTGACCAGATTAACTACCACTCCTGTGGAATTGATACCCTTAGAGGCAACTGTAGGGTTTTACTGTTCTGTGATTCCATGATTCTCCCATCTCTTTAAACAAACATTCTATTTCATCAACATATGTTACACATTAAAAGTTAAAGGAGAGTAAAAATAGCTAAATTGATACGGTGCTCTGATCTGCCTGCCTTGCCATCATGTCTTATACCGTAGTTAGATCTGATTTTTAGAAAAAGAGTAGAAGAAATTCCACAGGAGGCACTTGTAGGACCTTTCCTAGGCTCATGTAGCTTATTGCTTTCATTTGAAATCTCCTTCTATTAATATTTCATAATTTCAGAGTAGAAAGAAATCCTTATGGCAGAAGGATGAGAATAACGGGATTTTGTCTTTGTTTACTTTTTATGCAAGGTAGCTGGAAAGGTAAGTAGGGTTTCTCTGGGAGAAGGGAGAATTTGATTGATTTTTTTATAAAGGTTTTCTATGTTATTGTCATTTCAGCGTGTTCACTTTCATCCAAAATCAGTTCATTTTGTATTGAGAACTGAAAGAGATTTCTAAGACTTCTGTAATGTCTGAAACTTACACAATCAGTGGGTCTCACTGTTGTTCCACTGTTTTTTAATTTGGTTAGCCCATATAAGCCAAAGTTTGCAAAAAGTTCCTGTTCTCAGAGACTGTAATTTTTCTCCGAATTTTATTAAATACCTGGTGAATAGAGAAGAGAGGATTCTGCATTACCTCATTTGTTCCACTGGGGAAATGTGGAACATCTCAGGAGAATTAGGAAAGCCTCACTTCTATCAGAGTCTTTTTGAAAACTGGAAAATGCAACCACAAGACACTGTCCCTAGAAATCCATCCTTGCATACTCTCAGACCGACATGTTTTTCTTGGCTGAATGGTCAAATGTTGCTCCCCCCTTCATTACACTGATAAACTGTGTGAAGCATTTGGCTTGTTGACTAATAAGCATAAAATAGAATTAATTGCAAGGGTTCCAGGAAACCTTAGTTAAGGAAGAGCAATGCTGCTTCTTGAAGTTAAGTATCTGCAGAGGAAATATTTTACCATTGTTTGGGCCATCAGATTTTTAGGGGGCAAGCAGTTTGACAGGGCTGACACTATGCAGGGCCTCACACTTTCTGGCTGGAACATGTCCTTTCCCGCTCAGTCCCCCACTCCTTAGACAAGGGGGCCAAGACACAAAGTTGTGGTGGCTTGCTGAGGTTCACAGAGCAGATCCGTCACACAGCTTTGAATCACAGCACTTGGTCTTGGCACTGTGCTCCTCTTTTCTGAAATGAGAGTAACACATGCTTACATACACACTCATTTAGATCGCGGTCCCTAATGTTGATTTACCAACTGGGTTTCAACTTCTCCTCACATTATTTCCTACACATGCTGTTTTTTCCCCCAGTTAGGACAGAGTAACTACCATCACAGTCCTGTATCACCCCCTAATAGCTCTGCAGGCATTCAGCTTGGCACATGGGAGTTCTGCAGGGAATGTATGTTTGTGGAGGATTAGAGACTTGAAGTAGGTGGCACTTCTTGATTTTACTGACCAAATGATTCAAGCTGCCTTTGCAGACCAAATGATTCAAGCTGCCTTTGCAAACTAGCCGTCAGGATCTTGCTGCATTTTTCTGGAGGCTGCATTCATTTGAGTAATCTTGAATGTGGAATGAGTGCTCATTATTCTGTCTCTGAAGATGTTTTCTCTGAGGTTTGATACCACAGTTTCTACTGGTCTTTGATGCTAATGTATTATGTTGTTACCATGTGCTTATATTCTTATTCTAAAATGACAATAAATAAAAAGTCTTCAGTGTAGAGAATGAGTACAAGTCAGACAAGCCTGCCTGCTGAATTACTTTCCATTCCTGTGGTGGTTTCTCTGTGATTGGATTAAAAGAGGTTGTCAGTGCGTGCTCATCCTGTCCCCTGGCTAGGTATAAGTAAAGGCTTGGCAGGTTCTAGTACAGCATCTTGTTTAACCTCTACAAGTACTAATATTTACTCAGAAACTTAAAAGAATGCATTCGGCCTTCTCTTACTGGAGGGCAGCAGGAGTACAAAGTGACCAGTCATGTCCATGGCATGTCAGCTCTCCCCATGGGCTTTCCCTTTCATTATGTCTTGCTGTCTCCTTTTGTTTAATGTAAGAACTGAATTATGAACTCTCAGGAATTCCAGACCCATTACCACACTCTGCTTTGCAGAGAGCTCTCTTTTAAAGTATTCAGTGATTGCTTTCTCTTACATCAGACTGGAGCTAGAAATGAAACATGTGCCATTCTGTATTTTCCAGCAGTTGGGTATTGTTATAGCCACACTTACAAATCTGTGGAGTTGTGTCCATGCTTTCATTATGCAAACCCTTTCCTCTGGTTCCTCTAACTTTTGCTGTTGCCAAGAGTACAATGGATTTAAAAATGTGTATGGGTAAAACGACATAGAAGAAAAAACTTGGAAATTCTGCATGTTTAAAATAAATCGTTTATTAAATTCAAAATAAGAATGATATTGCACTACATTTCCCTCACATTTTCGTATTTCAAAAAGGGATCAAAATTGTAACAACAGCACACCAAAAAGGGATCAAAATCCATACAAGGTTTTGTGAATGGGGTTGTTTTTAAAAAGTGAGTTTTTACTTAAAGAGAAAAAAAAGTTTATCTCTGAAATGGGCTTTATCAGGCAGCCTAGAAAGAAAATACGCGACATGAGAGAGCCACTGAGTATGCAGCAAAAAAATGAGATTATAGTACCTCTGCACAGTCTAGATATTGAAGCGGACCCTTCTGCCCATTCCTTTGTTCCCTGAATCCCTATAGAGCCTTGCCTCCTCTTTTCACTGTGACACTGCAATCCCTTTGAGCTGCTGTGGCTTCCTCCCAGCCTCAGTATGTCTCATTGCTGCCCTCCAGCCCTGGCACTGCAATTCTCTCTGCTTGTGTTCATTTTCTTTTACCCTGACCATTCTCTGTCCCCCTGTCCCCAGAGAGGCTTAGGCATTAGCACACCGATGCACCGGAGTCAGGCTCTGAGCTGCAGTTAGCAGTTCTGAGCTGGGCTTTAAGGACAGAGATCACAAGGGGCAGCTGGCACAGCAGGGCATCACACATAGGACAAGTAATAAGAAAGAACGAAAAAATTGGTACATCTAAAATCTCACCTCTTTTGCAGGCCTAGATTCCTTCTGGAAATGTGGATTCACACCCTCAAGCTCCACATTTAGACCTTTAATTCATGTATGACCAGGTAGAGGGAAGGTGGCAAGGAAGAACAGTCTGTTGGGTAGACATTTTGCCTGAAAAATAGGAAACCTAGACTCTGTCCCCTCCTCTGTGTTAGAGACTCATGCCTCGCACCTCTCAGGAGAGCAGCCAGCCTCGGTAGTCTTGGGGTGGACACTCTTGATGTTAGATTGTTGTGTGTGGCAGTCATGGAGCTAGAAGATCAAGAAGGAAGATCCATTGTGGCCCACTAAACCATCTGTGAGGATGGGAGAGAGCCCTCTTTGGACCCTGTTGGACTTGTTTTGTAGAAAACAGATGTTACAAGGAAGCTGCACCCTTAGGACCTCCCTCGTGGTAGAAGCAAACAGGAAAGCTGCACAGCATGCAGCAAAGGAGAAAAGCACAGGGCTCGATTTAAATACAGATCACAAGGGATCTCCTGGAGGAGTGAGACAAGAAGGCAAGAAATACAGGTATGTGGGACAGTGTATGGCTGTGGGGAAGCAGCAGGCCCTTCAGCCAGGGGCCCTTCCCACTGGTCATCCAGGAACCATGCTTAAGGGTAGATCGAGGCATCCTCATCCTGCTGGCTCCCATTAATGGTTGTGACTGTGGTGCCATTTCCCTTTTTCACCCTCGCTAACGATCCGACCCCTGAGGGCATGCTGTGCTGTGTGCTGGATGTGCACCCAGTTAAGTCCCCCTGTCATAAATCCGGCTGGCAAGACCGTCTGTGAGGAGTCTGGGTATCACTCTCCTGCTCTTTTATCTGAACTTCTTGGTGATATTCTCAGTATCTGTGCAAGAAAGATTTGATGGAAAGGCTAATGCTATCGTTCCTTGAAGATGAAACAGGCTCCTAGGTGACTGAGATCCTGTCAAACTGACAATTTTAAGGCTGACAAGATTTACTTTAATTATATATATTGTGTAATTAATGTAACGTGAGATATGTGTATATATTTAATAGTGTTAGGGTGTCTGGGGTCTTCTATAAGTTAATAGGTAACCCAAGTAAGAAATAAAACAAACACATGGGGCTACTCATAAAGAGAACTGATAAGCAGCACAAGGAGGAGGCTGCAGCTTTCAGCAAGTGCAGTTGGAAGAATCAGATTTTGTGAATTCCCTGAAAAATATTTGGTCATAGGGATGAGTTAAAATATTCATAGTGATCTATGATGCCCTATGTGATTTGTGGTGTACAGGTCTAAAGGAGACCCTTCTTTTATGTGTGGCCATCACAGCTGAAATTAGGGGAAGCACCTTCGGTGAAGATTTCGGAGACAGAAAACTGGCACACTGGAGGTTGCCTCAAGCGTTGCCTTCTGGAACACATCGTCTGGAAATGAGATCAAAATGTCACAGCTCTGTGTGATGGGGTTGTACTTGGGCTGCTTTCAGGTCCTGCCTCCTAGTACAGGTCTGGTACAAAGCTTGTTGAACAACTGCAGGCAATCTGAAAACAGCTATAAATCAGTTTGGGAAATACAGCCTGATCTGCATACTTTCTGCTAAAGAGTTTCTTATAGTTTAAACTTGTTAAGGTTCAAAATCTGTTATAATATATAATACACAACTGAGATAAGTAAATTAGTAAATTCACAGTATTGTTACCTTTATTTCACAGAGTGTCAATTGTGCCCTGGCTATTTCCAAGCTCTGTTTCTAAACCAAATGCATGAAATACGTGTCCAGCTTTCCTGCGGGAAAACATTCACTTCAGATTTTACTGCTGCTACTGAAGAAACTGTCCTGGTCATACTGGCAAAGCGAAGGGCAAGAAAGTTTTACAGGTGCTGCTAGACCCTTATGAAAGCCTGTGTGTTCTCCCACATTAAGACTGAATAAGGGAGGAATCAAAGGGAATTGTCAGTATTGTAAAAAGCTGGTCTCAGGAAGCTGTGCAAAACTAAGATTCAGAAAGGATGACTACTTCACAGCCATGAGCAAAGGTCCTTCAGCTACACCTTCTAGCCTAAGACTAATAGATGCAACTCCAGTGCCTCTAAACAACAACAACAAAAAAAAACCAAAAACAAACAAACAAACAAAAAAACCTAAAGGAGCAAGTAAGCAAAATTATATTTAAAACCAAGGGAAGAGATTTACATAGGGGATGGGGTGTGGAAGGAGACCACAAGGCTGCAAAAGATCTTTGTTAAGGGTAACAGGAGGAGGAAAAAAATAGATATATCCTCTGAAATCTGCAGTAAGTCACCACAGGTCATGTTTTATGGGGATTTTATTGCATGCTTCATGTGTACCTTGTAGAATAAAACCATATGCATCTGATTAGATTACTTAGTACTGAGAGTGTAAGCTAAGACATAAATTGAATGCAATTATTTTTAAAGGAAATTATATTCCTGCTGCTTTCTGTCTGTCTGCTGTATTCTATCTTTTTCTCTTTTATTGTCTCTTTTATCTTGGTTCTAAGATGGCTCTCACACCGTATCTACCTTGCAATCCCCTAGTTTGTGTGAAGGTAATTCACAGCTCAGTGCACTGCCTGTCTCCCCTGATTGTTTACAACTGGTTTATTAACCAGGCTTTGTCTTGGACTATCTGTGCTTCATCGAGAGGGAGTGGGAGAGCACAGTTGTTCATTTTGCATTAAGCATGTGTGCTGATGTGGAAACATCCAGCCATACCCCTCAGCGGAGATATCTGTGTTAAAATGAAACCAACTTTTATAGGAAAAAAATTAATTTATTACCAGTGCAAGGTTATTACTTGGACCATATAACCCGGTGTAAGTATATGATATTGCCTCCACCTAAGAGTCCTGTATTCCTGATTAAAAATTGCCAGAGGGGAGTATGTGCCTTGCAACCACTTACCTGCCCCGTTTTCAATTTCACCTGCTACAATATTCCATTTGAACTCTTTCTTAGAATTTTCCAGCTGAAGTGAAATATTTGACTTTCTCATTGGGCTTCAATTTTGGGGTGAGAGGGCAGGGGCTTGAGAAATTTCTTCCTTTTCCCTGCTGCCTTCCTGTTCCTTCCTCTAGAAATATGTTGCCATGAGTGCCTTTGGCAAAATAGTGATTAGCTATAATGAAGATCTGTCTGAGAGAGATTACTGCCTTTATGAGGTGGCATTTTTCAATGTGACTGTGCCTGCACCTTCCAGGCAGTTTGCTTTCTCTGGACACAATTATATTTATTTTGTTCTATCATTTTAAGTACCTAGACTAGGCTAAGTTGATTTATTCATATTGCTTAAGTAGACATAACACATAATATATTGAATCTCATATGCTGTCATGATATATTACCATCCTTACTGTCTACAATAATGGATCCATGTGTAACTATCCACTTGATCCCCAGATTCCCAGGAAGACATTGCAGCAAGATTGAAAAGCTGTTAAGAGGTGTATCTAGTCTAGTAATTTTTGGATCTCCCCTGGCTCCAGACATGTTTCCTGGGGTAGGATTCATCTCACCTCACTTCAGGCAGTCTACAGGGTGGATGTTAACGTTTGAGGTATTTTATTGAGGCTCTTTTTCCCATCAGTGGAGATCTAGACAAAAGCATTAAGAGAGTTCGTGACAATTAGTCTGATCCACAAAATGTGAACTGTACATGACTTCTTTGGTGCTGTTGACTACATCTCCTTGACTACATCTCCTCTGTCTGTTGAGAGCCCAGTTTGAGATGTCTACACCAAGTCAGATGGGTCACAGCCTACATGTCCTACTAAAATCTTGGCCTTTAACTCTACAGATGTCATACCATCAGTTCAAGACACTTGTACTCAAAAACAGTGACTTACTACCTGCTTTACTTTGTTGCTGTGAGCAACAAAATTATCTCACCTGCCCTTTCCAGGTATCACGTTCAACATGTGTGCCTTCTTTGCAGTCTGGTTGAATTCACAGTCTTGCTACTTTTTCTGCCCTTCCGTGATACAGGCTTTCCAGGTCGTTCTCACAGCCTGAGCTCTTTTCCTATCTCTCTTCATCTTATATCTCAGCCACTAAAGTTTCATATTCTTGGACATGGCCAGCCTTGTTCCTTTCAGAGCTTTTGCAAAGCTAACTGGAAAGACTGTAGATTTGTCATTAGGTTGCCCAACTTGATGAATCTCTCTATTGCCCTCACTAATTCTGCTTCACCAAATATGTCACCTGCATTTACGATAAAGGTCCTTTAAAGTCTCTGTCTTTCCTGTCTGCCACTTTCTGGTCACTAAAGAAGCTGCTGTGCTCAGACATTATATGTGAGACACCATCTCTTTTGCTTTCAACCCAGCACTGTCTTTTCCAATGCTGCTTCTTGCACCAGGAAACTAAGCATCCCTAAGAGCACCACACAGTTGTCCTGCCAATTCATCTGGAAATCTCTCCTCCTTCATGTTTAGCAGAGGCTCACAGCCAGCTCTAGATTTGTACTTAGAAACAAGCTGCATTCCCATAGGGACACCTCCATGCCTGTGGCTAACACACACATCCTTTGGGCTGCCTGTCCCCTTGGAAGAGTCCCTTCATAGGCACTTCTGCCCTCGAGCCAGGCAGCCTTTTGGCCGTATGCAGGGGTCTTTATCTACACTTCAGTTTTAACTGAAGCTCTGTAGGACTCCATTACAAGGTTGGTGTCCATGTTTCCTGTTGCTTGAACAAACTTTATTCTGACTTGCATTGCCCTTCTCAGTGCTCACCCATTCATTTTCTGAAGCAGCACTTCCCTCCCACACACACTGCAAAAAATAAGGAGAAAAAATTTACTTTTCCTTTTAAAACACGGCAACATGCAGGATTGATCACTTCTTCACCTCTTGAGAGTATCGCTTTGTTAACATCATTTTCAATAGAAGTCTTTATCTGTGCTTTTACAGGTCTAGCCTTTTGAACCCTCAGCAGTATGTTCTTGGACTTTATGATTTTAACCAGGTCCATTATTACCTAAATACTTGGGGAAGCAGGCAGGGGAGGGAAGAGAGAATGACAAGTGACTTCTTAAAGTGCTGTTCTCGGTAGCTCTTTACAATATACATTAGGAACAGCGAGGAGAAGAGCTTTCACAGTAGATCTGAGCCTGTTAAAAAAAGCTATGGTGCATAGTCTCACAAAAAAAGTGGGGGTTGATTCATATCTGTCGGCATCGGGCTTGGCATTTCATGTTTGCATAGGGTGATCCTGTTGTGCACAGTCTAGACAGAGCGGTGTCAGGTTTGCCCCTGCTGCTTTACAGTCGTGCTGGCTATAGTTTGCTCATGAACAAAATCTCTTTAGGTGTTTCGGGATGCACAAGGCTTAAAATCTTTAAATGCTGTTCTCTAGAGTGTATGTTCCTATTAATGGGCACATAAAGATCACCTTATTTATTATTGTTTAATTATATGCAACCTGTTGCTCCAAAACAGCTGCACATAATTGCTATTTATTTCTGGGCTGGCTTCTCTGAACATGTATTTAAAACATACATTTTGGGTTTAGTGAATCCTGTGTTACTGATTGTTCAAAGTGACTTTATTTTCCGTTGTCTTTTCTCTAAATGTTCTTTTGATATTTAGAGTGTTAGTGATGATATTATTACATTGCTGTTAGCTACTGAATGAATGATTGCTGTTGTATTCTGAATGTGCTGATGCTGAAAATCTGTGATATAAATAAACTTCCTCTGGTAACATCATTATAATAGCACGAGCAGCAGAAATTTATGGAAAGAACAGATTAAATGCTTAGACTTAAATTCTTCAGTGTGCAACTCCGCTTAAACTGCTGTGTCTGAATTTTGGGTTGCTGAATCAGGTGGAAAAAATCAAACTGACACATCGCTTGTCTGTGCATTTTTACTATGATATATTATGTTACTAAAAGAAAAAGCTCAAAACCTACCATTGATAATCCTGGCTAAAACTTGGAACATAAATTATTAAGATCTGTAGTTTCTTTTCAAAGTGGCCTGGGACTTAATGCATATATCACAGCAAAGAAATGCAACATCAATATGTACTTATGCATTATAACATGAGACATTTTTATGTACATAATAAAGTGTTCACTATGTAACTGTTTATCTAAGCAACCGATAGGAAGGTTGAGAAATTCACACAGTTAATCATATTTATTTAGCTAATTAACAGCTAATAGCATTAATCATAAAGTGCATGAATATTTAAAAAGTAATTTATTATTGAATATGAAAACTATTTTGAAACTTGCTTTCCAAACTATGTTTTGTTTATTTATATTGATAAAATCTCCCAAGATACTCAGTCTCAGTATTTCACATCCTCATCCTGTAAACTGAAAATGCAGGATGCAAAGTACTACACCAGGAATTTACTAGAGATCCTCACACCTCCACTAACCATCTCCAATTACGCTGTGTAATCATTCCTAGGCTAGGGAAATGAGACTCCCAAAGTCAGGGGTGCTTATCTCCGGATTGCTACAGTCACCTACACCTTGCGTGGAGCCTCAGGATTTCACAGAAGTGGGTTGAAAAGTGATATTATAATTATGCAATAAGACTGGTGCACTGGTCCCCAACCTGTGCTGCCCCTTGGCAGCAATACTGAGCAAATAATATTGTATAGTGGGATCATAATTTCTCCCTGTCAGCCTTAAGTGTTAACTCCTTAATTCCCTGGGCCTCAGAGCAATGCTGTCCATTAACAACCTGTGGGGAATTAGTGAAAAAGCTGAAGACACCACCACCATCTGTGTTTCTAATTCAGTAGGTTTGTTCTCTTCTTTTCGATAACTTTTTTATTACAAGTTTAATAGTGCCTAGTGAGACTCACTAATAAATGAATGAGTGTTCATTTCCTGTACAGGTTATGTCAAATTTGCCCTATTGTCTCCCAAGTCCAGACTGAGAGTAATAGAGTGACAAGTCTCATAGAAAATTGAGGAGAGGGAGATGTGTCTCTCTGGGGGAAGAACAGGAAGACATGCATAAAGGCAACATTAAAGTATAAAATGGAAAAATAAAATAAAGTAGCATTTTACCTGTATTTTTCAAATGTTTTTTTGTAACCACTTTTAAATTAATTGAAGTAAATGACTGAACTTGGCGGGTATGTGAAAGATGAAATTATAACCGTTCACAGAAGGCATTACAGTAGTACATTAGCAGTGCTGTGGGGATGGCTGTGTAGGAGGCATTTTCATACCAAATCCTTTTTTTTCTTAAGTTATTTATAATTGTTTCATGAAAAAACTACCTCCCTTCAGGGCTTTGGCCTGTAAGAGTAGGTGCTTGCAAGCTTTATGGTGATGAATTTTCAAATGTGCCATGTTCCCTATGGCCATGTTAGAGTTAGCATACTGTGGTACAACAGGTTTAGACGAGCTGAATTTTTTTCTGAATGATGTTGGTCTGGTTTGGGGTTCATTTTCAATAAGCTGAGCGTTAGTTTATTGCAGAAAGGAAAGCTTTCAGTCAGTAATTGAACTCCAAACTGGCTTGGACCTTAATCCTGCAATGATTTATGCAGCTATTTAATGTGTCCATAGAGCAGCCAATGGACATGGAGTCTGTGCTTTATGGCACTGCCTTCCATTGGAAATGAGAGATCTGCTGATGACAATAACTTGAAATGCTCACTTAAAGTGGGCTGCAAAGCACACAATTAAACACGTTTGAGTCTCATCATCCTGGGAGACTGTTTCCAAATATTCAGAAATTACCTGGGTTTAAATCTTATATAAATGCTATTAAAGATGAAAAAAATTCAGTGTAAAAATAATGAAACAGTATATTTGTATGCACATGTACAATTCAGTATTGGATCATTTCACTCAAATTCTGAACATAAGTTGCATTTCTCTTTTACACTCAAAAAAAGGAAACTGCAGTTCAGCCGTATTATGATCTAATTTTATACTAATATATCGCAATTTGTGTGCTCAAAATGGTCATTTTACCTTGCAAGTATTTGCACAGTTAAACTAATGTACAAGATCGTATAGATAAAGCCTATAAAATTCTACATTGTTGTAGTCCAGTTGGATTATAAGAATTACGAGTTTCTTTTAAAGTATATGTGCTTTTGTAAACTTATCTGGTTACCTAGTTTAATAGGGAATAGCATCCTTTTCTGTATTTTTGTGGTGGGGGAGTGAGAAGAGGAAAGGGAAAGTTTTTCATCCATCCTATAGAATACTGTAAGGAGATTTTAAAGGAGACATTTTAAATTATATAGAAAGGTATAATTTTCTGTGAAGTCATATGGAACTCAGCACAAAGTGCTGATGACTTATTTTCATGTAAATTCTTCATCTTGATGGAATTCACATGGCATCAGCACTGATAAGTAATCAGACCTTTCTGATAAAACCTAAAGCACAGAATAATAAATGAATGCCATACATTTAACTCTTGACTGTAAAGCCATAGTCTAACCTTGGTTTAAAATGTATGATCCATAAAATATACAAAAAACGTGCAAACCAGGGTGACTGCCATAAAGGTGAGCCTGGCAGTAGCTCATGGTGCTGTAGAGCACAGGATTGCTGCTGTGAGGCGTGACCCGCTGCAGCCACCCCAGACTGACTTTAAGCCTGCTTAGCTCCTGCCTGGCGCGCTGACCTCAGCCATGAGGCAGAGGTGTGTTTAATACATAATTAAAGTTATGCATGCGAGTAGCCTTATGGGCACCCTGCTCACTCAGAGCTGAGGATTCTTTGTTCAGATCCCAAATGAATTTTGTTTGTGTGTGTATCAGTGTTCTCTGCTAGCCAGGGACAAAGACATATTAATACCTATTCAGTCTTTTGTAATATCCTTTGCAATCTTCAAATTAAGGTTCCGTGTAAGTATATTGTAGTGTTGTCGGTTGTTCATGTTATTAATCCTGAAATAATAAAATGTGTATTAGATAGAATCAGGGCAGCTCAACAGTATATTGCAGGCTATAAGCTTTCATTAACAGCTACAAGAAATTTTTTGTTAACTCAATGTGTGTAGAGACGGGGAGGGAGAGAGCTGGAGGGAGTGTGATTTGGGTTTGATAAAGAGAGGCTAAAACAGGAGTAAGATTTGGATTCTGGACAGCTCTGGCTTCTCTTGAGCTTTTTCCATCAGTTGTCTCCTGGCAATACATTGTGCTGCTTGCTCAAACACAATAATGGTCCTTTATAATGGTCTTTTAAACATGTGTTTCATGGGCCAGGTAGGCTAATGTGCAAGAGTTTTTTATTTTTGCTTTTTTTTTTTACGTCGCTCTCAGCAAATAGGTGAATGTGGAGTGCTACAGAATGCAGCAGCTTTGGGGGTTTTTTCCCACTGTGATTAAGGAATAGTTCATCTATAACCAGAGCAGATCTCAGTCACCAGGAGATTGCAGTGGCCAAAAGGTGTATTTAATCACCTGGCTAGGATCAGATCTGGAAAGAAAGGCCATTGTTACGGCTGCAGTCTGACTGCTGAGGAGAAGCAGCCAGAAGTGAACCGTCCGCTCCTACTTCCGTCCATCTGCTCCCTCCTTTCTCCATTTTTCTAAATATTTCTTTTGTGACAATTTAATTATGATCAGCAGAAGCACTTGATAGAAGCTCTTTGTTCTGACAGGTGTGGTGGGTCCTGAGGTTTCAGCACTCCTCTGTCTGGGAATGGTGGGAGAAGCACTACAGAAACAAGAGCGAGATGATAATGCACACCTGGAAGGACAGGCATGTGTTTATTTCCCAAATGCTTTTGGCTGGAGTGGCATGTGAAAGCCCGTTTCACGTGTTGATATGCAGTGTCTGGTGCTTTCATGTTCCTCAAAGACATCTGATGCTGCTGAAGCATCATGACAACTTGGCTGTCTTTGGGATCAGAAGGTTCAGCATCTCTTGGGCCTGCTGTATCTGCTGGTTCATTTGGCAAGAGAAGCCGTGGTTCATAGTAATGTCTTCCACCTCCCAAGTTAAGCAGAAGAATATATTAATTGTAGTTATGTGTTGTCATCTGTACACTCGGGAAACAATTAGGGAAAACCTTCCTAATTTTCAGTGCAAGCTGAGCCTCGGGTGTTCAGTAATAAACCAGCAAACTGTGACTTTTGAACTGTGGCACTTGGATGTATTGGAATCTTGCATGACTGCTGAGCTAAAAATGAAGCTATTCTTTCTCTCATTCCTTAAGTCTGTTCTTAACACTTTATTTTCACAGTTTTCTGAGTTTCAGGTTTCTGAAGTATCCCCAAAGTAGCATTGTTATATGGCTTAATAGAGCCTTTTGTGTGGGATTATATACATTTGAGAAAAGGAATCAGCGGAGTCTCATAAATGAATAGTGCTGCATTTCTTTAGCAACATTTCTCCTTGATCTACATGTTTCATTTTTTGTCACCAGATTACAAAGGGAAATTGATTCAAAAAAGTTGTGGCCATTGGTAGACAAGGAAACAGCATGTTGTTAGGGAGGGAAGGTGGAAGCTCTATATCTTGTGCTTTGGTTTGGCCCAAAGGAGGCCACAGGGCTTGTGCCAGCCCCGGGTGCAGTGCAGAGCAGCACATGAGTGCCCTGGAGTGTGCAGTTAAGATGAGTTGAGCTCTGCCAGTTTAAGCAATCAATCAAACCACTCTGCCTTCCTCATCAGTTAATGCAGTGAATGAGATTCATAATGTACCATGAAATGAGAAGCTTTTCTATGGAGGTTTAAAAACAGAAATGTGACTGCTTAAATAAATGCTATACAATTGCCTTCAGTTCCAAATCATATGCTATCAACTTCAATTAGGTTGAAAACTATCGTAAGATTGACTTTTGCATCTGGGCAGTGTCTTAAATTGGGGTGTTGGTCATAGGTAAATACCATCTGACCACCGAAACGTGGAAGAAAACAGTAGGAGACTACACCAAGACATTGCTGCTAATGACAGCTCCTAAAGCTGCAAGGCTGTTTTACCAGTATTCCTGTAAATCAACTTCTCTATCTTATTTTAGGCATTAGAAATTGTTATCACACCACTGTGGTTAAAATTCCCATTGCAAATGGCAATTGCATGTTGTAGGATGACTCAGATGCCCCATCCATGGTGCTGATGGTGCTTTAGTGCTAATGGCAATATAAGTTTGTCAGTAATAACAAATGCTGTGGCTTATCTAAGCCTATCGTTATAGGAGCCATATGCTTACTGGGAAAGTGCACTATCCTGTTTCACAGAAAGTTTAAGAATTATTGACAGTTTAAGTGACAGCATGGTATATGGGGAGATGCCATAGTGAAAAAGTTGCCTGATGGCTTAGACTTATTTTTTCCTGTCAAGTTTAAATTGTTAACACTCTTTGTAATAATAAAACTCTTTGCATGGAGAGGACTATAATTTAATTTACTACTGTGAATATTGATTCCTGGATAGTACATTCTTTATCCTGCAGATGACCTAGATCCTTGGTTCCCTAAGGGTTTTGAATAATAACAGCAACAAAATGGTCTGGATTACATAAGAGACTTGATGGAGATTAGTTACTTTCTCTGCTGACATTTTAATTTTGTTCATTTAATTTCTTCCTCATATTCTGTGTCTTGCTTTGTAAGCTGGAAACCATTGTCAGTGGCTTGGTGTTGATGAGCACTGAGCGTTTTAAGCATCATTCTTCCCAGTCACATCAAAACTTATGTTCAAAATAAGCCAGAAAAGGCCACGTTCACTCGAGACGTGATTTCATTCCTCATAAACTGAAATAATCCTCACAGAGATGATTTACTCCAAGTCCCTGTACTGGAAGGATGGTTGCCATGTGTTCCTGATAGAATTCCCTTACAGCAGTCATCATAGTGAAGGGTTGCATCTTCTTCAGATACAGGGGGGAGTATTCCCACAATGCAGGGAAAACTGATGGAATTCCCCTTGGAATCCACAAAATCCCCTATTTCCAACTCCTGCCGTTACAAGAAAGGATAAGAGCTGCAAAAGTGATATGAGATTCTTGAAAAGAATAGGGAAAGGCGGGAAAGAAGGCCAGTGGAAGGAGGGAGAGAATGGGGGTGTGGGAGGAGAGGTGGGAAGGGTCTATCAGTTGCTTTCTGAATCCTCAGTTAAGGGTACAAGTGGATCAAATATTCAGGTTTTTTAAGGCTCTGTAGCTGTAGGGGCCAGTGATCAGTCAGGGTATTGGGAGCCTAACAGAATCATCAGGTCTCTCAAAATTCCCCATCTGCCCATGGGAACGTGGCAGAATTCTATGTGGAAAGCCCCAAACAGAGCACGACAAAGTAGCACAGTTTCAGCATAAAACAGGGGTTACTTCAGCAGGTTTTTTAGCCATATTTCCTTTGCCCAGTTATTTTGAGCCCCTCTAAGGCGATTAGAGCAGCTCGTCACTGACACTGAGGCTCTGAGAAGGCGAGTTGTGTTCCCTTTTGAGAAAACTGTCACTATCTCTGCGTGAGCTCGTATGGAATTGAATAAAAGTCTGTTTTGTGCTCAGAGTAGCGAGCGAGCCCTCTTTTTGCTTTTGGTGGCTGGGGGTTAATACAGGCAGCTGGGGGATCTAAAGCCTGTTTGCTCCGTCTTACAGCCGCCTGCTCTGTGAGCTCTACTGCAACAGGAGATACTGTGTATGTACATTAAAGACTATTTTCCCTGTTCTCTAAGCATTTCAGTGCTGCCCACCTAAGAAGCCTTTACCTAATTTAGTGACTGTTTTCTCCCTGAAACACTTTCCAGTGAAGGACCTGATTAAGTAATACTTTAAGCTTACAAAAATCTTTCCACCACCGTTATTAGAAAGAAGTAGGAAAATGTAATTGCCTGGACAGGATTTGTGATGGGCACATTTATTAGCATGGATTATTTCGTATCTGTAATGGATACGTAAAATTGCTTTTATATAAAAATAGAATTCTAAAAATGTTAAGTCCTCGGAAGTTATGTTTTAATTTTATCTAAGATCAGACAAAAAATCTGACAGTATAGCCGTGTATCTGTTATGGACATAGAGGGAGAAAATTACTGTCTGTGGGAAGTGATAAACCCTCTAAACCCATCTCTGTCTGGCACCACAACTGAAATATGAGAAAGAGGTTCTTGAAATAATTTGATGATACTTTTGTTGAAAATCAAATTTTAAAGTTTTAATAACAGTCTTTTAGGTCAGAAGGTTATGTGGTTTGTGCACCACACACAAACCTGGTTTGTGTACTAGGAAAAACAGGATACTTGGCCACAGTTTCAGTTTCCAAGTAGATAATTACCACAAGTATTCTTAGGAATAGTATAGACATTTAGGAAATGGTATAATGAAATCTGGAAAGAAATTCAGGATGGAGCAGCCTGGTTCTTACTCATAACCTCAGCCATTTGAAGCAGACACAGATTTTATTTCATTCAACACAGTCACTGCTGTTCCTTATATATCTCCCATACTTCATGTTGCACAGTATGTTCCTGCTGCACAATCTTAAGGCACAGAGAGAGAAAAACTAATAGTTTTTGGATAGGTGTGGTTTCTTAATTAAGCATTGCATTTTAAATCATCAAATATATTTAAATTTAGTCCTGGAAATACTCAGTGTTATTATTAGGACTCAAAATCTAGGTCAGCCTCCCAGAAGATTCTGGGATGGGGGCATGTCAGCATGGGCAAAAGCATTAGCCATTCAAGCTGCATGTGAATATGCAGAGCTTCATATGAATTTTTATTACATTAAAGAAAAGGGTTAAGGAAAAAGCCAGAAGGGTTTGGCGGAGGAAAAAAAAAAAATATCTGCATTTGTAAGTAACAGGATTTTGCAATTTAGCCCATGTGTTAATGGCAAAATGAGCCCTTAAAAGTATTCTTTACTACAATTCTTCATTTATGGCTACTGGTTAATAAGGCTACTCTGATTTCAATAGTTGCCTTAATTTAAAATGCTACCTTGATTTTCACAGGAATGACTCTTATTCCATGAATAAATTATTACTTTGTCACTGTTTTTGTCAGCACTATTAACTATGGAATATATTCTGGCTGGTCATTTTAAGTGTCTTTCTTATCAGTATTGTGCCTAGCATTCATTATCCTCTTATCTCTCCTTCATTTCTCTCAGTAGAGAGGTAATGGATTGATTACTTTCACTGCTATATTGGTCAGGATGTACAACAAATTCTCTTCAGCTCTACAGCTCATTCATCATGGATATCCTTTAATCCCCCATCCCTGAGTTTAAACGTTTCATTCTCTTCATATATATTGGATATTATTAGCAAAGACTAGAATCCAAGCAGTGCATCTTTTATCACTCCTTTACTGTAAAACATAGTCACTGAAAATGTCTGTGTGGGGGGCTGTGTCTGTTACACTGCTCAGGGGGTGTTTCAGTGCCACAGAACCACTAATTCAGCAGCATTTGCATTTTCTGAAATACTGAATTCTGTGTTGCAACTGGAGAATTACGGAAAAGAAAAACCACAAAAAGGGATCTTTGTGGTACTCCCCACTGTGCTGCATATTCCTATGGGTAGTAACCGAATCTCTGCTAAATGGGTGCATATTTTTAATTTTTAAATGGCATTTGAAAATAAAGACCATTTTCTTGTAAAAATTGTGTGCTGTACATTGTACATTCATACTCTATGGAAAACTCTGTTAGAGCAGCTGAGTGGGCATCACAGGGTTTCCTCACTGTAGCAAGCAGAGAACAGAGAGTAGGAGTGCTTTCCTTGGATTTTCTAAGAAACTTGTTCTTCCTGGTTAAACTGTCATTGAAGAAGAGTCCAGAAGGCATCAACATTTTGCTTGGAGGGACCAAGACAGGAGAAGAACAATAGGACAAACTGAAATTGAAAGTATACATAAAGACTCTTTTAGAGATAGGGAAAGTTGTTCCTTCCTGAGGTATATGAAGGGCACACAGTCTCTGTACTGCAAGGGAGGTTCCCCAGAATGTAGCCATGTGTAAGATGTAGCTCTGCATCACTAACTACTCATCCTCTGGAAGGTCCTTTTGCTGTTCTTGTCACTGGCACTGTTCCTGATACTGATGCTTATCAGTTTGTTCTGCACCCAGGCACTGACATGAGGTTATATCAGCACCTCCTTTGCAGAAAGGGCTTAACCCTGCACTTTTTTAAAGGCATTGGCTTCATCCTGGGAACAGACAGTTCTTGACTCCTGAACAAATAGAGGAAAGAAATATTCTAAATCTTCCCCAAAAATATTAGTCAAATATGTGGAAAGGTAGCAGTCGCTACAAATTATCTAACTCTGAGAAGCAAACCCCAAAATCACTGATAATCCTATGACTCAGTCTCTGTTACAGTCAAGCCCTTCCTGAGTCTCTTGCTGATGAAGGCTTCTTGCAGTACAATGAGATTCACAAATGGCCTCTCCGATGCTCTTCCCTCATACCCATGCCCTAGTCTCACTCTCCTCATCAATAAATATTAAAATCTTCTCAGAATTATCCCAGATGAGTGAAGACTGATAGAGAGCAGGGGAGAAATGAAAAAAATTATAGCCATATGATGGCCTGGAAGTGCAGCTAGTCCCTTCAAAGACAGTGGTGGTATTCTTGCTTTGGTTTTTAAACAGAAGAGACATGATGTAAATAAATTAAAATCACGGGTCATCTGAAATGCTGAAAATATTCAAGTTACAACAGCCATGATGCCTCTGGATGGAGAAGAAGCAGGGAGGAAGGAGATCTAGGCTGTGATTCTATGGACCTGTATTTGAGCATGTATCTTACAATGCTATAACAGACTGCAGAGAATAGACCGCAACTGATCCAATGTTCAAAGGTGTAAAGATATGGAAATTTTTCTTTTTTATTTAAAGCATAAATAGTAAAGCACCGAAGCATTTCCAGTAGTGTGTCTGCCCAAAATAAACCACAGAACCACTGTATGTTTTCCCTTGAGAAAAGGGAGAGAGTACTTGCTTATGATGGCAACACACTTCCTAACATGAGGTTTTGCAAGAAAAATATGTCATGTCAAGATACTTTAGAGCTGTCCTGCCTCCTCAGTTAAAATTAAAAAAAACACCTGCTTCTCATTATACCTATATTCAATCTCTCGGGAGACAGTCCAGAAGGAAGATTGTATCGCTTCAGCTGGGTACTGAAATCTCTGTAAGCAGCCCCTTACCTCTTTGACATCTCCTCTTAGATGTCTTGTCAGAGTCTCTGCCTCTGACATCTCTTTTCGATGTCTTTTGTAGTTGCTTTCAATGGAACATGGCCAAAAATTAAGTTCTCATCCTTCCCTATGTCCCTTTTATTGTTATCAATAGTGCTGTTATCGTCTCTATCTCTCAGCAGTCGGCATGTTCATAGTTACACTTCTGAATGTTTTACTTGCCAAAATTTGTCTGGTCAGATCAACAAGGTTTTTGTCACTGCTCTAGAAGTAATTAGGAAGGACAGATTTCTCAGCAAGAGAGAGGTACGCAAGCAAATCTAGACCCATGTTAGGATCCGTGAAGGTTACTGCTTAAAGGGATAAGATTTTTGGTAGGGCAGTAGAGCTCAACAGAGGGGAAAAAAATATTTCTCCCTGTGCTGTTTTAATTTGCACTGAAACTATTAATAGCCCAGGCTTTTCTCATTTCCTGTATTTTTCCCAGTGTGTTGTCCCTTTCTGCTTCTGCTCCCACCAGATTGAAAGAAAGAGTTATTTGTTGTCTTTAGAAATGTCATTTGTCCTGTATCACAGTATTTGATTTCCTGACACCTTTTGCTCAGCTCCGTGGTTCACAGTGGGGATAATGTTGTGTCTCAGTGACCCCATCATACTGTAGTACAACACTGAAATTCTTTCAGGTATGCAGGAGAGGGAGAACTGCTAAGAGTTTGATGTTGCACTCTCCCACAAAGAGCACTCTCTATTTCAGCTCATCATTTATTTAGCATTTGACAGCCTCCAAAAGGAAGGGAGGGTTATCCATGCACTTTAATGCATCCTGGAAAGGTGAGATTCAGCCTGTATTACCATCAGACAATCTGCAGATCCACTTCATTTGACTAATTTCTGCTAGTTTTTTAATGATTTCAAAAACAACGCTTGCAGAAGTCTGCTTTCAGCCTGTCCTGTCTTTGAATGCAGGCTCCAGTATTCATCCAGAAATCAATCATTCATTGTCTTTAGAGAAGGTTTCCCCCTGACTTTGCTCCTCGGGCCCTGGAACTGGGCTGATGCCATACTGTTTGGGTTTGGGCAGGGACTTGGGACTGAGAGCAGAAGAGTTGGTGTCCAGGGAGCTGCAGCCTCATCAAAAGCAAAATTCCCAGTGTGTTTTTGGGTGCTCCATTCTCAGGTAGTGCTGATGTACACACTTTCTGTGTTACACTAGAGCTTGTGTCCACCTGAGTCCTCAGGCAACTTGAATCTTGTCCTTGGCAATGACATTTCTGCTTGTCCTGGCTGAACTCAGGTATCCTGTTTCTTTTATCTATACCAAGATCACTTGAAGCTCAGCTGCCATTCTCTATTTCATATCTGGAGGGCACCCACCAATGTGATATTTCTAGCTGACTAGTGCAAAATAAGGTTCTTTTCTGCTTTTTGAGAGTCAGAAGCTTCTAAATTACCATGTCTTCCAAACTGCTACCTCTGCCATGGATTACCTCTGTGACCTTACTTTATTTTAATAATTGCATCAAAAACATATTCAAATAGCTGTGTCAAGTTTGTCATCGGGACCCCATAGTGCTGTTCTTAGTATACTAAGATCATTATTGAGAGACTAAATGTTTTTCTTCTATATAACTCCTGTGCACTGATTTGAGGATTTTCATAATTTTACGTGTTTCTGCTTTTGAGTTCTCGTGAGTGATATGAGATTAATTATTAAAACCAAATATGAATATAGTGTAATTTCAGATGTTTAATAGCTGAAGAAATAATAGCCCAATTTCATTTAAGATACACAATTTTCAAGAAAGTAGCTTAAAATATAAAATATTTCTTTATCGACATTTATATTAAAATATGGTACTTAATTTCTGTTTGTTTCAATTTCTATTAGAAATGCTAATTCAAATAGATGTGAGCTGAGAAAACAGTTTTGAAAACTAGCAGTTAAAAAGAGATGCAGAACCATCACTGAATAGGATATGGGAGAATTAATGCCATCCTTCTTAAAGCAGGTCGAAAATGAAAGCCTGAATGAGTATTAGCACCATTCTTTAAAAACATGCAATACAATATTCATTAAGTTTTGATCAAATGTTTTACAAATGGAGGATGATTCAGATCTTTTTTATAAACTGATTTTATTGTAGGAACATTTTGCTATTAGATGATTTGTCTTGCTAGGAAAATACTCTCCTCTTATTACATTCAGATTTGAACAAGACTTAGCTGAGGAAATGTTGAGATTTTAGTTTTTGGTTTCCTAGAGCTATCCAGGATAACTCTCCTCCTGGTTTCATGGGAACAAATGCTATATTGAGTGTTTGCCATGGGAAGTTTGAGAAGGCTATTATCAAACTCTGAAAGAAAAGATCCTGAACTTCTGCTTTATAATAACTTTTTAATACAGTATCAGAAAGATGCAAAAGATCTGCCTTGAGACTGACATTTAGCTATTGTGCTCTTTTAAATTAAATGACAGCTCATACAGGCGTTCCAGGGCTAGGTGTAGAATCCTGTTATTTAAACATTGTCAAAGCTTGAGTTTAATTAACTCTAATTCAGTGTAGTTTCCCCATCCTTGCATACTCTTTCTGTGTTTCTTTCAGTCCTTCTCTGTCTTTTCTTTCTGCTGGCCTTGAAAGGCTTCGGAGCATCTGTCAGGGTTACAGTGGGATTTCAAATGCGTTCATGCCAGTTGCTGGGTGGAAGGGAAAATTACGTCCTGGCAGAGCAGCAGCAAAGCATTTCATTGTCAGCTGAGAGATTCGTGTTGCAGGGTAAAGCTGAAGTGCTAAGTCCCGAGCTGGCTGGGGCTCTTAGTGTTTCAAATGATGTATGGGTGGTTTCTGAGGCAAACAGAGCCACCCTGCTTTGCTGATCAAAAACGTGGAGGACGCATTTGGACTTTCAGAGCCAGAGCGAACAGGTCATTTGCCAACTTCATCATCAAATGAGGTGGCAGAAGTTGCCCTGTGCCTGTCCTAGAAATCACAGAATCATAGAATGGTTTGAGTTGGAAGGGACCTTAAAGATCATCTCCTTCCAATCCCCTGCCATGAGCAGGGAACCTTCCACTAAACCAGATTGCTCAAAGCCCCATCCAGCCTGTCCCTGGACACTTCCAGGGATGGGGTGACAACAACCCTGGGCAACCTGTGCCAGTGAATAATTTTACCAACCTCAGCAACCTTCACAGTAAATAATCTTTTCCTAATATCCAATCTAAATCTACCTTCTTTCATCTTACAGTCATTCTGCTTGTCCTGAATGTCACAGGAAGGGCTGTGGTGCCAGAACGGTCTGCAGCTCTGGGATAGCAAAATATTGAGGATCACAGCCCATCTGTGACAGAGATGAGTAGCAGCTCCTAAGAAAATCAGCCAGTAGCGTGTGTGAGGGGATGGAAAAGCCATCAAGGAGTGGGGTTGCACAAACACATGAGGAGATGAAAGTCTTGAGTTGCTTTTCATTCACTGCTCATTCAGATCATTATTTTTTGGCAGAAGTAGCTCAGATTGAAGACAACCATTCCTGAATGCTTGTAAAGAAATAAATGGCCTTCTATGCATACCTAGCTCTCACCTCTCCTTGAAATGCTACTGCAGTTCCTCGGTCTCTATGGATGTATGAATTATTAGTCTATTTCTCCAGTGTGATTTTGGATGACAAATATTCCTAGGCCCTGAATGGCAATTTTGTAATGAAAGTTACACTAGAATAGGCCAGGAACCCAACAGTACCCATTAAGGATTGCTTTTATGTAACCACCATTCAAAAGCAGTCATCCAGCCTTTGGGTGATAACAGTTTTCCACCTCAGTTATGCCCATTTCAACAGCTTAGTTGTCTAAAATAAACCCTAAATTTCCTCCTCTTTCTATTTGAATCCCATTTCCCTCTTTGCATTCAGTCCACATTCTTTTTCTTTCAGAGCTTTTGTGGCTTCAGAAGCCTCTTCAGTTTCTCCCAGTGACTTCCCAAATAGTGAAAAGTCACCTGCTGATTTTCCCCAGGCCAGGAGACCTCTTTTTGTCCTAATCAGCTGCCAGCATGTGCATGGTGTCCTCCATGCCAGTGGCTCCTGTCCCGCGTGCTCCCTGGCCGCTGGGAGCAATGGGGGCAGCCCTCAGCAACCTCTGCCTTTCAGTAGATGAGCATCAACCCAGCTAGATCAAAGGAGTTGAAAAATGTGGACAGCTAATCAAAGCTCATCAGCTCCCCTTCCTTTGTACTTAGTAGCGAGAGATGGACAATCCTGGGGGAAATCCAGCTGTGCTGAAACAGATGTCCAAGGAAGCGAGAAGACTCGCTCTCTGGAGCTGCCTGTTCTTGTCTGCAGAAGGAGCCTAGAGACCAAAATTAAGGCCAAATGCCTTTTACACGGTTAAATGTAGATTTTATAAATTCCAGCCCAAAATATGTACCCTCTGTAAAAATATGCAAGTGTGTTTATCGCAATTCAACTTTAATAAGCAGTATTTTGAGGAGGGCTCTCCTGTCCTCTGCCTGAGGGACTGGTGAGGAAAGCAATCGCATCCTCAGCCGTCTGCTGCAGTGCTAACAGAGGTGGACTGAAACAACTGTCAAAGCTGGCACATCAAAGATCTTTTTAGCTTTTCACAGCCTTGAGAAAAAACAACCTGCTTAGACGTTTTCCTTAAATTTTTTCCAGATTTTCCAAGAATAGCCCCCTTCTCATTAAAAAAAAAGAAAAAAAAATTCATAAAGATAATGTCGTTATTTTTCCATCACTCAAGGACCAGTGTGATTCTTCTTATTAAAAATATTGATCCACATGGGATACCATTAATACTGGAAAATAAGACAGACTTAACAATATATATTGCCAGTGCGTGTATAGTGTATATATGAAGTTATAAACTTGAAAATGGATGTACAAAATACAGATGAAATTGATAAGAGGGCAAAAGGTGTGTTACTTTCCAGTCTAGTAGAAATGAATAGGCATGTATAGAACATCGTTCTCATTTGCTGGCTTTTAAGGCACAGAAAGCAATTCGAGATGTAGTCTTGCTTTAGTGCCATTTTGATTCCTCCCACAGTAATGTCAGTGCCTTCCACATGTGTGTGGATGTATACATAACGTTTCTATAAAAGAAAGTTTGTTTAGTTCTGGTTAAAAATGTTTTGTTGTGTTGTTACTATTCACGCAAACTAAATTTTCTATAGCTTCAGGAAAAAAAAATGCGTTTAAGGTTAATTGGAGAAATTTCCACCCAACCCATCATGGCCAATGCTTTGGGCCATGTGTGGTGCTTGGCTTTAGGTGCCAGAAAGGTGGCTTAGTGCAGTTGAGTTCAAGGACACTGAAGATAATGAGTCAAACTGTGCTATAGTGTGCTATACTGTGCCATGAGGCCTTTGTTGTTACAGGTCCTAGTGCAGGCTAGTTACCCCTGTGATCTGTTGGGAATGCTGGAAGTCATTCCCAGAGGGATGAGTTGTAAGCTCAAGCACAGCCCCACCAGACCAGCATGAGTTCGGCCCTGAGCTAGCAATGCCCACACACCACTGCATTGTGTTGGGCTATGGTTCTGGCATGCCCTGGCTCCTTTGGAAATCCAATGCTGCTGCCCTGCACTCCCTTCCGCAGTCTGGAGGTACCCCATGAGGTGATAGAGGTCTGTAGGGTACCCCATGATGTGATACAGGCACAAGCTCTGGGGCTGAGTACCTCGAGCATCACATCATTTAGAGTATGAACCCCATCCATCTCGGAGGAGGTGAGGGGGCAGTTTGTTTTGTGAACTCAGTGCTTTGATTAATCTATTTAAATATTAACATGCCTGGTGAGGTAGACCAAAATATCCTCTGGATTTATAAATATTCATATACTAACATCTGCCACATCTGCATAGTTATAACTCTGTTTTCATGGGAGGAAAAGTATCTCTGAGAAAGGTCCAAAGTAGCAGAGGGTTTCTCTTGTCATACCTGTCACTTAGCAAGCTGTGTAACTTTTAAAGATCTCTTACACTTGCATTATTTTAGAGTTTGCCTGGTCTACAAGGATTTAACTCTAGAATAATTGCTATTAATGTTCCTGGATCACTTTTACTGCGTGTATGTGAGGTAGTATATGTTTTTTACAGCATGAAACTGCTTCTTTGATCATTTGCAGGCTGATTTCTGCCACTGGCACAGTGCTGAAACAGCCATGCTTTGTACAGTTAATAGAGTCAGATTTTCCTTATAGTCTTGACCTCTACCTTTAGCACTTAAAAACGTGCCTTCCATTTTCTATGGCTTGGCACAAGCCCTCAAAACTCCATGTCCTTTCTCTTTTTTTATTTTGTTTTCTTGCTTTACAGTTTTACTTTATTTATGGTTATTCTGCTCCGAGACGTCTTCTCACTAGGTTTAGTCCTATCTTTGTTCATCTGAATTTTGCCTCTAAGTCTACTTGGCCTTCTTCTTCCAAAAAAAAAAAGAAAATAACCCAAAAATATAATCAGCAGCCTTGTTTGACAGTAGATTCCTTACAAGTCTACAGCAGCTGGCTTGCTAGTTATTTTAAAAAAATACTTTTTTTTAAAGTTCTGCAGACTGGAAATCTTTGTTGCTTCTTAATTTTTTGGCATAGGGAAGGCATTGTTTCGGTGCACCACCAAATAAGTGGGTGCACAGCAACCATATTCTCTTTTTGCTTTCAAAAAGGACTTGAAAAGATTGTTTCTCAAGTAGATTCAAACTGAGTCACTTATTGAATGTCTTTTTTTCGTTCCAGAAGCTCTATTTAATACTGCACGGTTGTTTTTGAGGAGTTATATTAATTTTTCTCATTTACAGAATGAATACTAAGGACTGCAAAAGAATGGTTTGGGCTGTTTCTTGGGTTCATCAACTATAGAGGAAGGAAAACATAAGAATAACTAGAGTTTGCCCTGCCAAACTTCCAAAGTTCTGAACTTCGGCTTCTTTTACTTGAACCAGTATTAAAGATTGGCGTGAAAATGATGTAAAATTTGTGTGATTAAGACAAGAATGGTATAGTTCCCTACGAAAGGGGATGTCTTGCTTTTATGTGAAGTTGTCACTGCAGACAATTCCCTGGATAACAAGCAGAGATTTGAAACTCTGATGAATAGCTGTTCTACAGAGTAGGTTCCTGTATTCCTGCTCTATCAGTTTAACCTTTGACATTACTTTGGTTAGTCAAAAGCACTTTGACACTATTACTTCAAGAGAAATCATTGTTTGTCTTTATGGAAAATTACAGATAGGTTAAATTTTCCAGAGCTGTTAAGTCCCAGCCTCAGAAGTTAATTTAGGCGTTTTGAAAAAAAAATTATTCCACATTTTCTGGGATTTTGTTGGGTTTTTTTCATTTCTTAGAGTTCTTGCAGACAAGGACCCCAGAGCTGCTGCTTCACCTTCAGTTTTATTTCACATTTACAGCCTTATGAATCTTTAAAAATAAGTTGCAGCCTACCCAAATTATACTTCAGTTGAGCAATTTGGTGTCCTTAGGAATGCAATGAATTATCTTAATCACATTCTCAATGACATATTACTACCTCTAAAAATTATTGCTGGGAGAAAATCAGAAGTGTATAAGAAGGAGCTGAAGAATAAAAGTGTAACAGTTAAAGGAAAAAAGGAAGACTAAACAAAAGCCAAGACGTAAGTTAAGCTGACTAGAAAATTAACAGTAAAAATCAGGAAATCGAGAAACTGTTTCTTTGGTGGTATTGCAAGTGTGTGTCTCTATAACTGTAATTATTATACTGTACAGCCATGGGGACCAAATTCTGCTCTCAGCTGAACAAGTGTGTTGGTTAGAACTGAGAAATACTCGGTGTCACTTGAAAGGGCTTTGTGTCAGTGTGACTCCACGAGACACTGCACAGCCACACAGCTAAAGCAAGCTCTGATTATGGCTAAGTAGGTACCGCCTGATGGAGTATTGACAGTGTCTTCAGTGAAATAAATTGTCCTTGAAACTGTTTTTTCCTGTAAAATGCCATTTCAATCAGTTTTTTCCAAACCACACTAATTAGAAAAGTCATTTAGCCATCATTAACAAGGTACATATTTCCAGAATTTGTTATGAGAGATGATGTTGTTTCAAAATGTATTTTGTATTTGTTATCCAGTTTAATGAAATTTAAATAGCAAGTTGATATGATAGTTCATTAAGATGTAAAATGGTCAAATACACTATTTTCATTTTAGAATGTCATGCTTTTAATTATGTTGTTGCTATTTAGTACCATAAAAAGTCCTATTTTCTAGGTCAATGTTTCATATTTGTGTTATGATTAAAAGAGTTTGACATTTTGAATAAAAATATATTAATTCATTGTATTAATTAAAAATAATGACCTAGAAAAACGTTTCCAAACTAACCTAAAGACGTCAGCGCAGTGAGATGTGACAGTTGTGCCATATTGTCACTGTTAATGACATTTTCTACAGCAAAGTAAAAACATACATACAAATTTAAAAAAAGGAAATTAAGAACTATTTTCATTTTTAAAACTCTGTCCATGAAATCTTCAGTCCACTGAAAGGGTCACAGGTACTTGGAAAGACAAAACCAGCATTTGAAATATTGACATTTAATGTGAAACATAAAGGGCAGCTTCTGCACAGGTAGATGTTTGTTCTTCTTCAATTCTTTTTGGCCTTCTGCTGTCAGAGCAGAGAGGGCAAGTACACGAGAGGTGAAATCACAAAGCCCTTGAAGTTTAGCCATAGATTTTTAATGAGTTTGTTCCCAGAGTTGTTAATTTGTACACATAAACTGCAATTGCCATATACTTAATTAAAAGTACCACCATTTTCATTACATATATATATATATGTGTGTGTGTGTGTGTGTGAAAATTTATGGTTTGGAGACATGAGAAAAAATGAATGAAATTATAATAATTACCTCTCCTGAAACTGGTTCAGACACAAAGCACACTCTGATTAGAGACACCAGACTCTACTCTGTGTCACAGGGCAAAGTATCATTGAAGACAAAGTAAATGATCACTAACTGTTTTGTTCCTGAGGAATGCAAAATAAAAATTCCAAAGGCCACTGACAATAAATGGTGGTCATTTCATTTCCAATTGTGTAAGTTCCTTTTTGGAGCTTTCATCACTGAGTTTAAGGCTGCTCTTTGTGAGGACCTCAGAGGTTGCCCTCCTCTGACTTGGTTGTAAGTTCTGGTTTTGTGTGTCACAGATCAGTGAAGTAGCTTATGGATGAACATCTATCAATTCCTATCACGAATCTTCTATCTAAATTAAATCCTGTTATTTTCTGTTTGCCTAAAGCTGTAACATGTGTCCTCTCCAGAATCCTCATGGTTTCAACAGTTTTCAAAGATAACTCCCAACCTTCCACATTTCTTACATTTCACTATCTTTAATGCCCAAATTCAAAAGTGGAAACAGTTAATGCTTTCCTGTGTATGTGGCTTTTCAAATCAGTGCAAGTGGCTTTATGGACCCCTGCAAACTACTGTCGGGCAGCTCTTGTTCTAGATATTTTGGTCGTTAGCAAGAGAAGCTGCAAGTACCTTAAATTAAAATAGATCTTTGATTTCCCACTAGGACATCCAGAGAAGAAATTCACTTCAATTCTTTTGTGAAACTTTACGACTTTGTCTTCCCAGTGCGGGCTGGAGCCCTGGTGAGGCTGTCATTTGAACTGGAGCTGTGTTGCAGCCTCTTTTGTTCTCTGCTTGCCTCAGATGCCGGCTCGCTGCCTGGCATGCCGGAGTGAGCGGGATGACTTGTGGTGACAGCTGTAAAGTTGCGGATGGGAGCAGAGAGAGGAAAAAAGCCCTTGTTCAGTTAGGAGGGGTTTTATATCACTCTGTTGCCATAACTACACAGAAGGAGAAAAACATGCTTCTTTCATGCTTGTCTAGATTCAAAATTGCCTGTTGTCATCCTTTCATAGGTTCAGCACCTCTGTGGGCTGGTTGTAGTAGCATTTTTGGATTATGAAATGATTGTGAAATTTGTATGTTGCCTTAACAGTTGAAATTTTGACTTAATCACCATGTTTTCTGAGGTGTTCCTTTGTTTTCGTTTGTGTTTGAAATGTTTTAGCCAAGTCTTATCAACCATCTTCATTATGTGAAAGCCATTCAGCTCTCAAATAGTCTTTATAAGCTTGCTTAATTTTCAGAGAGCCCATAAATTTTAATATTCATAAAATAAATCTTTGTCCTTTAATCTCAACAGACTTCTTAAAAGTGTCTCTCTTTTTTTTTTTTTTCTTTTTTTTTAAATTCTGAGTTTGGTAAGGCAGCTACTTAAGCACATCCTAGTAACTTAATTCTCTGTGAATAGAAAAATGGTTAAATGGTTTCTTACATTATCAGCTAGTTACGGCTCATATTCTCTTGCCATACTGTACAAACTCCCTGCTCAGGCAACATGGATACTAGGAATTGACTTTACTAGGATTTATACAAAAACACTTAATAATAACGGAAATACCTTCCAAAAAGTTTTCTTAAAAATAAAGGTTTTAGTCTATTACAGGGAAACATGAGTTAGGCAGAAATGAGAAGGAAGTTTTACAAAATGTGTCCTAAACAGCTACAACACTGTTAGACTTTAAAAACTTTACAGTGCTTAAAAACGTAGGGAAAAAACTCAAACAATTATAAAGTCACATCTTCAGGACAGATAGAATCTAGAGATTTGAAATTATTGTAAGTAGGAAGATGTTCAAAGGAAATCTTGACACAAATTATGGCTTTTTTAACATAAAATACCATGTTCTTAAAGCTCAGGGGGCCCAAAAAATAGCTTATTTATCATTTTTTCCAAACCTGTAGTCGTTTATGATTCTTAGGTAAGTTAACAGCCCTATATTTAACTACTACAATAACTTCTGTATTCGTGAATAATCATGATTGCAGCCCCCTACACCTGCTGAAGCTACAGAGCAGGGAACCAGTTGCTAAAGTGGAGTTGTTGGGTTGCAGAATACCCCAGGGAGGGCCTAGATTTGACAAAGAGCATTTTCTTTTCTTTTTTTCTTTTTTTTTCTCTTTTTTTTTTTTTGCAGTGTTTGATTACACTTATCTGTTCTGATAGTGTAATGAATCACTAAGAGTCATTGTAGGGACACAGTCCATACCAAAAAAACAGTTTCTGTGATATGAAATGTCCACTGGACCAGGAAATGCTGTCACAACCATTTAACCCAGTGCACAACACATGCCTGGTACTAAACCATCCATGGAGTATACAGGCCTAAATACTGAGATTTAATACTTTTTTATTTATAGATGATGTCTAATATCTTCTGCAAGGGTGAGATTTCAGTGCTCAAGATTTGAGTTGGTTTTATTTGCTTTCATTAGGCATCATGTATGCAGTCTGTGATGCTAGAAAATATGTGCATTACCACTGGCCAGTAAAAATGTATTTATTTCAAAGAATTGTGTTGATTACACTTACATACATTTTAATGAAAAACCTAAGCCCTGCCCCTGTTGAATCTGGGCAGCACTGCTTTGTTTACAACGGGCAGAGGAGCAGCCTCGTTCTTGCTAATTAATGTATGTTAAGTGCTTTGAAGTCCTTGACTGCCAGGTGTTACCCCTTAGAGTTGTGCTGTTTGGGGGGTTTTTTTGCTCTAATAGATGCAATTTACTCTGGATACATCAGATTTATTTTCAGAAACCTGTCCTTTTATATTTTCTTCTTTTGGAACGCAAGTGTTTTGTTTGCTGGCTGGTGGTGCAAGATGTGCCTGTGGCTGCTGCTAACACACAACTGGCACCAAAACTGGCCAGTGTTTCACTGGTGCTGCTATATCAGGAGCCTGTTGGTGATCACACCATCAAGTTTCACAGATGGGTGCTGCTTGTCCAAAGCCTTCAAAATTCAGGGACGTTTAGCTAGTGCCTTGCACTACATAAAGAAATCCAAAAGGTCCAGAAGCTATCTCCTAGTCTTCTGCTACAAGCAATAAGGATAATAGTGAATCCATCCCAGACCATGTAGTAGTAAATATTTTAGCATTCCCGTAAGTGTGGATTGATATTCAGGGCTGCCTGCTGGTAAATAAAACAATAAGAACTAAATTTCCCCCTTGAATCTGGGCTATTCTGCATTTCCAGTGTTCACAGGTTTGTTTTTTTTTTCCCTTTCTGCCTGTCTCTCTCATTTTGTCTCCAGAGAAAATTATTGTCTGCCTGGAAATCAAGTTACAGTGCTAACTGACATAGTAGCATGTTATATGTGGAGAGGGGACCAGACTGGCAGTTTGTTGGGATCTCCTGGGCTTTGTTTGCCTTGGCCAATATAGAACAGGCTGCAGCCAACTTTGTATTTAATCAGGGGTGAATCCTGAAAAAAACCCAGCAGATCCTGATATAGGAAGCTACATCTTTATCTCAACATCTCAGTGGGTATTTTTATGCTGGGTCCTTTGGTCTTGCTGCCTGTCCTTACATGGATCACAGTGTGTGTTGGAAAATGAAAGAGATCAAATTGCCACTGTGTTCTTTTCTCATTCTCTGCATCCATATATGTAATATAAATGCAGTTCATTTTCAAACACAGTCACATATGCTCACTGTGCATTTGTAACCTTGTTTGATTATAAATTAGCAGGCATGGATACCATTGAAGACTTTACCTCATAAATCAAAGCAGCAAAGGCATTCTAGCCCCCAGACTCCCTTTTTTATTATTTTAATGCATAACTGTGGTACCAAAACCTCTCTAAAGTTGCATTTAAAGCATTTTTTTTCTAGAGATTAAGGGTGTAGTTAGTCTCTGAATATAATCAGAAAATGTGTTGAAATAGTTCTGTGGCCTAATACAGGGAAATATCAACTCTGTAATGTGTGAAGGCAGCCTTGAGGTACCTCCTAATGTCAGTTCCAGTGATGATAATAGCCTGAAAATTAGTTTCAAAACATGATATAGTGACTTCCCTGAGTTTTTAGTATGTTTAGAAAGGTTCCATTTACACATAGAGTTGCAGTTGTCTTCCTCAGGTGGGTAATCACCACAGCTGGCTTTGTTGACCCTTTCTCATCATAAGGTGAGAAGAATTTGTCTGTGTGAATAACAAAAAAAATATTTAGCACAACAGGGCATCTCATTGCCAACAATTATTTGAGTAGAATTATCATATACAGACACATACGTGTTGTTCAGCAAGGTTTAAAAACATTTTCCAACTCTCCAGCATCTGTTACTGTTTTCTTTAGCAGCACAGGTGTCTAACAGTGTCAACACGACAAAGATCTAGACAGGTTGGTCTGCACTACAAAGTCCTACTGCCGTGGCTGTATCAACTTGGAGTATGTCAACTTCACACCTTGCATTTCACATTGCTGTGCTGACAAAACCCAGCAGAAGATGACTCTCGTTGCCTTTTGTTCAGGGGCTGGTGTAGCTGTGCCAGCAGTGACATCTCTCCCATCAGCATATGCTCCATCTTCACCAGGGTGTGTAGCTGGGTAGCACAGGCTCGGCAGGGCACGGCCTTGCAGTGCTCCTGTAGTCAGTATTGAGCTTTTCTCAGTTCATTTTACCTGGCTTAAGGGCTTAGGAAAGCAAAATATGCAAGAGGTAGCCAGAACCAGTCAAGCATTTTCACGTGCCTTTGGTGCAGGATGGTGTCCTGTGGAAACTCCATAATGAGTAGAGACTGTGAGAGGAGGACTGGGCACACCAGTATCATGCAGACAGTATTTTGCACCTCCATCCCAAGCCTTGAGCAGCCTTGGCTCTTTGCAGTACACTACAGAGTGAGAGTGCTTCACCGTTTGTCTGCCTTCCCCATCTCTCCAATAAAGGATCCTTGCACAGGCAGTCCCCACTTTCTTACACCCCCTTCTCCTTCTGCTCTTGATAAAGAAGTTCAACTAAAATTGAGATCCAATAAGAAAAAAAAGGTGAAAGTATTTATCTGCAACCGATTAGTTCTCACCTTCTCCAAGAAAGAAAGGACTGTCTGGTCCCAACTAATTATTTAATCTCCCTTGGTAATCCCTGGGGAGAGACAGTACATCCTACCTGTCTAAGCACACAGAACAGGTTGGGTTGTGCCTGAGACAGGCTCTGTCTCTATTTGACTGCAGAGACAGTCCAGGTAACTGGATGTATAATCTTCAGGGTCTTGAAGATCACAGGGTAGTATTGGGTATTCAGAAAAAGTTCTTCACCCAGAGGGTGGTCAGGCACTGGAATAGGCTTCCCAGGACAGTGGTCACAGCACCAATGCTGACAGAGCTCAAGTGTTCAGACAACACTTTCAGGCACATGGTGTGATTCTTGGGGCTGTCCCGTGCAGGGCTGGGGGCTGGACTCAATGATCTTTGTCGGTCCCTCCCAACTCAGGCTATTCTATAATCTGAAACATCCTCGTCTGTTAATGAGTCTCATCAGACTTCACTCATTTCCCTTTCCCTCTTCCTTTCAGGCCAAAAGAGATTAAAAGACGTATTTCTTATCCTCAGTCCCAAGCAGAAAGCTGTTCTCCAGAGGTGTGTGCTTGTCTTCACATCACATGGAATATGCTGTAGCTGATTTTTGTATTTGTCAACTGGGCAATAACTAACTGCTATCCTAAACATCATGGGAGACCCTAAGGGATGGATGATGTTCATCCTTGTCTCCCAGGTCAGGGTGTCTGGAGGAGTGGGGAACAGCATCAGCCACTGCAGTGCCGAGTGTGTCTGCTTAACTTCATCAGCCTGGCCTAATGAGGCAGCTGGGCATTGAGTTGTTGCCTCTCTGCAGCTGCTTCAAGCCACGTATCAACAGCACAAGGGGACATTCGGCAGGTTCTTGGGGCACTCTCCAGGCTTGGGGGTTCTCTGTGTGTCTGTGGATGTTGTGGTGAGGAGGAGGAGAGACTTGTCAAAGTGGCAAAAAATCCTGAGTTCTTGTGTGGTTCACATAGGAAGGGTTCACCATGATTAACTCCTTCCTGTCACTCACATCTCCAGTTTGACTCCTAGATGTTCTGCCTCATGATTTAGTTTCTTGTATCTACACATGCTCTACCACTATCAAAATAAGCAAGTATGGGCGGTGCTGGCACTTAATGGTTAAAATTATTGTTTTGCATAACTAGAGCATAACCTTGGGAATTAATCTCCATACCTCTTAAGGGAAGAAGGTAATTGGATTTTCCTCCTAGTAACTTTTCTTGGCTTTCCCACATTTTCTGTCCCAGTCATGAAAGCATGAGGCTGTGTGAGCAAGCACTGGTCTCTTGCACATTCCTCGCAAGAATAATTAGTGATGTTTCATCAATTACCCTTTGCAGTTTTATAAGAGGTTAGTTTTTCCAAGTAAATTTTTTAAAAAGCTGTTTGCAAAAATCATTCTTCCATATTTTATGGCTCATTATATTTTAACTCTTGCTGCCCCCTTTTAAAGCTTTATCTATTAGATTTTAAGTAAAGAGTCCTTTATTAAAAATGGGAAGAAACCTGAGAGCTTTTATTGTGCCAGGGAAATGTGCATTAGAGAAGGTCTTTAACTATCCAGTCTCCACTGTGCTTAAAATACAGAATAAATAAACTTTGGGAATAAGTTCCTTGTTCATTTTTATTTCTGGTCATAAGTAATTTGAAAAAAATACTCACTATATAATTTCTTTTCCGTTGACTTGATCTACACTATTACACAGTTGTGCTTGGTCCTGTATTTGATCCAAGGCTAGTGGGCTCTTTAGTTTAATTTGTAATTTGTCCATAAATTAAGAGGGAGAAAAGGTGGTGTGATGGCTGGAGCTGGGGACCAAGAATCAAAGCTTCTTAGTTCTTCCTGGCTCTGTTCCTGACCTGAGGAAAGTCACTTACACCTTCTGACCTATATTGTCTCTGGGACTCTCAATATAATTATATTAAATGCCCCCGAGCAATGATACCAAGGCTGATAATGGCAAGAAGGAAAGTACTGCCTTTCACAAGCTCCACAGAGATGTTCAGTCGCAAGTTTCAGGTCAAGTCCCCTTTAGGTTCAGCCACTGCATAGCTCATGTAATTTTGGGGTGTCTGTTGTGCAGTTCTTTACGAAAAAAGTATTCAACCAGTCTTTCACTGAGAATGACTTAGCATCAGTAGTGATGAAGGAGACAGAAAAGACTGGCTTGGTTCTCTCATTACAGTGTGTGTGTGCACTTGTGGCAGGAAGGGAAAATTTCTTGTACTAGGGTAGAGCACTGGCTGTGATTCACTGAGGAGAAGGAACATCAGTGCTCACCCTGCTGAAACCTTGCACCTTAACTGTCCTTGCACTTCATTTTTACCTGGATCTCTTAAAAAAACAAAAAGTCAAATGAGGGGAAAAAAACCAAAGAAAATAAAGTCTGTTAGAACAAAGAAATGAGAGGAATAAATAACCAGTAGGAAATTCCCAGTACATCCCTTTTTGAAGGCTTCAGGAAATTCCATTTGTTGGAGGAAATGCTGAAAATTAGGAGGAGCCCAGAAGAGGGACTAGCAGGAGACAGCTGAGGTCATTTTTCACTGCCAGGACTGCACTGTGTTGTCTCTTCTTTTACAACTCATCGGCAGGCATTATTACCTGGTGAAAAAATTTGTTTTGCAACTCATCCTGAGTCCTCATAAATCATTAATGCCTGGCTAAGCACAGTGTGAGCATTACAAATACTCTGAGAATGAGGGCCCATTCTGATATAACCTTGTGTCTAATACTAATGCTTGCTAGTTATTTAGTAATACAAAGGAGCCTGAGCGAGGAAGATCGATGAATCAGTGCAGTCTCCTGACTTCCTTCTCCTCTCCACCTGCCTCTCCTCTTTCTAGTTCAGATACTGAGCTGCAAAAATTCAAGACAGTTCATAGTCATCTCTCTGTGGACAGCACTATAACAATTTAGGGGAACAAGAGGGAATCACAACCCCCAAATGTCTGTAGGAAAAAGAGGAGTTTTGGTTTCTGATTAGAACTTTTTCTGATTTCTGGGGTTTTTATGAGCCAAATTGCACCTCTGCTCCAGAGCTGTTTTCTGGTTTGCATCCCTTAATGAATGCATGCAGCATAAAGCACATTCAGGTGTGTAAAGAGCATAGACAGAAGCTGTGCCCAGGACTGAGTGTAATTAAAGGGTGCTCAGCAAGTCCAAATAATGAGCCCATTACCTGGGGGAGCTGTCTGGGGACTTCAGATGCTCAAACCAGCTCTCACAGTACTGGAGGCAGCACAGAGAGCACAACATCAATAGGTGCAGTGGCTGAGCTTTGTGTCTTGTTTTTCAGTAATCCTGGCCACAGTCAGGAGTTCAAGGATGGTCTGTACTATCCTGCTTACCCTGAGCTCACTTCCCAAAACCTCCAGCCCATTCAAGAGTATAACTAAAATATGTTTCCTGTCCTGTCTTCTCCTCCCCTCTCCTCTCCTCTCCTCTCCTCTCCAGTTGCTATTCATACAGTTGTGCCCTTTGAACACTATAATAATTGATCATGAGCTTTAAAAGAGGGAGATGGAATGAGGTGAGGTGGAGATTGACCCTTTGTGTAAGTGTAATCTTAGACTTGTCTGACTTAGTCATGGATGGAGCCCTTGTCCTGAAAGGCTTCTGCAAGGAGGATTGTAAAGTCACAGATAGAAGAGAAATGGAACTTGAATAGGAACTTAGGAAGAGTGCAAATGGGGGTGAAGGACAGTGGTTGGGTAAATTTGAAAAGGGGAGAGAGTATCAGAAAGTTTAGAGGGAAAAGTAACAGTCTTTAAGACATGAAATGATAGAAAATTGGTGTGAGGAAAATGGCGTTGCTGTAAATGAAAGTGGGGAAATGGACCAAGACAGAAAGAGGAAAAAAAATTGTTTCTATGTGAAAAGGGACAGAAAAATGCTTCCTTCACAAATATATGCAACTGATAAAGCACCTGGTGCTGTTCCTGTCAAACCAGAGACCTCAGTCACTTTGGCCCTCAGCCAAGTAGAACACCCCTTGTGCCCAAGCCATCCTTGGTCTTTAGCTGAGGCCCGAAGTGTTCATTGTGCAGTGAGACCTCAGGCATCACACCTCCAGCAAAAGCCTGAGACTTCCCTGCACAGGAGTGAAGATTCAGATCCCTTTTTAGGTTTTGCTCAAAATGTATCATTGTGCTTTACCTCAGCTGTTTGTTAAAAATAGTACCTCGTATAGCACCCGCAGGACAGAGTGGTTTATTTTCCCCTATTATAGATCTGACAAAAGCCTGCTGTTATTTCTGTGCCCTCTCTAATGATCTGCTTGCTCTCTGGAGAGCACTGACCCATTTCAGCACAGAATAATTAGCCTTTCAGACACTACTGTGTTTCCATTAAATAGACATAAATGTGCAAGGTGACATTTATTTACTTAGGCCTGAAAAATATGCACCACAGATGTTGGAGCTTGGGAGAGCTTCAATTTCTTTTCATGAAACAGTTGTATATTTGCATGCTTTTGTGTCGTTAAACAGTAATGCTTTGCTGAAATGATTCCTGTTGAGTTTCCTTGGGGAAGCAGGAGAACACAGGAATTATTTGGGTCTGGGTTTCACCATAAGACCCTTTGGCAATGCTTTGGCAGCTCTTGCTCAAGCCTGACAGTAGCTTTGAGCACAGTTAGAGTTACACGCCCTTGAGGTCCCTTTTACTTCGTGTAAGGACTCCGTGTAAGGAACTGTTGTTGATTTACAGATCTGTCTGAAGAGGAGTGTGTTCAGGGTGTTACACTGAGGAAATGAGAACCTTGACCTATTGCAAACATAAAATAAACCCAAAGTCCTTTAGTATTTAAAATCAGCTCTTCTGTCATCTTGATCACTGGCTTCTGAACCGCCAGGCTATTGCCCAGGTGAAAAGTATATTACTCATCTTGATAGCCACTTTGGTCTGCGAAGTTGGAGGGAAGTCTTAGCCTTAAAAGTCCAGGCAGCATATAAAACATGTAGGTTGCTTAGTAGTTCACATTCCCACATGGAGACGTGGCATGCTATCATTTCATTCTGTTAGCACCAATAGGCTCTATAAAAGGAGGCATCACGCAAGGTAGGTGCTTTATTGCAGGATGGAAACACTTTCATAGGTTATTTTAATCATTATGATTCTTTCATGATGTGTGAAAGTTGATTGTTGCTGTAAATGAAGCCATTGAAGGCTAAAAAATAAAAATGCTGTGATGGTAAAAATCCTTGGAGTGCAAAAAATGGGAATTGCTATAAAAGGCAGTAATTTATTCTCTGCATGAGATTATTTTTTATCATAAGGATGCTTTTAAGCTAATTCTGAAACGTATACAATTGTAGTCTATATAGCTGAGGTATATTGCAAGGTGCATTGATAATTTAGCTAATTTTTTATGTACTGTAATTTATGTATTATTTAGAAGTGCTATTTTATTCTGTTAACTGAGAGGCTTAACACATTTTTAGTATGTTAAGCATAAGTTATTTTTGCAGGTCTTGTGGTTTTATTATTTTGACCCATATCCAATTCATATTGCCTCATAATACCATTTTTACTAATATTATTCTAGTATGTTCAAAACTTATTTCCATTTGGATAGAAATTCATTAGCTCTTGATTTTGATTATAACAAATTATTTTAACTTTTCTGTGATAATACATTCTCTGTGTTTCTGATTTGCTAATGCTGAAATATTTTATTTTCATTTTTAACCCTTACAAATTTAGGAATTGTTTTTGCTTTTTTTCTGTGTATATATATTTCAGTTGTTTAGACCTACTGGTTCCTGCTTTTTTCTTTTTCTTTTTTTTTAGTATGTTATGTTTGTAACTTCTGTCTGTGTTGAGCCAGTCTTACCAACAAAAATATCAATTGTTTCCTGTTTCTCTACTTCTTTACAAAAAAAAAAGAAAATGAAAAGTAAAAAGTAAAAATAAAAAACTCTTAATGGGAACCCTGGCACTGTCTGTCTTCTCTGTTCTGCAGAAATGTTGAAGGAGTTGAACCAGCAACGCAGAGCGAAAGAGTTTACAGACCTGAAAATTATTGTTGAAGGCAAAGAGTTTGAAGTCCACCAAAATGTTCTAGCTTCCTGCAGCTTGTATTTCAAGGACCTGATTAAAAGGTTTGCCTTCCTTCCAGCTGTGATCTGCTCTGTTCTTTTGTAGGGCGCATTTGTGTCGCTTTTTTTTCCTCCCCTCTCTTGCAGGTTTATGAAGATTGAATCTCCTGTCACAGAGCCAGTAGCCATTCTTTCCACCTCCTCTGAATGTATTTCCAAACTGAGACTCAGATCCATTTGTTACACATCTGACTCGTACAGTGTAATTATTTCTGATGAGTAGAGGCTGGTTTTGGCCGAAGAAAGTGTTCCACCACTGAGGGATCTAAGATTTAAACTCCACTGCTAATGGTGATTCAGTCCACAACTAAAAACTGCTGCTGTTGATGTTAGCAAGGGACTCTGTCAGGCACGACAAAAGTCTGTGCTTCAGGCTGCAAAAAGCCATCAGCGTTCAGGTGAACGGTGCTGAGACATCGTGCAAATAAAGCATTTGGAGTATTGTAATCCCTTCACCCTGAAATCTTTGTTACATGCTTTTGTGTGGCTTTTATGGGCAAAGGGATTGATATTTTTATTATTTGGGGACTTCTAAAAGAAGAAAAGACAATTGATTAATTTCTCTAGAAAAGATTAGAAATAAGATGATTTTCTGGTCAAAATGTAGCTCGGTCTGCATGTTGGACTAACAGTAGCTTTTTCATACAAACGCTCCAGCTTAGGGTACAGTATGTACATTTTCTAAACGTCGTATCTCCACCTTCGCATTTTCCCCCCTCTGTTTCTAGCTGATTGATTCTAAACAGTGCATGATAATCTTTTTTTTTCCATTACATTGATTTTTCAATTTGTATGCTTCATATACTTGCATAGGAATAAATTGGTACTCTTGTGTTATTAGTAAGTTAGAGTAGCAAGTAGGGAGAAAAAAAAAACCATGAGGATAACTTTCATTTTTTCTCTCAATCATCAGCAAATTAATGCAGCTGCTGATTTTGCCTTGCAGTATTTTCCTGAGCAGACTGAGCCTGGACTGTGCTAAAAAATGGGATTAAAGAACATTTTGCTTGCTTCAAATCCTGTATTTAAATTTTGCCAACTAACACAATAGTGACTGTATTTTATTTCAGGATGGCATATTGGCTGGTATCTCCTTTCAGTGTATTGTGTCCTTTTGCACAAAGCTGGTTCTATAATTATGGATATATATTACATTTCTATGATATAACTGTACTGACTGCCTTATCAATTATTCATAAAAAATATGTTGGCCTAGGAAGCATGTCTTTTCCCCTCTGTAAATCTAATGATTGCTAGCAGTAGCTATGCCAGATCTCTCCTGTCCTTTCTCTTCTGTCTGCTCATTATTATTTAATTGTTAAGGCTACAGTATATGCTTTTCATGGTGATAAAGAATAGAGTCTACAGGAAAAGAAAAATCTTAGACCCACCTTACAGAAATCAAATCACTGACTGTCCAAAAACTGTCATTTGGATTTTGCTGTGAAGACATCTGCCTGTGTGCAGAAGTCACCAGGCAGCATCTATTTCTAGAAGCACACTGACGAATCTTGCTGCTTTATTATTTCGTTATGAAATGCAGATATACTTTAGACTGAGCACTGCTCTGTTATGAACTTAGTTAAAACAATTTTAAAAAATTAAAACCCTAGATTCTGTGAAAGAAAAAGCCTAAATTTCAGCATGTACTGTCTTTCAGCTGCCCGCATAAGGCTTGCATGCATTACAAGAAGAAAATAGTGCAAGGTTTAGCCTGTTTGCTAAACTCACCACTTTTTGCCTTCTTTCACATCATCAGCAGCAATAAATATTCCAGAGGTCGATTTGTGTCCAACATCAGGTCTCTCCATCCCAGTTGTCTTCCATATATAACCTCAGTTGCACACATATAACCTTGATGGAGGCTAATGGAGTTGCACAGGTGTATCCAAGGCAAAAATACCTTTATTACTGATGATGATGCTTGAATAAGAAAAAAATTCAGCTTGATGTCAAGTTGAGTTTGTAAAACTGTCAGGTGAGAAAAATAAATATTCGCCTGTAAACTGAGCAAATGTGTCTTTGCAAGACAATAAACTCAGGGCTATGGGGTGGAATTTCTAAAGACTTGCTTTTTGTAGGATATTTGCAGTGTAAAGCCTTGTCCTTTCCGAAACCCCATGGGAGTCAAGGGCTCAAGTTGCAAGAGGCACTCAATTTTTTGTGGGGTCATGCCCTTAGTAATACAGAATCATTATAGTTCGTAGAGTTAGAATGTTTATAGATACAATACATCTAGAATCCTCTATATTTGTTAGCATCTCCTTTGAGACAGCACTTAAAGCTTTATGTGATTTGTATTGTACTCCTTGTGTTATTATAGAAATCAAAACAAGGAATGGCAGTTTTTCTTAAAGAATAAAAGAGATCTCTTTGTATTAAATATAATAGAAAGGCCATTTCAATCAGTGCAAGCCAGGGTTAAACCCTAGTGTCATTCCAGCCAAAGGCACCAATGTGTCACCAGAAACATCAATAAGAAGATCTATTCATGAAGGTGCTATGTACATCTATCGAAACATGCAGAAATAGAATCTTTCAGAGTATTTACTTCAGCTCATTATTTGCCACAGGCTGGTTATTATTAACCTCATATTCTGCCATTGATTCCACTGTGTGTTCAAGTTGGTATCTGATGGTAGAATAGCAAGTAGTGTCTCAAAAGAATAAAAGAGAAATGTTCAAAATCAAATAAGATCAATTATTTCCTTCTCAAAATAAAACCAAAATACCGATAAAAAACATAATAAGAGTAGAGTTATTGCTCATCTTGAGGAAGGCTATTTGATGAGAATTAGTCATAGCAGGGAAGAAAATATGTTGTTTTTATTGCACTGATAAAAAGATGCAATCAAACAAAGCAGGTTTGATTGTCCAAAACAATTCTAAAGTTGTTTACTAAACAAATTTGGTAATGAGAGTGCACTTTGAAACCCCTTTAGTTTCTCAGAAAATGGCTAATCCTGTGCTGAGCATTCTGCTCCTCATCCAGAATATTCTTCATTCCATGTGTTTTATCTTTCAAATACATGAGCCCTTTTGAGCTTGGGTTAGTCCAGTCCTGAGCCTGAGCTCAGCACCGTACCAGGCACCTGTTTTGGAAACAGGTTATCCTCGTCAGAAGCTGCACAGCACTCAAGCCTGAGCCAGGACTTGGTGTTCATTTACCTTCTAACAGCGACTGACAATGGAAAAAGATCTCAGCACTTTTCAGTGCAAAATCATCTGAAAAGGATTGGGTGTATTAGGAACAGCAGGTGTGAAATGTTCCTGATAACTGCTCCACATGACTGTGCCCACGAAGGGAGGACGGTGAGATTCAGGGAAGGGTGGGGATCCATACAGGACTACTGCAGTATAGGGCTTTAGGAGAACATGGATGATAAACAGCAGTTGGACTGGGGCTCTGTCCCCTAAAGGCCATCTTTTATATTTTGAGTGTGCCACCAACCACATTGACTCCAGCCTGCTCGACTTTGCTACTTGTGGAATCAGCCATTTCAAAACAAGGGCTTAATTAATGGTACAGAAAATGAAGAGAAAAACCTTGAAGGCTTCTTGAAGGATCTTTTTATTGTAATTCAGGTTCCTGTGTGCAGGCAGGTCCCCTGAACCAATGGGGGGTGCTTATCTCTTGCATTAGGTAACCACCATTTAGGTCCAAGGTTGGCATCTAAGACAGGTTGGGTCTAACCTCACCTTCTCGACTGCTGCTACAGTCTGCGGAGAGGGAGACAGACCTGTCCGAGAGGCAACTCCTCTCCCCACAAAACAGGTGTCTAAGAGATGAGGTGATGGAGGAGGCCATCCCCCTTTACTGTAAAAGAGATGGTGATTTGCATAGACAGTGAACTTAGGATGGGTGTTTGATTGCTTTCCTCAGGAGTCCAGCCTAAGCTGGCTGTCTAGACTTCACCGCAGTTGGGAGGAAAGACGGGAATGTCTGCAGGACGGTATGTCCCACCTTACGATAAATAGCATGAATTACCTTCTGGAAGTGCTCGTTTTTCATGACCCAGAGAGAAAGACCAGTCACCCAGCCTGAATCATAGTTGACTAAAAGGACATGAATGATTTCTTATGGAAACTAGTGTTTTTCTTGATGGCACATACTTATGCTTATATGTGTACACAGGAAAAAAAAGAAACAGATCCAGATCCATCAAAGAACCCATCTCCAAAATGTGCCTCTTGCAGAGCACAGATTTTCTTATTTAAAGCATTCTTGGTTTGGGGGAGGAAAGAAATGAGCTCTGGTTTTGTATCTGTCCTAGAAGAAATGGTGGAAGGTGGGTGGGGGTGTGTGTGTGTTCTGAGAGGAAGGAACGAATGGAAAATCTCATGAAGAGCCATCTTTTTTATTCCCAGCTGTATTTGGGATAGACAAATGCAGCTGCTGAATAAATGGAATTTCTGATATTTCCGTAACAAAGAAATGTTTCACCGGAACATTTTAATTTGCTGCTTTCTTCTTCTTAACCCAGAGTACTGGAATCTCTACTAAATATTACATTATTAAAAGGAAGCACTTGACATAAAAGTCTCTTCTTGGCCAGAATGCTTGCTTTTATAAGCAAGCTTTTACAAGTAGACTTTTTTTTGGTCATTTACTAAAGATACACAGATCTTGTCCTACAAGCTTTATCTTTTCAAGATTAGATTTTAATGATGCTTTCTAATCTTTAAGTCATCTTGGGTGCCTGATTCCACTGGCACAGAGCAGCGGTCACATGTACAAAGAGATTCTGTCACAAGAAGCAGTATTTTGGATGCATTGTAATCTGGCCATGCTATGTTCATCCTTCTTTTCCTACAAAGCAGAGCAAGTGACTTCGTGACCAAATTGCTTTTCCACAATCCCTTGCCTTTTTTTTTCAAGTCTTCAGATTTTTGCTTTGTTTTGGTTTGTTTTTTTTCTAGAGTGAGACTGTGTATACTCTCTGAGAGCTTGAAGGCAGGGCAGGACAAGTAAAGCATTTAGGGTGAGAAGACCAAATTCCTCTTGCTTTACACCTACGCAGAAGATGAAGATGTCATTCTGCATTTTACACCATTGTGTGGAAAGGGAACATTTGGATGCACAACAGAGAAACCTGCCACTATCCGTCTGAAACAGCCTGACAAAACTGCAAAAGCGTTTAGGTGTCTGGAAAACAGACTGTCTGGTTTCTGTTTACATTCTAAAAAGCCCAAAATGAGAAACAGCAGATGAAAGAAAAATCTACTCTTGGTGACCCCTTCATGTTATCCTGCTTATTAAGAATCTTCCTTTTAACTCTGCGAGAGGAGCAGGCAGAATTTCCACCTCTGCATACCTCAGCTCCATTATAGAACAGAATGAATGTGGAAACAAACCATAACGTGTAGTTGAAAACAGAGAAATAGGGAGTTAAAGATACGGTATTTGTTTCAGGTGCCAGGAGACGTACATTGTGCTTAGACACAGAGCACCAGGGGTTTCTGTGAAACCATTTAAACCATGAGAACAGGAGGTCGCCTGGGAGCGTAAAATATCCTTCACCCTTTACTGCCAGGGCACAGGTGTAAATTGTGCTGTGGACAAGGTTTTTCTCTTAACCGAGGCAGTGATAATTGCTGTCTGTTGGGCACCAGATCTTGGCATAGGACACAGCTCCCTGCTCTCGGTGGCCCATTTCCGTGAGCTGCTCTCGCTCTGCCTGCCCAGGCAGCCGTCCGCCGGCCCCTCGGAGCTCCCTGCTGGGCTTCATATTTCGCAGCTGCCAGACCTTGGAAAACATGTTTTCATCAAGCAAAAATGTATGGTCTTCTACATAAATGAATGGCAGCTTACAAATATTCAGTGGTGTTTTGCGCTGCCACAAAACCCACTGCAGGTGTCACAGCCCGGCTGTTTCCAGCCCCGCTAGCGTGGCTGTGGATTAGGAGGGTGAGTGGCTTAGGCTGGATGCTGCTCTGAAAGGAGGGGCAGAGCAATGTGCCCTACTCTGAAGAGAAACCCTGGCAAGGAGGACAGAAAGGCTCCTTTTCAAGCCTCGATGTGCAGCACGGAAACTAAGCTGCTGCCCTGTAATGGCAGCACTTTGCAGAGGCACCTGGCAGATCCCTGAACCTCTTACTCCTCTCCCTCATTGACAGCATCTCTGTTTACTGTAGCTTGGGCTTCTTGCTCCCATAATTTCTAGACTCAACCACAAATTCTGCAAATCTTACCCGAGGAATGACAGACTAATCACCTCTCTTGCTCCATCTGTACCCATCCACAAGCCATGCAGCTGTCCTGCAACATCTCAAAATGCTGGTGCAGGTGACCTACCTGTACTTACATCCCACAGCCCTGCCTAGGCTTAACTCTGTTAAAATTTAGGGGTGAAAGAGAACAGTTACCTAACAATGTGCAGTTCAAGATAAATGAATCAAAAGCAACAGAGAAAAAAACTTCCATGGCATAGAAACAGGAGCCATGTTCTTGAAAACTGTCATTTTTGGGCCAATTCCAAAAGCCAGTCTTGCCCTAAAACGAGGGTAGTCGAATCTCCAACTCCAGCTTGCTTGTAGGTAGCTCCAGGGATCAGTAGTTCACTCCTCTCATTTATATCATCAAGGATTAGCCACTGCTGGATTAGGATAATGAATTTGAATTAATATGACCAGATTATGATCATATCTGATCGCGGTGCCCTCTTTTTGCTTGCACAGTGCTGAGCTTTGGTGTCTGAAATACTCAGAACAGTTCTCTGCAGTGTGGGTGGGTAGGGACCAATGGGGTGAGAAGAGACACGTGCCCTTTCTTGCCTGTACTATGGCCATAGGTGGTGTGCTGTCGTGCCTTTCACTGATGTCTCTGGATCTATAAATACTGTAAAAAAGCACTAGCAACACCCTGTAGCTGAAGGAGAAAGAACCAGTGCCTGACAGAATTAATTCTAATTACTGAAATGCTGATTGGGATCTTTGGGCACTGCCATAATCATAGTAGTAGTAATAAATAATAATCGTGGTTATCATTATTTTATTATTGTTTTCCCTCTAGACATTGCAATGATGAGAAAGAGTCTTGGATAGACTACCTAGATAATTGCTTGTATAAATTTCACCACATTCCTAAGAAATAGATTTATTAGCTGCATGCCAGCTCTGTGCTAAGCTGGTTTTTGATAGTATAATAAATATCATTAAAAGAAATCAGATAGGAGTTGGGTAAGGGTTTGAGCTTTAAGTTTGATGAGAATAAATTTTTTATTCTGTCAACTTACTTTTAATCTTCCTTCCTATATAATCTCCCAGAACCTGCTTGCATCTTTTATTTACCTTTAACAAATTGTAGCTCTCACCCAGGTTGTTTTGCCACTGAATTAGGCTGCCAGAGATACTTGCAAACAGGTTAGATCCCACACTATTAATAAGATGGCCCAGTTTTTTTGCTTCTCCACTAGTACCTTGCAAGATGCAGTTTATTCTCAGTCCCTAGCAAAAGTCTAGGTCATGAAATACTGTTCTTCCAAGGGCACTCGCTATTCACTTCTTCATTCACTTGCCAGTCGTTTAAGCCAGCATCTTCAAATTCGTCATCTTCTTTCTTAAATCTCAGCAGGGAGCCAGATTTGTGCCCCCGACTGTGATCTCCAACACTGTAGCGTTACAGGCTGCCGCTGATCCCACCTTTAGAAATGGTCTTGGCTGAGCATTTAGATTGTGTTCCATCAGTGAATGGCATTAAGGGTATATAGGAAACGTGGCTCTTTTGTTTGCTTTATTTTATTCTGGCCATGTTGTCCGTGAACAAAAGCGTTTGCTCTTAATCCCGTTGCTCATCTTGGTTTGTAATGATCATTTCTGTGATGGTGAATTAGCAGGAGCTGCTGGTGCGTGCCCGAGCTCCCAGCCATTAATTTTCCTGATTTTCTTCTGATAGAGCAGGTGCAAACCGGCAGCATTTGACCCTAATAAGTTACACTAGTCTTGCCAGATTTTATTTGCCTGGAACAAGGAACATTATTTGTATCAACATCCTGATAAAAAGTGGGCAAATGGATTTGTTGGTCAGGTAAATTTTTCTGATGAATTTGCAAGCCTGTGTTTAAACAATGTAATTTATTTAATCTTGCGATTTTACTAGTTCTTTATTGTAATCATACAATAGCACCATTACAGTACATGTTTTCTTCTCTCATGAGACAGATGGATAGTGACTGAGGCTCAGAGATAATGTTTATCTACAAGATAGAATAACGAAGGCAGAGATTTGCAAGTTAATACATTTTGAGCTGATAAAACAATTCCAAAAGAGAAGCAATGTTGGGATGTAATTTTTTTTTTTTAAATCCTGTTTAATAAAACATTCAGTGCCTTATGACATACGTATTGCAATGATGTTGCTCTATAAATGTCCCTTCCTGTCATCATTTACATGATTGATTACCTTGCAGCTGCATAAAGTTGTATAACTCAGTAAATAACCTATTACCTCAGTATGCACGTTTCTTGGTGCGTGTCAGGGAAATATATGTTGTATGTTTGGGCATCTATGCTTTTATATCTCATGAACACGTAATTACGATAAATCAAGATACTCAGTACGAAATAAGACTTTTCCATGTAGAGTGCTGTGTCTGATCTGTACATAGCTGAAGGTTGGTTATAATTTATCAAAGTTTCTTTTTTGCTTCTCCCAAGATACATAGACACATGGGTTTTGAACCATTAATGACTCTGAAGACCATAAAAAATCAAATAGCGGACAGTTAAGATGCAGCATCATTGCACTCTTCTTTGCCTGGAGTTTCAGTGCTTTAAGGATTAAAGTAAAAAGTTAAAGTTCCACAATAAACAAGATGTTCAGTCTAAATTGTGTCGACTTGAACGGCAGTTTCTAATGAGCACACAGCTAACAGACTCTTAAGCCTCCTGAGAAGCTGTCTACCCCAGTCTGGAGTCCTTTCTTTGGTAATCAAAATAATTTGACAGAGAGAAAAAGAAGTAGCTTTTCTTCAGTTAAGTGCTTCATCTTACATGAAAATCTTGGATTTCCTGTTTTCTGGAGTCCTAAATACTGTCCAGGGAACAAAGAAATTTAATTTGATTTTTTTTTTATTATTCTGTCTATCTTGGTAGAAAATATGTTGCTGTCTTATAAAGGGAACACAATTACTGTAGGGTAAACATTTATATTCCTAATTATGAAAACAAGCCGGCAAGATCAGCATCTTGAGGTGATAGGGCAAATCCTGGGAGGGTGTTGGGGGTGGAGAGGCCAAAAGGCAGCTGGGTGATGGGACAGGCCATTGCTTTGGTCCATGCAGGGAGGGACCAGCCCCAAAACAGGGGCTTCAGTTTCCTCAGTCCAGGGTGGAGCTGGAGATCCTGCCTGCTGCTAGCAATCCTGCAGCCTCCCATCAGCTCAAATCCGTGCTTTTAGTGGATGATATTCAGATCCCTGAGTTGTGTAAGACCCTGAGCTATAAATAGTCGAGGACAACAATTTTTTATTACACTACCAAAGTGAGTGTTTTTTCCTATTTCTTAAAGATAGATTCTGAGTGAAATATGAAGAAAATTGAGGTTATATTATGGAGCCAGCTCTTTGCTGCTGTCTCCTGCTGGGAGAAGCAGGTAGTGGCGGCAGGCTCACAGAGGGACCTTGGGGAGGCAAAAGGAAAAAGATACACACCAAGTCCCATTTGTCCAGGGAAAGTTCACAAATAAAAATTCTAAATGTGTCTTTATTTTAAAAGATAATCATTTATTTCAGTGCCCTTTTGGAGCACAAAGCTTAAATATACATCATACCTCTGAGTCTATGGCACGGTGAGTCATATGGCATCGAATGTAAATAGGTGTCACAAACTCTGTCAGTCCTCCTGTTCCCAACCAGGCAGCCTGGGCGGAAGCTGAACCAACTGTTCCTAGGCAGTAATGTACATTTACGTAAAACATTTCACATTTTTCATGTTTATTCCGTGCAGATGGCTCCATTTTGAACATCCAGAATTTGTTTTGACTTTGTGACTGTAGCTTGTAAACAGAGCGTTGGCTGGCATCTGCACCGGGTATAGGTAGCTTTTCGTATTTGATCTAAAATTGAGTAAAGCTGTAGCCAAACCATTAGTCAGTCAAAATAATGTTGCAAGCCAGTTAAAGGCAGCATATCCAAACCATGAGGGAAGGCTGAATGAGAGGCGGTAGCGCTGTCCATAAATTGACAAATTGATGCGCTTGCAGTGTTTCACTTACACAGCTACTTTAGCCAGACTCTGAATGTGGCTTTGCAAATCAAGGCATCTCACTATTAAATGTTTTGAACAGAATCACATAGACGTTCTGTTACGGGAATGTGTTGATACAAATAATGCAGGAAAAATGCATAGATACACATCTATTTATTACCCAAGATGCAGAAAACTTCAGTTGCATCACTATTAAGCATGAAAGCACTACGGCTGATTCTTGTCTGTGTGTATTACATGTTTGGAAATGATTTTCAAGGACAAATGAATACCAAAAAATGTAAATTTCTCTACTTTTTCTTTTGTCAGTTCCACTACTAGATCTTGCAGATGAGGTATTAGGGTTATTTTTCTTGCTATCAAGTATTTAAACATTTTTGCTCTTTCCTTTATATTAGTTAACAGAAAGGGACACTGATTCTGATTTGTTATTTGAGAGTGTAATCAAGCCATCTTTTGCTTTAAAGGGTTCCCTGTGCCTTTGTCTTCTCTAGTTGAAGCAGTTAAGTTGAAGGATAAGTAACCAGACTGTGTTCAAAGGCACTGGCTTGATTTTGTTAGACTTAATTATTCCAGACAATGCAGAATATTTTTCAGTAACTCCCCCATTACCCATTCAGAGTATATCTGTGCTTCCTGCTTATCTGCAGGTTCAGTTCTGCTTGCACATTGCTCAGGTCTATCACCTTGCTGGAGAAATACATGATTTGTAAATCTGAAAGAATTCCCCAGCAGCTACCATAAAATTAAGCTGTTAAAGAGCTCTTGGAGCTTGTTTAAATGTAGACCTAAACAAATCTCTTTGCTGTTTAGCTCCAGATAAATCTTTTTAAAAGTCTTGTTCTAAATCACTTCCCAATTTTAATGAGTTTATATATCAGCCTTTGCCAGATTTTTACTGTAGCTTTTCTCCAAGATTATAGCCATGATAAAGTAAGGACGAAAATTGTTTATTATATATTATTCTTCAGAAGCAAAACTTTTTCCCCTAGAGGCTGTTGGGAGAGCTATTGATTTTCTGCCACAATGTGAAATGTCTGACCTTTATAATATGAGCAATGATTACAAGGCCAATAAAATGACATCATTCTGTTTAAACTTTAGAGTTCACCGGGCAAATAGCAGAATGTGCCACATTTAATGATGTCCATGGACGATAAGGGTGCGTTGACTGGCTTCAAGTGAGACTGAAACATGAAGGAGGCAGGCTCTCAATCCCCAAAACACCTCATGTTTGTGCCAGGAGTTGGGGAACAGGAGTGTATGTACGAGGTAGAACTGTGACTTTACCCAGCTCTTAAGACAGGAAGTCGGGGCTTTTCTGGTAACAGACTTCGCTAAATGTTTTCATTTACTGATGTCACCAACAAAACTCCTCCTGTTGTGACACAGGATGAGCTATTTGGGGAACAGCTCTATATATTGCTACAGATTTTCCCAAATCCACTGCATATGCGTTTACAGGACTAAATTCTATTCTTGTAATACAGCTTTAGCCACTTCATCGCAGTTGCTCTAGAGGAGCCAAGAGAAGACTCTGTCCCAAATAGATGAGTTATAACTGCACAGGGCATATGATATTCTAATATGTGTGAAAACAAGGATCACAGAAACCTTTAGTCAGGCTTTGAGGGGGATGCTACAACCAAATTCACTGAAATAATTTCATAAAGAAGTCAGTGAAATTTCCCTTTTCAGTCACATCAGTCTGTTTCCCCACATTATGTTCTTCTCTTCCTTCAAACACTTATTTTTGATCCATTAGGACCTGCTTCAGCCAATTCCCTGCCCATTCTCCAGCCTATACCAAGCCAGATCCCTGGTGTGAGAGCCAGGGTAGCTGTGATTTCCCTTTGCAGGCTGCATCCAGCCTGTACTCAGTATTTGATCCAGTCAAACGTGGAGCCGAAGAGCTCACTGCTTAGAAAGCACAAGCAAAACAGCACAACCCCTTCAAGGCATTGCAGAGGCAGGAATAGGGATAATTTTCTTTCCCATTTCTGGCTCATTGTGTAATATCAATAATCTCTGTAGCTTTGTATTATACTTGCCGTAAGTGGCTCTAGTGATTGATTAAACACCTTAGCTTTTCTTTGGCATTTAATCAATTGCAGCAGCAGTTTATTGCTTGGTGTATTACAAAGTAAAAGAGATTATTACTTAATTATTGTGAAAAATAGCAGCTTGCAGTTGTTGCTAGCATGGGTATGTGTCTGCGCTGACATTGGTGTCACATCATCCTTTCCTTTGTGCCTCCTGGTCTCCGCGCTGGGTGCGATTGTGCGATTCCCAGTGGATCACGCGCAGTCCTTCCCGCAGCCAGCACAGTGCAATTAGTGGCGTTAAATAAATAATTGCTTATGGTAGGGCTTCCCACAGTGCAAAGAGCCCGACTCTGTCGCTTCCTGAGTACCTCCAAACCTCCCTGAAATTTTAGGTGGTGTGTTTATTACCCAGCCCACGTGAAAATGAGCTCACTGTCAGGTACAAACCACTTCTGGGAGCAGTTCAGCAAGAATTGCATCGGTACCAAGAGGTATTCTGACAGCCCAGAGGGCAGCACCAGATGTATGTACAAGTGGAGATAAATCAGATATGGGGCATATTACCAGGGTGTGAGTGTGAGAAAGGAAAAAACCCAAAATTTTGTCACATCCTCTTGAGGATCTAGGAAATGGCAACTCTTCTGTTTTGCCACCGGAGGTTTTCTGCCTCGGATGCAGAATTGAATCTATATGCAAGAGTTCAGAAAGAATACTGTGGTGTGATAAAGCATAAGGATTCAGGGTACCATATATACCTCTGTGCTTGTAGGGGTACAACAGGTGTCATGATCAGTATGTGTTCTTAGCATCTGCATGTGGAATAGGGTCTAACAAGCCTGTGTTGCCATGCAAAGGGACAGTTCAATATTCAGAATTTTAAAAATGGAGTTTATTCTTTGGTTTGCTCCTGACTCTCTGTGATCATAGGCAAGTGATTTTGTCCTTTTGTGTCTCAGTTTCCTCCTGTGAATGGCAGTAACCATTGTTCACTACCTTAGAGAAGACTGTGAAATTAGGGACTGCTAGCTGTTCCTCCATTGAAGATGAAACCTCTTTAAAGCTTTGATCCTGCAGAGATTCATATGAATTAAAGCTATGCCCTTGACTTCACCAGGGCTAGTCAATGGAAGACCAATGACAAAGCATCCACTGCAAATTTTAAGCATTTCCCCAAATAACTTTAGGTGGTGTTGGGGCGGGCGGTTGGGGTGTCACATGGGAAGAAAACTGAACCTTGTATGTTGTTTATTTTTCTTCTGTGATGGTAGTAGAGGTCTGACCATCGCCTTTGTAGGCAGCTGTGTGAACCCGAGAGGTTGGTAGTGCTCATGGTAGCTTTTGCTCATGCTTCAAGCTGGCATTGCCTGTGAATAGTGATGCTTTGGCCAGTCTGTATCTGTCACGCTGCATCGTGTGCTGGTTTGTGTCACTCGTGCAATGGCTTTTGCAAGTACTCGAGCAGAATTGGAGCGAGCAGACGTTGACTGTCCAGTGGCAGACACAAAGCTCATGTTTCTTTGAGAAGGTGCTGGATGGTCCTAACCATTAAAAGAGTTTATTTTCTTACTCCAACAGATTTCCCCTCCCCTCCTTGATGTTACCAAATTTATCATCACTTTTGTCTTTCAGGTGTAACCTGTCTTTAGTGTTGCAGACACATCAGCCATGCATTAAGAACTGGGCCCTTACTTTAATTCAGTATGACTTTCTTTTTGTCCAATAATTTCACAAGCACTAATGCACACTTCAAATGCAGGAGATACTTTGATCCCCAAATTGTTCAGCACTTCATGCAGGAAAAACCGTAGGCCACAGTCATGAAACTCCTAGAGGATGGCTGCTGGCTTCCTGTGGCAGAGCTGGTTGTTGTTTTCCCCCCTCTCCCTTCTTTGCTCTAACCATTTTGTCTGTCTAGCTTGTCTTGTATTCAGTTTTCAAAACAATTGCCATGAAGGGCTTCCTTTTTTTAGTGCCTAAAAGGGAACAATAGATTTTTAGAATAAGCATATATAATATTTTATATGGACATCTGTATACCATAATATCGTATTGATCATATCTATAATTTAATGTAACATACTGAGAAGTTCAAGCTAAATAGAAATTAGTATTTTTTATTACTATTTTTTATGAAAAGGTCTTTAAATGTATGATTAAGTGCACATGACATCTAAAATTATTCCAGTGCTGGATTCTTGAAAAAGTGAATGACCTTTTCTCTTGAAATTGGAGAGTGGTTTTTCCTTCGCAGTTATATTATGCACAGAAGATGAGATGTTAACCAGGATGTTAAAATGTATTGTTTCCCTTTGAAAGCTAATCCCATTCCTCATTTTCATTAATGTTGGATCATTCATTTTCCTTTTTCTTTTTTCTCCCTTTCTTTTCCTTTCCTTTTCTTTTGCAACTGTTTTTGCATGAAAATGCAAAGTAGCAATAAACAGATTTTTCATAAGACTTGCTTTAAGACTCTTCTCTTTCAGATCCAGTTAAAGTTTTTAAGCTCAGTTATTTTAAAATTCATATTCTTCAGTTCCGTAAACAAAAATAATGGAAAAATATAATGAGGTGCGAAGCAATTTTCTAGCCCTCACTAATCAATAAATGCCAATAAAATGGGGATGGTGTAATGTCCATAATTTAATTGTCTGCTGTTACCAGGTCGCCACGAGACAGCAGCAGAAGCGGGGAGAAGCTGGAATTGGCGATGTCCAACCTCACTGCGGATGTCCTGGAGTTACTCCTGGAGTTTGTTTATACAGGTTCTTTGATCATAGATTCAGCCAATGCAAAAACCCTACTGGAAGCTGCCAGCAAGTTCCAGTTTCATACTTTCTGTAAAGTCTGCGTTTCATTTCTAGGTAAGAATCACTGCATCTAGTGAGGTTTTAAGATCTCGTGTTAAGGTTTGTAAACCTTTCTTTGAACAACTCTTAAAAGATAATGAAGAAACCCAAGATGAAATAGAGTAAAATAAAGTGTCATTAATTTGATTTGTGATTTGAATTGAGTGGCAACAGCTTTCATATCTTGGATAACCTATTTTGTTGAATCTTGTTCCGTAGTTGGAATCTTGATGACATTTTGTTTCCCAGAGGATGATATCTGCGTAGATACCAGGCTGTAACACATAGGTTGCTTATAACTGTGACAGCATATTTTGGGTTCTACACCAGGCCAGCTTGGTCAAACACCAAAAAGAGTTTGGAGATAGGCTCCAATGGAGGAAGAACTCCTGCAAATCTGCAAAAAAATTACGAACTGCATTGCAATATCTGCAATTTTCTTGCAATTGTGAGAAAGTCCTTTACATGTCCAGTGTTCCAGGTTGAATGTTCATGGGGTTTATTACTGCATACAGAGCTATGGCCTGATGTCATCACAAAGGTGGGTGGAAGAAAAGGTTGCTGTGCCCACCGCTGGTAACTGGCATGCCCTTTGTGCACAGGGAGCATTTTTCTGAGGGTCTACAGAGCAACATCTTCGTCAGTGCCTCGGTCCATCCTCTCATGGCCATGAGAACTCTGTTCTTGCCAGGAGCACCATGTCATCCTGCTCCTTTCACTTTCCCTGTGCTTTCCAGCAGTGAGTATTTCAAAACAGTCCAAGATTTCCAGCTCAGCTAAGCTTTACTGGCCTGAGCTGGAACCAGACAGACCAGGCATGGCAGAAGAGGAGCCAGAACTGGAGCTCAGCTGAAATACACTGGTTCAAATGTGCCTGTACCACAAGCCACTCTTCACTGTCATAGCTGTAATACCAGTTTATGAGACAGTAATAATTTTAAAATTATTTATTTTATTATTAATTAATTAATTAATTAATTAATTTTAAAATTATTAACACAAATTTATTAATACAAAAAAATTGATCTTGATATTATATGACACTTCCCAGGTATAAGTGCCATATAACCTTTTTTTGACATCTGATTCCTGCTTGGCCTCCTCAACTCCCAGCTTGGTATGGGAGACATTGTTCTCTCTGAAGCCCAAATGAACTGTAGGTTCTTCCTGGGCAGTTCTCATTTAAAATTGACATCTAGTATTGCAGAACGTGGAAGATGAGAGTTTAGAAAATGTTGCACACAAAAAACAAGAACAACAAAAAACCCTCAAATGAGTCCAGTTTACTGCTGTGTTAATTTTCAGTGCTAAGCCAGCCTGCTGGCAAGATGAGTGGTGTGACTAGGCTGGTACAATGCAGGCATCAGTAAATAATCTCTGGCATTGTATTGTCCTTTCCAAATTTTTCTGTGCCCCTTATTTCAAAGTCTGTTCTCAAATGGGTGGGTACTGGTGATGTGGAATTTATGCTTTGCAATCCTACCATGTGGACTATGCAATTTGAATGAGGCTTTGGCTCTGGCATTGCTTGCTCCCAGCTTCCCTTCACCACCTTTTTACAGTGATTAGATCTTGCAGCCTTTCCAGAAACACAGGATGTGTTTAAGTTGTGCTATCACTGAAGATTCAGCCAAAATACATTTATTTCACTGAATCAGTGTGAGAGTTATCTTTTCTGATAGTTAATATTTTAATTCAGTGAACCATGTTACGGTATGAAATAGTAGAGTTGGTTATAAGTTCAGTGATATATGGAGAGTCACTGGAACTTTGTATTCTCATTTGGAGAATTCACGGAGTGTAATTGCTTATTTTTATTTATCGCTATGACTTGATTGCGCTATGGAGAGAGCAGAGCATTTGCCATCTGAAAAGTTTAGGGAAAAGCATTTTGTCTTCTCTGTGGCTGTGTTTTTATTTTTCACCTCAGCTACCTCTGCTCTGCACAAAGCAAAAATATGGTAAAAATCAGGGGTTTTTTTTCCTGCAGGGTTTCTGAGGGGTTTACCAGTATAAACAATTAATCTTTCCCATCAGTGGCTATGTCTAAATAGGGAGAGAAGGGAAGTTCAAAGAAGTAAAAGCCCCAAATTATTAAGTCTGTTCAGCACAGCACAACCTCAGAGGAAGTTCAGGTCATCCTTTTTCAGCCAGGAAGATCCAGGAGGGTCCTGTCTAGTTGATGTCCAAACAGCTTTTGTGTCGCTATCCTGGTCCTCTCAGCAGCCTTGGGCAGAGGCACCCCAAATTTTCTTGTACTTTCTGGTGAAAAGATGCAGCAAAATGTGTCAATAAATTAGTTTCATTTCAATGGGAGATTTCTTAACCAGCTTCCCTGGGATAATTATAGCCATGTTCTCTCTCTTCCCCACATGCTGTCTCCTCAGCTTTTGTCTAGACCATGAGAAATGACAACAGTTTTGTGCTGACTGATGCAACGATGGTGACAGGTTCATGCAGGCACCATATGATAACTGGGCAAATGTTTGCAAACTGGTCCAGATATCATAGGTATTTCCTCCACCCATCTGGCTGAAGACTTGTGCCTTTTTTTTCTTCTTTTTTTCCATATTTGTTTTACACTATTATCACAGTCATGGCTTGAATTGGGTTTCACACGTCACCAGTGTCATGGTTTCGGCCCATGGTGCACGGACACCCATCACAGGAGAGAAAACATTCTGAGCTTGTACTTCAGCCTGCTGCTGTTAAGTAAAAGTATTCATCCTTAAGCCTAAAGAAGTTGGTGGAACCTGGTAGTTTCATGGACCAGAAAAGGAAAGAGCAGGAGCTCTGAATTTTCTTAGTCTCCTAAGCAAAGAGCACAGAATCAGTGTTTGGAAAGAGTATTAGAGGGAGCAATGAGAAAAACTGAATGATGGACCAGTGATGACACCTGTGTGAGTAGGCACCTGAGGAAAGAAGAGGCCTTTATGGTCCTTACGAATTCAAGAGAAAGTATTATGGGCAATTCTTTTGTTCATCCAAGGTGGAGAATTTTGAGCCAGCTGGAGAACCGCACTGCCCAGCACTGGAGAAATATAATATATAAACTTCATATAAACAATGTATAAACTTCAACTATACCTAGAGATAGGAGAAAGGAAAAAGACTCACAGGGGAAAGGAAATCTTTTGGACAATTCATTAGACAGTGAATGCATCTGAAAATCTTCCACCTACCTCCCATCTTCACATGCTTTTTGACAATAGTAGGAATACCTGAGGAGTAAGTTTCTCATCAGAATGTACACAGAGTACCACAAGGAAGTACACATTTTGTGCTATTTTTGGTGATAACCAAATCATCATCTAGAAAGCATCTCTAAGTGAAAATACAGTGCTTAATGCACACAGAACGGGTGTACAACCACCACTGAGCTTCTATCATACTGTTACCACAGTCTCACTGAGTAATCCTTCCTGCATATCATTTATGCTCTGGCTTTATCTCAAGTCTCCTCACTCTCAGAAGTGCAGTTGGAGCAGTTTGCCTGGCTGATTGTCTCCTGATGATGCTACACAGGATCTTGCTCCAAAGTCACATCTAACACAGTGGAAAATACCAGCTGCTGATCTGCATTATTGTGACACACATAGCAACAAATATGCTATCCAGCACTGTCTCAAACCAGTGAGAACCTACTGGATTACGTCTGATATCCTTAAAGTCAACTCATGAGTCTGTTAAAAACTGTCCTTGAGCATTGGGAATAGCTTAGCAGTCAGCATTTGCGTTCTGAATGGAGACAAGGTGAAACTTCACAAAAATGTTTTGTTACTGTGGCAAAAAAACAATTATTATAAACATACCAATGTCCAAAGGAACTCAGCTCAGAAACAGATGGAGCAAAATTGGTCCTTAGCTGTCTTTGTCATGCCAGCATTGAGAAGTACCCCTGGATTGCAGTCATTTGGGATGAGCTATGTTATAGAGCAGAAGTCTATGTCTAAGTAGTTATGTAGGCTCCCTTTATAGTCAGTGAGGAGTAACAAGCATTGGTGAGGCAGAGTTCTGCTCATCCTGAAGTCGTCATCCAAAATGTTACCAGATTAATCCAGAATATTACCAGATTGCTACTTGGAATTGCTTGTTTATGGGTGTGCAGGGATATTAGTGTGAATGTAGTGTTGCAGCTCCAGTTGCACAGACAGGTGGAATCAAGAGACATAAGTCTTGCCCCCAAATTTTGAGTCAGAGATGAAAAATGGAGGGATGAGGTGGTGTTTTTATGTTCATAGGATAACGATTTTCCTTATCTCCTATAGCGGTTGTCCCAAGGTCTGTCTTGCTCACCTGTAATGAATCCCTCTAGTTCACATGCTGGCCCTCATCTTAAACAGATGTTGCTGTGCCCACCTTGCTGTGGTGCTCATCACATAGAAGTGAAGTGTAGAGAAGTGTGTCACCAGCCTCCTGCACACCCCCTAGTCCCACATTCCACATCTCCCTGGGACCCCTCTCCACAGGGCCTCACAATAATTCCTGAACCAGACAGGGACATCATTGGAATCTGCCACCGAGGGGTTTCTCAGGGAAGAGGAGGGAGTAAAGCTCCAAGGGCCAACACGGGCCTACTTGGACCAGTGTACCAGGCTGCATCAGTCACCCAGTGTTGTTAGAGGTAGAAAAACCTGTCCAGATCTGAAGAAATCAGTTATGAGCAGTGTTTTTTCTGCCCCATGCCACAGGCTCAGCTAGAAATGGTATGAGGATCTCTCCTGATAGAGACAAAACCAGTCCTCTGAAGAGAAAGACTCTTGAAAGCTTTCACCATCATATGCTGCTTAATGAGTCAAAATTGATTATTCCCTTCATTATTAACCCTGTGAGGATAAGGTGGAACAGTGGCAGATTGGCCTTTGACTTGAGAGTTTGCCAAGAGATGATGAGAGTTTTGGGCTCTGTTAGATGATTATTTTACCCCTAGCTGTATGTACACCATGAAACTGTGCCAGCAGACAGAAGCAAGGAACCTGGAAGAGGTTTTTGGTCTTTTGGGGGTTTCTTGTGGTGTTTTTTTCCTTTTTTTTTCTTTTTTTTTCTTTTTCTTTAATAAAAAATTTTGGTAGCTTTGGGCTTCATAGCTATCAGTTTACAACCTGCCTGTGGGCAGTCTTTGAGTGACAAAATCTACTGACAGCAAACAGTGCTGCTGCTACAGTCAGCTTGAGGAAGTGGGCTCCTTAGAGTCAGTACAATCAACTGATGCAAAATGAGATAACCTAGTTTTGAGACTGTTGGATCTGTAAAAGAAAATAAGAGTTGGGAGGGGAAGAAAGCAAAACAAACCCACAAAACTCCTAATCTCGTGTCAGGTTTAAAAATAAAAAAGAAAAAGGTGGTTTGTAATCCCATTTTATTAAAAGCCACATATAGATAGTGTGCAGGTTTTCAATCTGATGAAGGCAGAGGCTGGTGCTAGGGAAGAATCCTTGAGCATTTCCAGCAGAAGCAATCTGATGAGGATTTTGTTTGAAGAGATATCAGGCTATTGCACATTCCTGTCCAGTGCTCTGTCATAGTGCAGTAGGATATGACACTGCCAAATGTGATAGACTTCTCTGACAGCACAGGAGCCTGCCACTGGCACCAATGCCTTTGTGATCTATTGCAGTCTCTCTCTCATTATTATTTTTTTTTAGTCCTATATCTTAAAAGAATGTATTCTTCTTATTAGTAGTGGCTTGGTTAAGAAAAGCTGCGAAGAATCTGAGAGTTCCTCTTATAAATGTCTAAAATTGGTGGGTTTTTCTTCCAAATAGCTGGAAAGGAAAAAAGTACAGTCAAATGTATGGTGTAGCTCACTTCTAACGCAAAGCTACACACTGTGCTGCTGCTTCTGTTTGCTGGGAAGGAGATAATGCTGTCTCCTCTGTGCATGATTTTCTTTGAAAACCACTACACAGCGTTTAACAGAAGGCGTTAGTATAATCTGTGTTTTGCATAAGGGATGTCATCACATTCAGCAGCAACAAAGTTCCTTTGGAAAAAAAAAAGAGGGGGGAGGATTTTTTTTTTT